>NC_069419.1:38321206-38350070 GCF_026875155.1 Cherax quadricarinatus
AATGGGGGCAGTATTTCTTAATTTTCAGGATTTGATGAGGGATTTAGGTTACATGATGCGTTTGGGGGGGGAAACCCAGAACATACTTTTGTTAGGAGGGGATACGCAGTGATTTAGATGAGTGTTCTTTCTCAAGGGGTTGTTGTGAAGTCTTTTAATCCCGTTTGAGGCGGCTATGTCAGATCATAGGGCTGTAGTGGTGGAAGTAGGGTGGGAGGAGCTGGCAGAAATATATAGGACTTATTGGAAATTAAATTAGAGGTGTTGAGTGATGAAGAAGGTTTGGAGGTTTTTTTCTATTCTATGGAAAGAGCTTTTACAAGGAAGCTCAGGAGGTGGATGACATTGCAACATGGTGGGATTATGTGGCTAAAGAAAGGATAAGAAAGTTATTATTGAGGGAGGTAAATGTATAAACAATTTAAAATATAGGCTTGAGAATTATTTAGAGGATCGATTAAGAGGTTTTTAAACGTGCAGGGGAGGTTGGTGGTGTTTTTCCCATGGACGAAATAGTTGACATAAAAGAGAGATTGCAAACATTGCAAAATGATCGGTTTCAAGTGGTAGGGTGCAAGCGGGGTTAAAAGGGAATTTTTTGTGGGGGGAAAACCGTCAGTGTTTTGTTGCGACATCAAAAGCAAAGGCAGGCGCTGAGGGGCTATCCCAAGTTTAAAGAGGTAAATGAGACGAGGGGAATCTATAGAGCAGGGCAGGAGATAAGAAATTTACGAAGGTATGAGTGCATATGTGGATATGTGGTATGAAAAGTACTGGACAAGTGGGGGTATGGATGACGTGAGTTAACAGGATGTGTACATATGCAAGGTGAAATTTAGGTAAAGTGATAGGATGGCTTAGGGTGGGGTTATTACTGCAGAGGAAATAGAGATTGCTTTACAGTGATGAGGAAGGGAAAAGCCCCAGGTATTGATGGTTTACAGCATTGGGCGTTGATAGGAAATTTCGTGATTAGGTTATTGAATTTTTTGAAGGAGAAGGGTAAGTTTGGAGATAAACAGACTACAACAGTTGGGTGCTGGTCCCGAAATGTAAGGGGCCAGCCCACCCTTCGGGAGTATCGGGCAATATCGTTGCTATGTGCGGACTATAAGGTTTTGAAAAAATTTTTTAGGTAATAGGGTTAAACGTGTAGTGGGGAGAGTCGTTTCGAAATCGCAGTCTGGGCTGCCCGGAAGGTCGATGATTGAAGGACAAAGGATTCTGAGAAGTTTTGTGGAGTCAAAAGGAGGGGGGAGGGGGGGCTTTACTGGCTTTGGACGGCAGGCAGCCTATGATAGAGTGGAAAGGCGTGCACGTAGGTTATACTTAGGAGAAAAGGTTATGGGGAAAAAATAGTTGTTTGGGGTAAATTGCTGTATAGGGGAGCAAAAATGAGGGTCAAATAAATGGGTGTATGGGGGGGGAAATTTTTGCGATGGGTAGAGGTCTTCGGGAAAGGGGTGTCCCATGTCATAGATCTTATTTGCGTGTTTTCAGAACCCTTTTATAGAATGGTTGAACATACTGTCAGTACCCAGGGTGGGGGTGGGGTTGAGGGAGGGACGCTTCGGCCGGGATTAATAGGTTATGTAGCTGATACGACGGGTTCTGGTTGGGTTGAAAGGATGTCTATAAAAGTATTGGATGATGTTGTGCAAGTGTTGAACGTGCCACGTATGAAGGTAAAACAGTGAGAAGTCAATGATCATGGGGTTGGGCACCTTAGAAAGGGGGGTAAGGTGGTTGTACTGTTGTTAAAAGTGTGCGGCTGTCATTAAAGGGTTTTTGTGGTATTCCATACACGGATGACATGGATGTGGCGCGTGAGGAAAACTGGGATAGGTTGTTAGAAAGGATCGGGGGACGTCTGGGTGTTTTTGAGGCCCCAGCATCTCACTCCCTTGGCCCAACTGGGTTTGTCGTAATGTTTTATTGTATAGTAAGGTTGGCATGTTGCGGTTGTGTTCCCGATTACAGGGACGGCGATTGTGGGAATTTTGAGAAAGGTGTTTAAATTTTTGTGGGGATCAAGTTGTGATTGGTTAAGAAGAGAGGTTGTTATGTTACCGGTTTTGCCAGGGTGGGTTGGGATTGATGGATCTAAGACGGAGGGCTAAATGTGTGTTTAGGAGGGATGCATGTGGGCGTGATGGCGGGAAATATAGAAACAGGTATATATGAGGTTGAAGAAGTGGTATTGGAGGTGTTGAATTGAGGGAAAGTGAAATTGTTCTATGGGCCTTTGTTGTTTGGTGAGGGGAATGGAGGGAAAAATTTGAATACAGGTTTTGTGTAGGTTACTGGTGGGTAAGTGCATTCCCCCTGTTGAGGGTTTGTTCTCCAAAGTACTCGTGGAAAAACATTGGGATAGATTTAGCAAGCTGAAATTATTGCCCAGGGTGCATGACGTTTAATGTTTCTTTTTTTTGCACGGTATCTTGCCGTCAGGGCCTACTAAGAACCAGGGGAGTAGTAGAGGGGGGGGAGGGTGTGGTTTTTGTGGAGGGATGACACAGCATTCCATGTGTTTTTTTGGGAGGGTTAGAAGACGTCAGGGGTTGGTTAGGTAGGGTGGTACAGAGGGTGGGAGGGAGTGGAGTGGCAGTTTTGTGTGCTTTAAGTCTTGACAAGGGTGGTTTAGAAAAGGAAGTCATAAGAGCTTTAGATTACATCATGGTGGATTATATCTACATATCGTGGGTGATGAGGGGAAAAGGGTTAGTGAGGTGCGAAGGCGCATTCATGCGATAACGTTTTATCGCACGATGTGTCGTAATGGGAGTTGTATGGAAGAGGTGGGATCAGGTATTTTTGGAAGGATATAGGAGGCTAACGTTAGAAATCCTCGTGAATCTGTGATGAAAATGAATGTAGAAAGGGTAAGTTTTTTTATTTATGGGGTTTAAATTGGTTGAGTGTAAGTCAGGGCAATAGCAAGGGTCGTCTCCTGGTGGGGGGAAGATGAGAGTGTGGTGAATGTTGGTATGGATTGTGTTTCCTGGTTGTCATGGATGTGTGGTTGTGGAGCTTTGAGAGCTCCTTGATACTTAATTTTTACTTTTGTGTAATGAATTGTATTTGGAGGTGTTCCTGTCCTGTAATGACCTGATTCTGAGTCATATGCGTTTAATAGTATATGTAATTGGTTATATTTATTATCGGTTATGAGGGCATGATATGTGTTAGATTATTGTAGATTAAAATATTTTTATATACTGTTTTGTTGTGTACATATATGCATATGCATGGGTTTTTCCTTTTTTTTGTGAAATCAGTTTTTTTTTCTTTTGTTACCCTTTTAAAAGTCGTTTTGAGCCTTTGTTAAATGTTAGGCTCTAGTACATTCCAATATGGGTATGTTAATGTTGTTTTAAAATTGTATATGATAGGTTAGTACTCTGTTACTGGTAGTTTGTTTTGAGACATTTTTGTTGAAAGCTTTTGCTTTATGTATTGCCATTTTTCCAGAGATGTTATAGAGCCGTTGGTTCTGAGAATTTTATGTTGTTAAACTTTTATGTCTATTTTATACTGGAATTTTGTACTGCTGTACTGTTTTTAAAAAATAAAAAAGAAAGCCTCGTGTTCCTGTCCCGAGGATAGTGGATTTTTACGAAGTCACGACTTCTGAATCGGGACTAACCAAGTGATATCATAATCCTGTTGGAAGAAGATCCGTTTCTAGTTATAGTAGACTGATACTGGCCAGTTAGGTATGTTATAATATGATAGGTGTTTTGGGTGATCCAGCTGCATCAAGTGACCACTAGAGAAAATCTGGTAAGTGGTGGTACTATACAAGTGTTTTCCCTGATGGACATATATGTGTGTAAAACCCATCCCACCTTTTCCTTCAGTCAATAATAAATCCGCACAGTCCACAACTAATTAGTAGCGTCGTACTTGAGAGTGCTATCCACTTCTATACTGGTCTAGGATAGATATGGGTAAGATTTGTGTGGGTTATCGAAGGGGCCACTTGCAGCGACCAGTGGTGGCTTAATTTTTCTCCATGCCTACACGGGTGACTACTGTAAACAATATATGGTTGTCGCCTCCCAATGAGATTACTTGTATGAATGTAATGTTGAGGTTCATACAGGTAACCCTTTATAAATTTTTCAAAGCGGAGTTCACTTTTCAAACACCCAGGCATGAAAACCTTCCGTCTCACATTTGGAAAAATTAGAGAGTGCTTCTGAAGAATTGTTGAAAATTATTAATTTTATGAAACCAAGATATTGGGTGAGAGTGATTACCTCTTTCATCGAGTATGAATTAGATAATGCATTAACTAAAAGTCGATCAACTGTTCCGGAGAGGATGGTATAACCTTGATATTCTCAGAACCTAATGCATGTGCCTGATAACCCTTGCTAGCATTTTATAATCTCAGTTTCACTGAGGAGTTCTTCCTACTTCCTGGACCAATAGTCTCATGGTGCCTATCCCTAAGCCCCAACAGCCTGATACTCTTTGACCCATCTCCTTAACTAGTTGTCTTTGTAAAACTTTTGAGAGAATGATACTTAACAGACTGAAATACAGAATCAGACACCAACTTTTCCTCTACCTCTCGAGTTCATGAAACTTAAAATTGTGCAGAACTGTATTTCCACCTTTTTTCACTGCACAACCTCTAATAGTTTTACCACATTTCTTGATCTAAAATCTGCATTTGATATCGCAAACACAACTGTTATACGACTTGAACTAGCCAAAATTAATATTGGTGTAGCTTACTCTGCTGGATAATAAATACCTGTCAAATAGAGTATCCTCTGTCCTCTACCTAGGCTTTAGAAAGATCTGAAGAAATGTCCCTATGTACACCGCAGGGAGGAGTTCTTACTCCCATGCTTTTTTAAGTTCTAATTAATACCCCTCCTAAATGGTCTACCTGCCTCACCTAAACATATAGCTATAAGCTATGCTGATGACATCATGGCACAACAGGCATAAGAGTGCCATTCTTGATGAAGTTCAAGCAATTTGTAATCGACTAAGCCTCATTAATATCTTCCTCTAAAACAAAGATATTAACAAGAAAAGGACATCCCCCACCCATCTATTTGCAGGGTGAAAACATAGCTACGTTAAAACTTAGAGATAGCCTGGTGTAGACGTCCCCTTCAATAAATCCACTAACCACAACTAAAAAAAGAAATAAGAACATAAGAAGAAGGAACACTGCAGAAGGCCAAACTGGCCCCCATGCGAGGCAGGCCAAGTCTCCTACCGGCTTAAGCCAATGCACCCAAACCTAGTCAGGTCAGGTCACATTGACTTAAGGGAGGAACACGGCAACCGACCTGGTAGCACAAGCTAATCAGGTCCAACTCACACCCACCCACACCCACTCATGTATTTATCCAACCTATTTTTAATGCACATAACGTTCTGGCCCTTAACGTACTTTGGGAGTTTGTTCCACTCATCCACAACTCTATTCCCAAAACCCAGTACTTCCTAAAATCCTTCCTGAATCTAAAATTTTTCCAACTTAAAACCATTGCTGAGAGTCCTGTCTAGGCTAGATATTTTCAGCACACTATTTACATCCCCTTTATTTATTCCCGTCTTATATTTATACCCCTCAATCATATCCCCTAATTCTACGTCTTTCTAGAGAGTGCAGATTCAGGGCCCTTAGTCTACCTCATAGGGAAGGTTTCTGATACATGGGATCAACTTTGTCATCCTCCTTTGACATTTTCCGAGCATTTATATCCATTCTGTAATACGGTGACCAAAACTGTGCAGCATAATCTAAATGAGGCCTAACCAATGATGTATGAGTTGAAGAACAACCTGAGGACTCCTATTATTTATGCTTCTTGATATGAAGCCAAGGAATTCTATTACCTTTATTGCGAACACTTATGCACTGTTGTCTTGGTGCATAAATGCAAATCCCTCTCAAAGCTGTTGCTGGCTACAACTCAACTATGGTGCTAATGTGAGAATCGTAAGACTGATGTACATAGCCTATGTCAGGTCCTTAATTGCTTATGCTGCCCCATGTTGATATTAGCTAGAGAAAGTTCTCTCTGACCCTTTGAGTTAATATAAAATGAAGCCTCAGAATTATTCTTGGGTGTCCCAAATCTACCCAAAGGTCTTAATATGACGAAGGAGCTTGGTATTTTCTGTATCAGTGATAGGATTATTGAGATTAACACTGTACTCCGTATTAGAATTAAGAAATAACCAGGGCACTGTCACAATGAATCTTACTAAATGTCCCCGAAGTAAAAGCACACAGATCTAAAATGGATTGTGAAAACATGCACTTATATTAAGTTTTATTTAAACCCGTATGAACTGTACACGTAGGCAACAAGATCATTTCACCCCTCCATGGAGGATGTGTTCATTGAATATCACATACCTGCAGTCCCTCCCAAGAAGGTCATTGCCAGTAATCCCTTCCTTAAATCACTTGTTAAAGCAACTGTCAAAAAGAAATCTCTCGCCTAACTGGTAGTAATAAGTTATCACAAGTTATATATGCTTATGTAACACAGTTTTTGTTCCTGGCAAGAAAGGTTATTTTCCAGCTCCTTTTTATTGTAAAACAATAGAAAATGCCCATTATTCCTTTGAACTTTGCTTTTGTGGCTTACATGTGAATTTTTGACAAAAAAAGGCTAAATTTTAATATTTTTTGCTAGTTTTGGATGTAAAACAAAAACATATAATAAAGTAAATAAAATTTACACAAATAAAATTTGCACAAATTTTTTTTTAAAATTTCTGAAACATATTTACAAAGTTAAAAATGAGCAGTTTTTTTTAGATATGCGAGCATGTAAACAATCACTTTCCCTTAAGCCCCCAATGTACTGCCCATGTTTTTCTTATAGTCCCCTTCTTTTAAAAATTTTGTTATAAGCGTTCATTATATCTTGGGGAAGCGCTTCCCTTGCTCTCTCTATATGCCCCATTTCCTTTGAAATTGTCAAGTGGCATCAAATAGGCCTTTTGGGACATCCTACAGCCCATCTGACCATAGGCTTTTACCAAAGGGCTAAACAAGTTCCACATAATTTTTCAGCCTTGTTGTTGCCCAGAAAGCCCTGTGCAAAAGCAACAAAACTCTCCCAGACTTTCTTTTCCTTCTCTGTGAACCTCTTTGGAAATTCTGAGCACTCCATGATTTTCCTGATTGTGATCCAGTGAAGATGCCAGCCTTCACCTTTGCCTCTGATAGTTTGGAAAAGAAGTCCCGAAGATATTTGAAGGCTGCAGACTCTTTGTAAAGAGCTGTAACAAACTGTTTTAATAGCCCTAGTTTGAGTGTAATGGAGGGAAGAGAACCTTTTGAGGATCCACCAATTGTTCATTTTTTGATATTATGTCATCCAACTGAGAACTCATTTTTTTTGAGGCCAGTGCTTCCCTTTGGTAGTGTGCTGCTCTGTCCTACTACCCCAAGGGATAGAGATAACACGGAACTTGGTAAAACCCCCCTGGGGTCCCATAAAAAATCCCATCATTTTCAAGTCTCCAATAACCTCCCAGCCATACTTATCGTAGTTCAAAGCTTCCAGTAGAAGTTTGACAGTTGTAGTCCCCTTAAGCTGCATTAAATGAGCCAAGGGAAGAGATGGATACTTATTCCCATGTGCAGAAGTACAACTTTTAGGCTTCTGGAGGAGTTGTCAATAAAAGTCTTCAATCATCAGGAGTGCATGCAATTCCAATTGCATAAAACAGACCTGATACATCATTACAGAAGCACAACCTGTCTTCATTAGTGAAAAAGCTTGAGAAATTTTGGGTTTGACGTTTTCTTTGGCTTGTCACTTGCACACTTTCATCCACAAGTCCCACTCTTTGAGCCCTGAAATCAAAATCTCAGCATTGACTTGTCAAACAAATATCTCTGATAAGGTCATCGATATCTGGTTTGGGTGTAAGGATTCCCCCCAACAGCTGCATCTGTGAGATCATAGTCTTTTTCTTTGTGCTCTTCATTTTCTAAGCCAAACTCTCGCGTTAATAACTGGAACGTACGCCCTCGTTGTGGAGGAATTATTATAATATCATTTATGGCAGTCTCCTTGGAGTTAGAAGCAACAACCCTGGGCAGAGTCATAACACCTGCTTCTTGGACATTACACAATTCCTGATGCCCCCGCCATCATTCAAACCTGGCAGGTAAAGTCCTGTAATTCCTGGCTTCTTCAGATCAATTTTTACTGCAGTCATTAATTTAAGGCTAGGTCGACAGGACTCGACAAACTCTGAATAAGTGGATTCAGGTGACATTATCCCTAGCAGAGTGACTCACCACAGAAAAGTAATATAATTGTACAGCAACAAATCATTTGAAAATTGTACAATATAACAGTCCACTACACTAATATAAATATATTATACACCTATAATGCTCGAGGTCTCACACACATATATGATCGAGAATGAGGTTCGGAACGGCTACTGATGACGCTTCAGGGGAAAAATTATTAGAGACAGTAAAAAAGCTTTGGTCGCGTATTTACCTTAATCTAGATAGATAAAAATTCTTCTAAATTGGAATGGTGATCTAATTTCTTGGTGATCTTTTTTTTCACTGGTATTATCTACGTAACACTGTGGTATGTTGATGTGGCTCAGTAATGAGACCTTGTCTAGCTGGTTAATAATGAAGGCCTACTTTTCAGTAGGCCTACAACAAAAGACACAATGCAGAAAAAATTGTTGGTGGCGTGTCGTCTCGTGACTCGGACGGTGGATCAAGCTCCACCGCATCTTAAGCTGATTGAACCACATGGGTTTTTGCTTTTCGCGTGAGTGTAATAATAATAATAATAATAATAATAATAATAATAATAATAAAAAAAATAATAAAAAATAATAAAAAAAAAACAAGAAAAGAACAACAACAACAACAAACCCAAAACCCACAACAACAACAACACAACAACAACAACAACACAACAACAACCCAACAAACAACAACAAACAACAACAAAAAACAAACAACAACAACAAACAACAAACAGAAAAAACAACAAGAACAAGAACAAAAAACAACAACAACAACAACAAACCCGCAACAACAACAACAAGAACAACAAGAACAACAACAACACACAACAAACCCGCAACAAACAACAACAACAACAACAACAACAAACAACAACAACAACAACAACAACAACAACAACAACAACAACAACAAACAACAACAACAACAACATACTTCCCAAACCCTGTTTAACATACGTACAAAGAAACAATCATAAAGACTTACTCTTTCCAGCCCCTTAAGCTTGACAGGATTTTGTTTAGATCAGTGATTGAAATTTTCCGTGCCCGCCCTGACGTGGGCAATGCCCCTGCATGGAAGCTCCCCCTACCCGGGCAAACCCGGGCATGGCGCCCCTGCATGGAGTGTTCCGAGGACAACCACCAGTCCCAGTCAGCGGTCTCCTGTGTAACAGATCATTAAATTATAAAATAATAATAATAATAATAATAATATTAATAATAATAAATAACAATAATAATAATAATAATAATAAAAATAATAATAACAATAATTTAAAAATAATAATAATAATAATAATATAAAAATAATAATAAAATAATAATATAAAATAATAATAATTTAAAAATAATAAAAATAATAAAATAAAAAAATAATAATAATAATAATAAAATAATAATAAAAATAATAAAAAAACAAAACAATAAAAATAATAAAAAAAAAATAAAAATAATAATAATAATAAAATTTAAAAATAATAAACCAAAAAAAATAATAAAAATAATTAAAAATAATTTAAAAATAATAATAATTTAAAAATAAAATAACAATTTAAAAATAATAAAATTAAAAATAATAAAAAATAATAATAATAATAATAATAAAAAATAATAAAAAACAATAACAATAAAAAAAAAAAAATAAAATAAAAAAAAAATAATAGTAACAAAATAATAATAATAATAATAATAATAATAATAATAATAATTTAAATAATAATAAAATCTTTATTTCTACAAGTACATTTTCAAGGTATACAGACATAGTGACACAGTGACATCCCACTATATAGAAACCGCTTTTTAAGAGGCATTTCGGGCAAATTAGGTCAGTTTTATCCCAGGATGCACCCCACCAGCCCCTAACACCCAGGGCCCTTTTAAATGATGGGGGGAAAAATAGACAACCCAAAACGCCCCAAATTTTTTCCGTGTGAAGCCCAGAGCCCTTTACACGATGTTTCTAAAACCCTGTGAAAACGAGAGCTTTTACACGATGTTTTTACCCTTTAAGCGAGGCTTACACGAAAGTTTCTACCGGTAAGCCCCAGAAACTTCAAACGAAAGTTTTTAGTGTGAAGCGAGGCCACACGATGTTTCAAAGTGGAAGCGAAGGGCTTACACGATGTTTCTACCATGGTTAAAACGAGGGGGGTTTACCGATGTTTCCCGGGGGTGAACGAGGGGTTCACACGATGTTTCAAACCCTGTGAAGCAGGGTTCACACGATGTTTTTACCGTGGGGGGTCCGGACACCCAAAAAAAAGGGGTGAAATGCACCCCTAGTTTTAAATTTTAAAAAGGAAAATTTTAAAATTTTTTGAAAAGTTTTTTGTTTTTTTTTTGCTTTTTTTTTTTTAAAGGGGGGGGAAAATGGGCCGGTAGGCCAAGGTTTAAAGGGTTTTAAAATGATTCCCGGGCCCGGCATAACTAAGTCCCGTGTCGGGGATACTTGTCCTCTCTCCTAATAAAAAACCACCACCATCATCACTGCATTTAACACTTGTTGGCACAATTCTCGTTATGTTCTCACTAGCAGGTCTCGTGTAAGCATTGATATAGCAGTTCTAGAAAGTATTGTGTAAAAAAATCCCCCCGAATGTAAAGCAAGGGTGTCACTAGCACGTTAAAAGACAATAAAAATAAGTGTCAGGGGCCCGAGATTGTTCAACTGCCTCGCAGCATACATAAGGGGGATTACCAATAGGCCCCTGGCTGTCTTCAAGCAGGCACTGGACAAGCACCTAAAGTCGGTCCCTGACCAGCCGGGCGTGGCTCGTACGTTGGATTGCGTGCAGCAGCAGTAACAGCCTGGATGATCAGGCTCTGATCCACCATGAGGCCTGGTCACAGAACGGGCCGCGGGGGGCGTTGACCCCCGGGAAACACTCTCCGGGTAAACTCCAGCAGCACTAGCAGCTATTTTTTTTTGGTAAGCAGCTCTATAAACAGTACTAGCAAGTCTTGTGTAAACATTCCTGTAACACCACTATGAAGGTTGGTATCCACAGTTGCAAAATAGACTGACGTACTTTCTCAGGAATCCATCGCTCGTACTGTTCTCTTGCCCACTGGCGCTTGATCATCCGCCGAACTGGGGAAAACATCTCTAGTCGTCTTAGGACCGTGGGATCATGAGCCACTTCCGGGTAGCTGTTGACGGAGAAGGAGTTCACGCAGTGGAGGGGTCGGGTCAGCATCCAGCAGCCAGGCAGTCTGCTGGAAGAAACTGGAAAGCGTAAAAGCGTTAAAGGTTACGAAAATATGAAAAGAGTAATGAACACTTGTAAATGCTCAGTTATAACCCACATGGAGACAGAAACTCAGAAGATTAATTGGTCTGTATATTTCGACCCCCGTCTTCTAAAGAGGATCCCAGAAAGAGATCGAAATATTACCGACCAATTACTCTTCTGGTTTCTGTCTCAATGTGAGTTATTATTGAGCATTATGTATAAGAATAATTTAATATGTTGGACATGACTGGTAGTGATCAGACATGACTGGAAGTGGCCACAGACATGACTGGTTGTGACCAGACATGACTGGTAGTGACCACAGACATGACTGGAAGTACTCACCTAGTTGAGGTTGCAGGAGTCGAGTCCAACCTCCTGGCCGCTACTAGGTCACTCTCCCTGAACCGTGAGCTTTATCATACCTGTTTTTAAAAAGCTATGAAATGGATTCTGCCTCCACTACATCGCTTCCCAAAAAACTATTCCACTTCCTTACATGACTGGTAGTGACTAGACATGACTGGTAGTGGCTACAGACAGGGAAATGGTAGTGACCACAGACATGACTGGTAGTGACTAGACATGATGGTAGTGGCCAGAAACATGACTGGTAGTGACCAGACATGATGGTAGTGACTAGACATGACTGGTAGTGACCGACATGACTGGTTGTGACCAGACATGAATGGTAGTGACCAGACAGGGATGGTAGTGACCACAGACATGACTGGTTTAGTGACCACAGACATGGCTGGTAGTGACCAGACAGGGACTGGTAGTGACTAGACATGACTGGTGGTGACAGACATGACTGGTAGTGACCAGACATGATTAGTAGTGACAGACATGACTGGTAGTGACAAGACATGGCTGTATGGCCACGGGACTTGACTAGTAGTAACCAGACATAAACTGGTAGTGCCCACAGACATAAATGGTAGTGACCAGACATGATAATAGTGACCAGACATGACTAGTAGTGACCAGACATGACTGGTAGTGACCGGGACGTGATTAGTAGTGCCCAAATACATAACTGCTAGTGACACAGACATGAATAGTAGTGACTAGACATGACTAGCAGTGCCCCAGACATGACTAGTATGACCCAGACATGACTGGTAGTGACCAGACATGACTAATAGTGACCAGACATGGTGATAGTGACCACAGACATGACTAGTAGTGACCAGACATGACTAGTTAGTGACCAGACATGACTAGTAGTGACCAGAAAATGACTGGCCCAAGTGACCGACATGACTGGTAGTGACCAGACATGACTAGTAGAGACCAGACATGACTGGTAGTGACTAGACATGACTGGTGGTGCCCAGACATGACTGGTAGTGACCAGACATGATTAGTATGACCAGACAGGGACTGGTAGTGGACAAGACATGGCTAATAGTGGCCACAGACATGACTAGTATACCAGACATGACTGGTAGTGACCCCCAGACATGACTGGTTAGTGACCAGACATGACTAACAGTGACCAGACATGACAGTAGTGACCAGACATGACTGCTGTGACCAGACATGATTAGTAGTGACCAGACATAAATGCTGTGACCACAGCATGAATAGTAGTGACTAGACATGACTAGCAGTGACCAGACATGACTGTAGTGACCAGACATGATGGTAGTGCCCAAAGACATGAATGGTAGTGCCCCAGACATACTAGTTAGTGACCAGACATGACTAGTATTTGACCAGACATGACGGGTTTAGTGACCAGACATGACTAGTAGTGACCAGACATGACTGGTAGTGACCACAGACATGACTAGTAGTGATCAGACATGATAGTAGGGGCCAGACATGACTATAGTGGGACCAGACATGACTGGTAGTGACCAGACATGACTAGTAGTGACCAGAATGACGATAGTGACCGGGGACATGCCTGGTAGCGACCAGACATGACGGGTTTAGTGACCACAGACATGACAAAGTAGTGATCAGACATGAATAGTAGTACCAGACATGACTAATAGCGACCAGACATGACTGGTAGTGACCAGACATGATTGTAGTGACCCAGACATGACTGGTAGTGACCAGACATGACTAGTAGTGACCAGACATGACTAGTAATGACCAGACATGACTAGTAGTGACCAGACATGACTGGTAGTGACAAGACATGGTTAGTAGTGGCCACAGACATGACTAGTAGTAACCAGACATGACTGGTAGTGACCACAGACATGACTGTAGGGGCCCAGACATGACTAAATAGCGACAGAAAATGACTGTTAGTGACCAGACATACTAGTAGTGACAGACATGACTAGTAGTGACCAGATATGACTAGTAGTGACCAGACATGACTGGTAGTGACAAGACATGGCTAGTAGTGGCCACAGACATTACTAGTAGTAACCAGACATGACTGGTAGTGACCACAGACATGACTGGTAGTGACCAGACATGACTAATAGTGACCAGACATGACTAGTAGTGACCAGACATGACTGGTAGTGACCAGACATGATTAGTAGGGGACCAGACATAACTGCTAGTGCCCCACAGACATGAATAGTAGTGACTGACATGATAGCAGTGACCAGACATGGCTAGTAGTGACCAGACATGACTGGTAGTGACCAGACATGACTAATAGTGACCAGACGTGGCTGATAGTTACCACAGACATGACTAGTAGTGACCAGACATGACTAGTAGTGACCAGACATGACTGATAGTGACCAGACATGACTTGTAGTGACCAGACATGACTGGTAGTGACCACAGACATGACTAGTAGTGATCAGACATGACTAGTTGTGACCAGACATGACTAGTAGTGACTAGACATGACTGGTAGTGACCAGACATGACTGGTAGTGACCAGACATGAATAGTAGCGACCAGACATGACTGGTAGAGACCAGACATGACTGGTAGTGACCAGGCATGACTGGTAGTGACCAGACATGACTATCAGTGACCAGACATGACTAATAGTGACCAGACATGACTGGTAGCGACCAGACATGACTGGTAGTGACCATAGACATGACTAGTAGTGATCAGACATGACTAGTAGTGACCAGACATGACTAATAGCGACCAGACATGACTGGTAGTGACCAGACATGACTAGTAGTGGCCAGACATGACTGGTAGTGACCAGACATGACTAGTAGTGACCAGACATGACTGGGTAGTGACCAGACATGACTAGTAGTGACCAGACATGACTAATAGCGACCAGACATGACTGGTAGTGACCAGACATGACTAGTAGTGACCAGACATGACTGGTAGTGACCAGACATGAGTGGTAGTGACCAGACATGACTAGTAGTGACCAGACATGACTAGTAGTGACCAGACATGACTGGTAGTGACCAGACATGACTGGTAGTGACCAGACATGACTAGTAGTGACCAGACATGACTAGTAGTGACCAGACATGACTAGTAGTGACCAGACATGACTAATAGCGACCAGACATGACTGGTAGTGACCAGACATGACTAGTAGTGACCAGACATGACTGGTAGTGACCAGACATGACTAGTAGTGGCCAGACATGACTGGTAGTGACCAGACATGACTAGTAGTGACCAGACATGACTAGTAGTGACCAGACATGACTAGTAGTGACCAGACATGACTAATAGCGACCAGACATGACTGGTAGTGACCAGACATGACTAGTAGTGACCGGGACATGACTGGTAGTGACCAGACTTTGAGTGGTAGTGACCAGAATGACTAGTAGTGACCAGACATGACTAGTAGTGACCAGACATGACTGGTAGTGACCAGACATGACTGGTAGTGACCAGACATGACTAGTAGTGACCAGACATGACTAGTAGTGACCAGACATGACTAGTAGTGACCAGACATGATAATAGCGACCAGACAGGGACGGGTGGGTGACCAGACATGATTTAGTAGTGACCAGACATGACTGGTAGTGACCAGACATGACTGGTAGTGACCGGGACATGACTAGTAGTGACCCAGACTGACTGGTAGTGACCAGACATGAGTGGTAGTGACCAGACATGATAGTAGTGACCAGACATGACTGGTAGTGACCAGACATGACGGGTTAGTGACCGGGACATGACTAGTAGTAAACCAGACATGACTGGTAGTGACCAGACATGACTGGTAGTGACCAGACATGACTAGTAGTGACCAGACATGACTGGTAGTGACCAGACATGACTGGTAGTGACCAGACATGACTAGTAGTGACCAGACATGTTGACAATACAAGAACCAGCATAGTAAATATTTACCACTATAACTCTCGTGGAAATAAACTGAATAAGTCTATAACTCCGGAATATTATTTTTCACGAAGGTTTACTTACAAACAAGTGGAAAACAGAGAATGTTGCGCCGCTATTGTATTTTTTTAGAAAATCAGTAAAATATTTCATAGTAAAAGTCTAAATTTTTTTTTATATGTTTTAAAACTTGGGTCAGTAAATTCTGTACATCAAGTCTGTCAAATTACCGTGACTACTGCAGTAATTATTCAAGATAGAAATAGGTGATATTACATTTAATTATATTTAAAATTTAGAGGTTTATGTCGTGATTATAAATTACTTGAATCTCAAGAAAGCAATCCTGGTAAACTATAAAATAGACTTATGGCATGCTAAGAGTATGTTACATTTTATTTAGTGTATGTCACCCCACCCATATAGGCTGCCTCCCAACCAGTGAACAGGGCGCCATTGTCACCAGCTGATCACAAAGGACACCCACCAAGTTGTGGATCTATATGGTACACTCGTGAATCATCCTTGGCAGACTTACATTCACATCTGTCATTACCGTTTTTCCCCAGTTCCCAAAGCTTGCATTTGCCTTATTGTACATAGCTGTAACATTCTGTACATATGCTAAATATACATATATAAAATATATTTATATATATATATATTTTATATATATATTTATAAAATTATATATATATATATATATATATATAAAATATTTATATATATATATATAATATATATATATATTATATGTATATATATATATTTTATATTATATATATATATTATATATATATTATATATATATAAAATATTATATATATATATATATTTTATATTATAATATATATATATATTTATATATATATATATATATGTTACTGTACGCACGAACAAGTGGTATTGATCAACAATAATAACACGCGACTAGTCAAGGAGTCGAACCCATGCTGCTTTTACTCCTTGATTAGTCGTAGTGTTGTTACTGATCAATACCACTTGGTCGTGGGTACATTAATATAAATATTACTCGTTGTACTAGTACACCAAACAGGGAGTAGAATGAAAACCTAGAGTCATCCCACCAACCGTAGGTCCTTGGATAGTGAGTACAACATCAGTTCTGCTGGATGGCGTACTCTTAAGGATTGTTGGTTCCGTGGATTAAGCATCATGAGTTTTCGCCACAATGAGGCAGGCCAAGTAGCATGAGTTTCGACTCCTTGACTAGTCGCAGTGTTGTTATATATATATATATATATATATATATATATATATATATATATATATTATATATATATATATATATATTATATATATATATATATATTTATATTATATTATATATATATATATTATATGACGTGCCGAATAGATAAAAAAGTCACTTAGCAAGAACTCATTTAAAATTAAGTCCTTTCTAAAAGTTTCTCTTATACGTTTAAAGAATATTTTTTTCATTCATGTTAACATAAAAATCAATGATTTTGTACCAAAGAACTTTAGGAAACTCACCTAAACTATTATAAGAAGCGAAATTTAATTTAGGCTAATCAACTAAATATATTTTATATAAGTTTGTCAGTATAGCTACTGAATTCCCGATCCTTATACTTGTGTAGTTATTGTACATCGTATCATCCATGTATATATTAAGGCTTACTTTCAGTAGGCTCAGCGACTAGTATGTGTGAAGTCACGTGATGCAAATGTGTACGTGAGAATCCCTGTAACTCCCCCAGTTCCCGTTAGACCAACAAGTAGCAACAGGCAGGCTGGGCCTCCCCCTTCACACTCTGCCAATAATATGTTACCATCGAACAAGTGCGTTTAACTCCAACCATCACATCTCCACGAACCCTTCCCAACAAATGGTGTCAAGGGAGGGCCTGTAAATTCTGACGATTACAGCGATTTCTGGAGATAAAATTTCTACTGAGCCGGTCGCCATTTTCTGATACTCTAGGTCTGCCGAGATGAGTGACGCTTCACTTCACGAGTGACGCTTCACATCCCAAGCCAGCACTCACCACTACTTCCTGGTCAGTCTCTGTGTATTAAGTGTTTAATCTGCTTATTTACATTACTTCCGAGGGGTTTGACACGGGTTTGCAAATTAAGCCAAGCCACCAAGCCAGTCTGTGGGAGGGGAGTCAGCCCTACACCATCCAGCCTGTCTTAAGTACCAGCCTTGCCTGCTAAGCCAGCTTCCACACCTGTTGTGCTCATCATTACAAGTTCTCAAGCGAGTCTGTGTGAAGGGTTAAGCCAAGCCAGCCAGCAACTAACCCAGGTGACTTAACCCAGTTGTGGAATATTGCATTAATCTGAATGTAACTAATTATCTACATAACAGTAAATGATAACAAAGATAATTATTATTTATCAATGTTACATAGACAAGTAGGAATTTGGGACACCTTGGTCGCAAAAAATGTCCCCCTTCGATACTTACCACTGTCATAACCACAAGTTGCTCTGGACCTATTAATTAAATGAAATATACATACACCAGGAATACTGGTAAATATATAAATTTGTGGACTGTATACTAAAATAATAAATGGTTATATATATATATATATATATATATATATATATATATATATATATAATATATAATATATATATATATACATAACAGAAGGAAAATATATCTTAAATCACTCACCAATTTGACTGGAGATTAATGTGTATCATACTCAGAAAACCTCACTCTAACTAAATCTATGAAAATAATGCTGGCCAGTATTACACACAAATCTAGAGAGCTTATCTGAGGTTATGGAGCTGTCTTGTCCAGTCGTCTGATATCTCAAGTTATGCAGGAATGCACATCCACCAATTTCGCCTCCTATTTTAGAGGTGTCAACACAATTTTAACCTCTACAGCACGAAAAATTCTTCCCATTACACCAACGTTTGTGCAAAATTCAAAACCAAGATGGCGAGTCTCGTCTGCGCAGACGCAGGCTTTCCGTTTTCTATGACATAAATATTATTAAATACAGTATGACCATCTATTTACATATAAATACTGAATTTCTGGAAAATATATACAGTATTTTCCACACTGCGGCCGGCCGGAGTTCGTTGCTAAACGATTCAAATTACTCCTTCCTTTAGGAGACGATTCCAGCCAGTTCTGGCTTGAGTGGCTGTTCTCCTAGTATGTCTTACTATGATTACATCTTCCGGCAATCACTTGGTCTGCGTTATCTTCATATCACTCGTGTCACTTTAACTCAGATTTCCATTACGTTTGATTGAACACCTAATTCCAAGGGAATCAATTTATTAATTGTGTGTAAACTTTCCTGGCCACGACACAACACTTTGACATTCCTGACAACACCTTGTGCATCTGGGTACAATGTCAATACTTTGCCCAGAGGCCACAATGTTCGATGTTGTTCAGTGTCAATTAACACAATGTCACCTGGTTGAATGGTCTGTCGGTTTACTGCCTCTGTCGCACCATAAAAGTGTTCATGTAGTGTAAGAAGATATTCCTTATGCCACACATTAGACCAATGATCAATTACTTTATTAACATTTTAAATTATTTACACAACACTGCCGCATCATTGTAATCTTCGTAACTTTCTTCCGGATTATCTCTATAGACAAGGGCAGCTTCCAATTTCCTTCCACATATTAGGTGAGAAGGTGTTAATACATCTGCATCAGGTGTATCACTCATGTACGAGAGAGGCCTATTATTTATACGATTTTCTGCCTCCACTAACACTGCACGGAATTCTTCCAAATTAATTCTTTTCCGGTGTAGTACTTTGCGGAGACACCTCTTCACTGTGCCTATCAGTCTTTTGTACAGCCCCCCTTGCCAAGGGGCTCTAGGAGTAATAAATTTCCAGGTACACCCTCGCTGGGTTAACAGAGATTGAACAACATTACTATTATTTAATTCTATTAAGTGTTGAGCACCTGATACAAAATTTGTGGCATTATCCGAAATCATCAACCTCGGATAGGATCTCCTAGCTGCAAATTTTCAAAACAGCTGTATAAACTGTTATGCAGACAAGTCCTGTGCCACTTCTAAATGAACTTCCCTAGTAACAGTACAGGTGAACAAGCAAACATACACATTCAGTTGAACACCATTTGACGTACCTGTTAAAATTATTGGACCACTATAGTCTACACCTGTTACATCAAATGGTTTCACTAATTGTACATGCTCCTTTGGCAATGGTGGAGGACCTGGGTACATATAGGATCTGGCATCCACACGGCGACATATTACACAAGATTTAATAACCCTTTTTACACTTTGCCGTCCTTGTGGAATCCAGAAAGTTTCCCTAATACAATTTAAGGTATCTTGTACCCCACCATGCATTACATTTTTATGGGCATTTAGAACAATCAAATTTGTTAGATGATGAGTTTTGGGCAGTAAGATAGGGTGTTTAGCATAATCACCCAATTCAGCATTTTGTAACCTACCTCTGCACCTAATTACATTGTTCTCTAAATACAGCCCCAATTTCTCTATTATAGAACCTTTCACAATTTTTCTTTCCATCATCAATTTAATCTCATTTCCATAGATTTCCTCCTGTACCCTCTTTATCCAATATTCAAGAGGATGTGAAAACTTATATGAAATATTTATCTTGTTTAGAAATTTAAACACCAACTTAGTTACATTGATTAGTTTGGGTAAAGAAGAATATCTATTTATATCAATGGATAAAGAAGGGCAAACTATTGGAGCGGTGGGCATAATAATTTCAACAGGAGCAATATACGCCTTTTGTACAGGCCAATTTGCTTTATTTACCAACCATGGTCCTTTAAACCATGATACAGCATTTACAAATTTAGCATAAGATAAACCTCGAGACAAGAAATCAGCTGGATTCTCCTCACCAGGTATATGATTAAATGTTAACATCTGCTGACCCAAACTATTATACTTCTCTTGCATCTGATTAATTTCAGCGACTCTGTTTTGTACGTACACAATTTTACTGTTTCCATTACGAATCCATTGTAAGGATACCTCATTATCAGACCAAATTACAGTGTCGCTATTTATCTCCTGCAACTTATTTCTTATATAATTAGCTAATTTGACACCTACATAAATGGCTGTTAATTCCAACTGAGGTAAGGTACGTGATTTAATTGGAGACACTTTAGCCTTAGACATAACAAGAGAGATAACACTATTACATTGAAGATAAGCAACTGCTCCATATGCCAATTTTGAAGCATCACAAAAAATGTGGAGTACATTTTTCCCATTTGGATTGGCCACCTGGCATGGGAACTTCAACATTGGAATTTTTTCATAATCACCAATAAATTCATCCCACCTGTTAATGAATTCCTCAGGTAGAATTTCATCCCAAGCACATTTAAGTTTCCATGCTTCCTGAATTAATATTTCCCTCTTATAGTAAGGGGTGACACTAAACCTAGTGGATCAAAACATTTGGAAACTTCAGCAATCAAAACTCTCTTGGTTAATTTATTGGGCATACTGTAATTATTAGGTTTTAACATTAACAAATCTCTCTCAGTATCCCAATTTAAACCCAATACATTACTACATTTTGGCACTTCATCTCCAGGGTAATCTTTACATATTTTGTCCTTAAATTTGGACGAATTACTATTCCATTCTCTCAGATGCATATTTGAACTTTGCATTATTTTATTAGCCTCTCCAGAAGTCATTAACAGTTCCTCTTCAGTTGACGTCACACCCAGGAAATTGTCCACATAAAATTGTTTGGTCATTACTTTACTCAATGGACTTCCCATACATTTAAGGTGTGCATTTATCATCGCTTGACGTAGGAACGGACTGGATGTAGCACCAAATAATACGCTCCTAAAGCGAAAGGTTTTCAGAGGGATAAGTGGGTCACTAGGATTCTCAGGCCATAAGAAGTGGGTACAATTCCGGTCAGCCTCTTGTAAACCCACTCTTAGGAAAGCTTTACTTATGTCAGCCGTAAAGGCATAATTCTTTACTCTGAAATTTAATAAGATATCTCCTAATTTTTCCGTCAACGACGGACCTGTCATTGAACAGTCATTTAAACTAGGTACATTTTTGTTACTCCTGGCACTACAATTAAACACAATACTCAGAGGAGTGGTCTTAGAATCCTTCTTCACTCCGTGATGTGGCAAATAGTGACCATAAATTTTGGCTTGCTCAGGAGGTACCTCTTCTATAAATTTATTAATTAACTGCTCAGCAATTATATCATTATAGGCAGTTAACAATTCTGGTGTCTTACTCAGTTCGCGGAGCTGAGCCTTTAATTGTCCATTTGCCATTCTGTAATTAGTGGGCAATTCTGGATGGTTTAGTCTCCACGGAAGTCATACCCAGTATTGTCCAGATTCAAATTTTACATCTCTCAGGTATTGTTCTTGAGTAAAAGAATCGTCTGGACTTTCTTCATTTACATTTATTCCAATGCTGTCTAATTCCCACAATTTATGCACTGGCTACACACCATCCTCTATGGAAGAATTATACTGGGGCACGATTTCATGAGTAAGACACACAGTTATGATATTTGTAGTTTCCTCTAGTCATGAATTATTATTACAAGGAATCCTACCATACATTACATGGCCTCCTGCAGTCTTCAAAAGGGTGACACCACATTTCTTTACCATACCCTTTACAAAGGAGGCATAATAGGTCACTAAACCCATCAAAATATTTATTGGGCCATACGAATCATCACTTACCCCAGAAGGTGCTAAATTTACATTATGTGAGAGTCTTTCTGTAGCTTTACTAAGCCCTACTGTAGTATATTTTTCTGGAAGTCTATCTACAATTACTGCATTAACACGTTTTTTCTCATTGCCCAACCTGACAGTTACATAAACAGTGTCATACAATTGAGACCTTTTATCCGAGAGAAAACCAGATAATTTTAAAGTTGTGGGATCTTCCATCTGTATTTTCATACCATCAAGACATTTACGTTTTATGAAAGTACGCTGGGATCCTGGTCCAAATAATGCAGTTTACAAATTTTTTTTTTTATGCCTTTTATCATCAATTTTTACCTGTAACACAGGTAAGGCTACTTCAGCAAAACCATCATTATTAACATTAGCAGCAATTTTTACATTAGCTACTGTTGTGTCAGGATTGTCAACATTATCATTATTATCAACATTGTCATATAGACCCTATCACGTGACTATATGGTGTCTTCCTTTGTGACATTGATAACAGTTGTTTAATTTAGCATGACAATCCTTTATATTGTGATTACCTAAACACCTGATACATCACTCAAGTTCCTCCAATCTTTCAACTTTATCATTCCAAGAATTGTATGCATTGCAATTCTTAGAAAAAATGAGTACCCTTACAGAACTGACAATCTCTCCTTTCTTTGACTGGTTTCTTGTTAACTGGGCTACTCTTAGGAGGGTACTTATTCTTCTTACCTTGTGGAGAATCATTATTTCTGATTCCTGCTCCTTGATATGCCCCTATGTAACTCCTTTTAGGAAATGAATTTTGATTATTACTATTATGATATTTTTTACCTTTGTGAAACTTGGCAGATACCTCAGAGTTATCATGTGTTGCATCTTTAAAATGAGTTAGTTGGCTGGTCTGCAACTGCACAATCAATTCTTGTAGACCTAGTCTTATTTCCTCCAGACCAAAATAACCCTTGTGATATTTGTTTGAGAATCATTCAAGTGTTTTATAGTTTAATTTATTCTGTATCATGGCACTCAATAACCAGTCTGAATCCTTCAGATTATATTTATTACTTAAAGTTTTGAGAGTGCTCTCCAGTTTAACTCTAAACTGCTGTAAACCTTTGTAAGTGTGATCTTGGGATTTTAAATTAACAATGATATTCACTAGATCCAACCTACTTTGTTCTATATTACCATAAGTGACCTTCAACAAGTCAACCGCTTCCTTGTAAGAGTTATTTACATTGGGAAAGGCTTGTATGAGTATGTGAGCATCTCCTCTTACCTGTCCTTTGAGGTAAAATAATTTAGTTACACAGGCTAGGTCACTCCTGTCATGCACAGCTGCTTAAAAAATTGACCAAAATTCCTCCCAATTTTCACCAGGATTAAATACAGGTAAACATAATTCTGGGAGTTTTGGCAAAGACATATTATTTGTTGGAGCAGACTGACCAACTGCCTGGTTTACACATTTTAATTTATTCAAGGCCTGACTTTTACAAGAAAGAATCTTTTCCTCTAATTCATAATACTGATTAATTATGAGATCTACTTCAGTCTCATCTACACAGTTTACTAATAAATCTACTTCATATTTGTTGTAATATAATTTGTATGAATAATATCTATTACCTAAAGCATCTAAATACAAATTTTAATCATCAGTATTCACAGTTTCTTGATTCATTAATTCCAAACATTTATTGTATGCTTTTGTTACATGCCCCTTTCTAGCTTGCAGAGATGCTTTTTTTGCTCTATATTCCATATGTTTGTCCTCTACTTTAATTTCCTCATTTTCAGCCATGATGCAATGTATTAAATTCAACTTAATAACACTGATTATGTTCTAAATTATGCACTTTATGAAGGTAAATAGTACAACTTACCTTTAAATAAATTCTAGCTGCTTGAGCTAGGCAATTACATGTAAAAAAATTTGATATAAATTTTAAATAGACATTAATAATGTTAGCTACACTTGAGCTTAGCAATTACACATGTAAGAAATTGATATATAAATTTTAAATGTACATTAATACAAACCTTTAGCCAGCCTTGGCTTTTAAAAAATTATACAAATTAATATAAATCCTTGCCAGAATTTGGCATAGCAAAATTAATATTATACACATTAATATAATTAGCAACACTTGCCTTATCAATTACACATACATTGATATAAATCTTGGCCAGAATTGTCTTATCAAATTAATATTGCAATAATTATAATCCACTACACATTAAGTAAAATTAATATTATACACATTAATATAATTAGCAACACCTGGCTTATCAATTACACATACACTGATATAAATCTTGGCCAGAATTGTCTTATCAAATTAATATTATACAAATTAATATAAACTTAGCCAGACTTGACTTATCAAAATTAATATTGTAATAATTATAATCCACTACACATTAAATAAATTTGTGAACTTAACATCCACCTCCTTCTGTCATTTCACATACAATTATTAAGTAATTAGCCAATTATTGACTTCACTAATTACCTCCAGTTCAAGAAGGACCAACAGGCAAATTGAATGTGGAAAATTGCATTTATCTGAATGTAACTAATTATGTACATAACAGTAAATGATAACAAAGATAATTATTATTTATCAGTGTTACATAGACAAGTAGGAATTTGGGACACCTAGGTCGCAAAAAATGCCCCCCTTCGATACCTACCACTGTCATAACCACAAGTTGCTCTGGACCTATTAATTAAATGAAATATACATACACCAGGAATACTGGTAAATATATAAATTTGTGGACTGTATATTAAAAATAATAAATGGTTATATATATACACCATTACATAACAGAAGGAAAATATATCTTAATATCACTCACCAATTTGACTGGAGATTAATGTGTATCATACTCAGAAAACCTCACTCTAACTAAATCTATGAAAATAATGCTGGCCAGAATTACACACAAATCTAGAGAGCTTATCCGAGGTTCCTGGAGCTGTCTTGTCCAGTCGTCTGATATCTCAAGTTATGCAGGAATGCACATCCACCAATTTCGCCTCCTATTTGAGAGGTGTCAACACAATTTTAACCTCTAGACCATAAAAAATTCTTCCCATTACACCAACGTTTGTACAAAATTCAAAACCAAGATGGCGAATCTCGTCTGCGCAGACGCAGGCTTTCCTTTTTCTATGACATAAATATTATTAAATTCAGTGTGGCCATCTATTTACATATAAATACTGAATTTCTGGAAAATATATTCAGTATTTTCCACACCAGTACTCAAGCAAGCCACGTGAGTTCCAGCCTTCATCGTCACTCTATACTTCAAGTTCCAAGCCATCCTGAGTGCTTGTACCATCCCTGAAGTGTTGTGGTATTTTGTGGGTTTTCATTTTAAGCCAGCCTGGCTTAGAATATTTTCGTGCCTAGTGCGGGTGTCCCCAGAGTGGCTTACGCTGCTTATCCCATCCCATAGGCCCACACATGTTCCACCATGCTGCCTCACCCACCCACACCCACCATTTTTCTTTTGTACCCTTATTACGGGTCCTAGCATCTTATTTTACTGACCACATTGGGGGTCGAGATGCAAGACTGTTCCTTCATCCCTGTGCATCAATGTAAAAGCCTCCTGTGTGCATCTATCGTCGATTCAAGCGCAAAAACTTTGAGAATTCGCCGAGTAGGGGAGTGCTGCGCCAGCCACGAGACTCCACCACTACCTTCCTCCACCACCATCACCCTCAATTCTTCACTAACATTGCTACAGTGATAATATTTTTATAGAGACATTTATGAGTGTTGAGACTTCTTTTTTTTTGTTCTCAGTGATTTCTTAGTGACATTCAGTGACTCTTGATTAGACTGTGTTCATTACATCCTGCTTGCAATATCTTTTTTTTCTTTCTTCAGTGTTTAAAAATTCGTGCTTTATTTTATGTCGTGTTGTAATATTTTTTTTTATTTTATATACGTGAAGTAAGTACTTTTCCCTTTTTTCCTTGTTGTGTGCAATGTATAAGCAGTATAAACTTGTGTTCACACTTCATAAATTATTTTGTGTTCACAGTACTGTGTTCCTTGCCTAGTAATTTATGCAGTGAAGTGACTCAGTAACTTGTTATCTTATATTCTGCATCGCAACTCAGTGTTGTCTCAGTTATTTTTTTTTCTCCCAGCATTTGTGTCCTTGCTGATTTTTTTTATTCATTCATTTGCCATTTTTTTTCTGCATGTTGAACATTCATGTGTTAATTATTTTCATTTAGCCAGTGTTTAATTTGTCTTATTTCCACAGACAATAGTGCCATTATTTTGTTTCAAGCAAGACAATTATTTTCCAATTTTTGTCACCCCAAGCCTCATTGCAAGAAAATTCTCATGGTATTGTGCATATATTGATGTGTTGTGTTCCTGCATTATTGTGAGTGTTAACCTTTCTCTGTTTTGTATTTTTGCCCTTTACTATTTTTAATATATCATTGAACAAATTCACTCTTAGTGCAATTTTTAACTTTTATTTTTTTAAAGTAAATCATTCTTTTGTTTGTTCAATAAGTGTTTGCTTAAGCTGCAATTAAGAGTTAAAGTGTTCAATCAGTTCATTCCTTGATAATATTTTTTTTTGTTGCTCTTGTAAACTACATTTTCTTGTGTGTGCAATTTTTTTTATTATTGCAGTATTGACTCATTTGCAATGATTCTTGTGCAAATATTATGCTGCCATTAATTTTTTTTCTTTCAGAAATTTTTATGTAGTGTTGTGCTGTGCAGTAAGTTTTGATTAGTAATTGTTATTTGCAATATTGCTACAGTTTATTTCAGTGCAATATTCTGTGATTCCAGTTTCACATTTCTTGTTCTGTGCATATTTTATTCTTTGTGTGTCACGTTAATTTTTTTTTTTAGAGAGAATTGCTTTCCCAGTCTATTTTAATTTTGCACAAGATTTATTGATTCCATTTTATCATTTTTTGTTTGATTTATCATTTATTGTTGAATTTCTTTATTGAATTGAGAGTAAAGACAATTCATTGTGCCATTAATTTAATTTAAAGTAAATCTGAGTAAATTTGTTTTGAGTTAAATACAATTTTTCTTGATTATCAAAGTGTTGCTTATCCAGTTCAGTATTTTATTTTACGTGAGTTTTACTTGCTCTACAGTGTGACTTGTTATTTTTTTTCTTTACTTATGCAGAATAGATAAGTATATTCTTCCCATTTAAGTTTACTGTGTTGTGTTTCCCAGTTATATATTTTTTGTTTCTTTAAACTCTTGTTTCACATTTTGCAAGTATGTCTCAAGCCTTCTCGAGCGATGCCTCAGTACATTCTGCTAGTCCAAGCAATAAAGCCTCAGTCCAAAATTCGAGTAATTCTTTATCAAACAATAGACACACTCAGATTTCGAGCCTTCGCAATTTTAGTCGTGACCCTAATGATGCTATGCCGTTGTTCAATGGGAATCCAGACAACATGGAAGCATGGTTTACCGCTGTTCGTGCTAGAAGAAATGCCTCAGTAGATGGCCCTCCATCTGAGAGTTGTATAAATAGTATCGGAAAGGAGAGTTTAGCTCGTTCACCAGCCGCCTTGAATGTCTTTAACTTGATCCGGATGAAGGAAATTCAGGGTCTCACCAAGTGGGAAGATTATGAGTAGTTAATATGTAACTATCTTGACCCAGTGAGAGTAACTGATCCATTCGTAGTCCTTAAGGAATTAGTGTGCACAGCACCGAGGCCAGAGGAATCATTAGATGTGTTTGCTCTTCATTTAAATAACCTCATGTCCTCATTCGTTAGGGCTGGTCAACATTCCAACTACCTTGTAGACGATGATAAACGAGCTCTTGAGGGGTTTACCAAGTTAGCATTTGGTGTTATTAAACAGTTAAAGCCGCCAACTTCTGTGTATGTGTATAATTCCAGTCCTCTAACTGCCGCAATGGGACCGCTTGCAGCCCTCACCCATGTGCATGACTTGTGTCCTGAGGGAGCTTTTCCCTATCGAAGGCCTACGTCAGCCACTTCATCTAATCCCATACCTCCTCTTGTTTGTGCTACAACCAAAACTCCCGATCGAAATTACTCACGACCGTCATCCAAAGCTAGTGTCAAGAGTCATCATTTCCATAGCAATCGTAGTATGTGCAGTACCCATAGCCAAAGAACCTGCTATAATTGTGGTTACCATGGCCATATCGCGATAAATTGTCCTGATAGTCGCCCTAACTCTTTCAGGGTTTCGGCCGTACTAGTACGGCTTAAGCACCAGGGTTTTTGACTTATAGTACGCCTAAATTCTAGAGCCCTCAAATCTAGTGAGAGAAAGGGTAGGGCCCACA
>NC_069419.1:38350570-38369435 GCF_026875155.1 Cherax quadricarinatus
CACCAATCCACCCTACAAAAAACTACCACCATCCTACACAACTACCACCATCCCTACAACATTACAACTACCACCATCCTACACAACAACTACCACCATCCCTACACAACTACCATCCTCCCTACACAACAACTACCACCATCCTACACAACTACAACATCCCTACACAACTACCACCATCCTTACACAACAACTACCACCATCCCTACACAACAACAACTACCAACCACCCCTCACCACAAACAACTACCACCATCCCTACACCACAACAACTACCACCAATCCCTACACCACAACAACTACCACCATCCCTACACCACAACAACTACCACCATCCCTACACAACCTACCACCATCCCTACACAACAACTACCACCATCCCTACACAACTACCACCATCCCTACACAACAACTACCACCATCCTACCAACTACCACATCCTACACAACAACACCACCATCCCTACACAACTACCACCATCCCTACACATACCACATCCCTACACACAACTACCACCATCCCTACACAACAACTACCACCATCCCTACACAACTACCACCATCCTACACAACAACTACCACCATCCCTACACAAACTACCACATCCTACACAACAACCACCATACACCACACAACAACTACCATCCCTACACCACAACAACTACCACCATCCCTACACCACAACAACTACCACCATCCCTACAACCACAACAACTACCACCATCCCTACACACACAACAACTAACACCACATCCCCATACCACAACAACTACCACCATCCCTACACCAACAACAACTACCACCATCCCTCCATAACAATTACCACCATCCCTACACAACAACTACCACCATCCCCACAACACAATCACACAATACCACCATCCCTACACAACTACCACCATCCTACACAACTACCACCATCCCTATACAACTAACCACCATCCCTACACAACAACTACCACCATCCCTACACAACTACCACCATCCCTACACAACAACTACCACCATCCCTACACAACAACTACCACCATCCCTACACAACAACTACCACCATCCCTACACCACAACAACTACCATCCTACACCACAACAACTACCACCATCCCTACACCACAACAACTACCACCATCCCTACACCACAACAACTACCACCATCCCTACACCACAACAACTACCACCATCCCCATACCACAACAATACCACCATCCCTACACCACAAACAACTACCACCATCCTCCATAACAATTACCACCATCCCTACACAACAACTACCACCATCCCCACAAACACAACAACTACCACCATCCCTACACCACAACTACCACTATCCCTACTCCACAACTACCACCATCCCTACACCACAACTACCACCATCATTACACTACAACAACTACCACTACCCCTACCCCACAACTACCACCATCCCTACTGTGGAAAATTACATTTATCTGTATGTAACTCATTATGTACATAACAGTAAATGATAGCAAAGATATATCAGGTATATCAGTTACATAGACAAGTAGGAATTAGGGACACCTAGGTCACAAAAAACGTCCCCCTTCGATACCTACCACTGTCTATATCCACAAGTTGCTCTGGACCTATTAATTATAAATAAAAGATACATCACCAAGAATTCTGGTAAATATATATATTTGTGGACTGTATATTAAAAATAATAAATGATTATATATATACACATATACATAACAGAAGGAGAATATATCTTAATATCACTCACCAATTTGACTGGAGATTAACGTGTATTATACCCAGAAAACCTCACTGTCTACATTTATGATAATAATACTGGCCAGAACTATAAACATAAATATAGACATGACTTATCTGAGGTTCCTGGAGCTGTCTTGTCCAGTCGCCTGATATCTCAAGTTAAGCAGGACTGCACATCCAACAATTTCGGCTCCTATTAGAGAGGTGTCAGCCCAATTTTAACCTCTAGAGCACGAAATTCTTCCCATTTTTACACTAACGTTCTGTTCAATTCAAACAACAATGGCAAGTGTCTTCTGTACAGGCACAGCTTCTCGTTTTCGATAACATAATTTTTATTAAATACAGTATGGCCATCTATTTACATATAACTACTGTATTTCTGGAAAATATATACAGTATTTTCCACACTGCGGCCGGGCGGAGTTCATTGCTAAACGACTCACATTACTCCTTTCTTTAGGAGACAATTCCAGCCGGTTCTGGCTTGAGTGGCTGTTCTCCTAGTAGGTCTTACTACGATTTCATCTTCCGGCATCACTTGGTCAGCGTTATCTTCCATATCACTCGTGTCACTTTCCCTCAGATTTTCATTTATGTTTGTTTGAACACCAGTTAATTCCAAGGGAATCAATTTATTAACTGTGCGTAAACTTTCCTGGCCATGACACAACACTTTGACATTCCTGACAATACCTTGTGCATCTTTGTACAATGTCAATACTTTGCCCAGAGGCCACAATGTTCGATGTTGTTCAGTACCAATCAACACAATGTCACCTGGTTGAATGTTCTGTCGATTTACTGCCTCTGTCGCACCATAAAAGTGTTCACGTAGTGTAAGAAGATATACCTCACGCCACACATTAGACCAATGATCAATTACTTTATTTAACATTTTAAATTTATCACACAACACTGCCACATCATTGTAATCTTCATCACTTTCTTCCGGATTATCTCTATAGACAGGGGCAGCTTCCAATTTCCTTCCACATATTAGGTGAGAATGTGTTAATACATCTGCATCAGGTGTATCACTCATGTACGAGAGAGGCCTATTATTTATACGATTTTTCGCTTCCACTAACACTGCATGGAATTCTTCCAAATTAATTCTCTTCCGGTGTAGTACTTTACGGAGACTCCTCTTCACTGTGCCTATCAGTCTTTTGTACAGCCCCCCCTGCCAAGGGCTCTAGGAGTAATAAATTTCCAGGTACACCCTCGCTGGGTTAACAGAGATTGAACATCGTTACTATTATTTAATTCTATCAAGTGTTGAGCACCTGCTACAAAATTTGTGGCATTATCCGAAATCACCACCTCGGACAGGATCTCCTAGCTGCAAATTTTCGAAACAGCTGTATAAAACTATTCTGCAGACAAGTCCTGTGCCACTTCTAAATGAACTGCCTATAGCAGTACAGGTGAACAACAAACATACACTTTCAGTGGAACACCATCTGAAGTACCTGTTAAAATTATTGGACCACTATAGTCTACACCTGTTACATCAAATGGTTTCACAAATTGTACACGCTCCTTTGGCAATGGTGGAGGACCTGGGAAACATATAGGATCTGGCATCCACACGGCGACATATTACACAAGATTTAATCACCCTTTTTACACTTTGCCGTCCTTGTGGAATCCAGAAAGTTTCCCTAATACAATTTAAGGTATCTTGTACCCCACCATGCATTATATTTTTATGGGCATTTAGAACAATCAAATTTGTTAGATGATGAGTTTTGGGCAGTAAGATAGGTGTTTAGCATAATCACCCAATTCAGCATTTTGTAACCTACCTCTGCACCTAATTACATTGTTCTCTAAATACAGCCCCAATTTCTATTATGGAACCTTTCACAATTTTTCTTTCCATCGTCAATTTAATCTCATTTCCATAGATTTCTTCCTGTACCCTCTTTATCCAATATTCAAGAGGATGTGAAAACTTATATGAGATATTCATCTTGTTTAGAAATTTAAACACCAACTTAGTTACATTGATTAGTTTGGGTAAAGAAGAATACCTATTTATATCAATGGCTAAGGGAGGACAAACTTTTGGAGCGGTGGTCACAGTAATTTCAACAGGAGCAATATACGCCTTTTGTACAGGCCAATTAGCTTTATTTACCAACCAGCTCGGTCCTTTAAACCATGATACAGCATTTACAAATTTAGCATAAGGTAAACCTCGAGACAAGAAATCAGCTGGATTCTCCTCACCAAGTATATGATTAAATGTTAACATATGCTGACCCAAACTATTATACTTCTCTTGCATCTGATTAATTTTAGCGACTCTGTTTTGTACGTACACAATTTTACTGTTTCCATTACGAATCCATTGTAAGAATACCTCATTATTAGACCAAATTACAGTGTCGATAATATTTATCTCCTGCAACTTATTTCTTATATAATTAGCTAATTTGACACCTACATAAATGGCTGTTAATTCCAACTGAGGTAAAGTATGTTATTTAATTGGAGACAATTTAGCCTTAGACATAACAAGAGAAATAACACTATTACATTGAAGGTAAGCAACTGCTCCATATGCCAATTTTGAAGCATCACAAAAAATGTGGAGTACATTTTTCTCATTTGGATTGGCCACCTGGCATGGGAACTCCAACATTGGAATTTTTTCATAATCACCAATTAATTCATCCCACCTGTTAATGAATTCTTCAGGTAGAATTTCATCCCAAGCACATTTAAGTTTCCATGCTTCCTGTATTAATAATTTCCATCTTATAGTAAGGGGTGACACTAAACCTAGTGGATCAAAACATTTGGAAACTTCAGCAAGCAAAACTCTCTTAGGTAATTTATAGGGCATACTGTAATTATTAGGTTTTAACATTAACAAATCTCTCTCAGTATCCCAAGTTAATCCCAATACATTACTACATTTTGGCACTTCATCTCCAGGGCAATCTTTACTTATTTTGTCCTTTAATTTGGACGAATTACTATTCCATTCCCTCAGAGGCATATTCGCACTTTGCGTTATTTAATTAGCCTCTCCATAAGTCACTAACAGTTCCTCTTCAGTTGATGTCACACCCAGGAAATTGTCCACATAAAATTGTTTGCTCATTACTTTACTCAATAGACTTCCCATACGTTTAAGGTGTGCATTTATCATCGCTTGAAGTAGGAACGGACTGGATGTAGCACCAAATAATACGCTCCTAAAGAGAAAGGTTTTCAGAGGGCTAAGTGGGTCACTAGGATTCTCAGGCCATAAGAAGTGGGTACAATCCCGGTCAGCCTCTTGTAAACCCACTCTTAGGAAAGTTTTACTTATGTCAGCCGTAAAGGCATAATGCTTCACTCTGAAATTCAATAAGATATCTCCTAATTTTTCCGTCAACGATGGACCTGTCATCAGTCATTTAAACTAGGTACATTTTTGTTACTCCTGGCACTACAATTAAACACAATCCTCAAAGGAGTGGTCTTAGAATCCTTCTTCACTCCGTGATGTGGCAAATAGTGACCATAAATTTTGGCTTGCTCAGGAGGTACCTGTTCTATAAATTTTTTAATTAATTGTTCAGCAATTATATCATTATAGGCAGTTAACAATTCTGGTGTCTTACTCAGTTCGAGGAGCTGAGCCTTTAATTGTCCATATGCCATTCTGTAATTAGTGGGCAATTCTGGATGGTTCAGTCTCCACGGAAGTCGTACCCAGTATTGTCCAGATTCAAATTTTACATCTCTCAGGTATTGATCCTGAGTAAAAGAATCATATGGACTTTCTTCATTTACATTTATTCCAATGCTGTCTAATTCCCACAATTTATGCACTGGCTCAACACCATCCTCTATGGAAGAATTATACTGGGGTACAATTTCATGAGTAAGACACACAGTTATGGTATTTGTAGTTTCCTCTAGTCATGAATTATTATTACGAGGAATCCTACCATATATTGCATGGCCTCCTGCAGTCTTCAAAAGGGTGACACCACATTTCTTTACCATACCCTTTACAAAGGAGGCATAATAGTCACTACCTATCAAAATATTTATTGGGCCTACAGAATCATCACTTACCCCAGAAGGTGCTAAATTTACATATGTGAAAGTCTTTCTGTAGCTTTACTAAGCCCTATTGTAGATATTTTCTCTGGAAGTCTATCTACAATTACTGCATTAACACGTTTTTTCTCATTGCCCAACCTGACAGTTACATAAACAGTGTCATACAGTTGATCTCTTTTATCTGAGAGAAAACCAGATAATTTTAAAGTTGTGGGATCTCCCATCTGTACTTTCATACCATCAAGACATTTACGTTTTATGAAAGTACGCTGGGATCCCTGGTCCAATAATGCATTTACTTTTTTTTATTTATGCCTTTTATCATCAATTTTTACCTGTAACACAGGTAAGGCTACTTCAGCAAAACCATCATTATTAACATTAGCAGCAATTTTTACATTAGCCACTGTTGTGTCAGGATTGTCAACATTATCATTATTATCAACATTATCATATAGAACCTTACACATGACTATATGGTGTCTTCCTTTGTGACATTGATAACAGAAGTTTAATTTGGCATAACAATCCTTTACATTGTGATTACCCAAACACCTGATGCATCTGTCAAGTTCCTCCAATCTTTCAACTTCATCATTCCATGAATTGTATGCATTGCAATTCTTAGAAAAATGAGTACCCTTGCAGAAAAGACAATCTCTCTTTTCTTTGACTGGTTTCTTATTAACTGGGCTACTCTTAGGAGGGTATTTATTCTTCTTACCTTGTAGAGAATCATTATTTCTGATTCCTTCTAATTGATATGCACCTATGCAACTCTTTTTAGGAAATGAATTTTGATTATTACCATTGGGATAATTTTTCCCTTTGTGAAACTTGGCAGATACCTCAGAGTTATTATGTATTGCATCTTTAAAATGAGTTAGTTGGCTGGTCTGCAGCTGCACAATTAATTCTTGTAGACCTAGTCTTATTTCCTCCAGACCAAAATAACCTTTGTGATATTTGTTCGAGAGCCATTAAGGTTTTACAGCTAATTATTCTGTACCATGGCAACTCAATACCAGTCTGATTCCTTCAGATCATATTTATTACTTAAAGTTTTGAGAGTGCTCTGCAGTTTAACTCTAAACTGCTGTAAACCTTTGTAAGTGTGATCTGGAGATTTTAAATTAATAATGATATTCACTAGATCCAACCTACTTTGTTCTATATTACCATAAGTGACCTTCAACAATTCAACTGCTTCCTTGTAAGAGTCATCTACATTGGGAAAGGCTTGTATGAGTATGTGAGCATCTCCTCTTACCTGTCCTTTGAGGTAAAACAATTTAGTTACACAGGCTAGGTCACTCCTGTCATGCACAGCTGCTTTAAAAACTGACCAAAATTCCTCCCAGTTTTCACCAGGATTAAATACCGGTAAACATAGTTCTGGGAGTTTTGGCAAAGACATATTATTTGTTGGAGCAGACTGATTAACTGCCTGGTTTACACATTTTAATTTATTCAAGGCCTGACTTTTACAAGAAAGAATCTTTTCCTCTAATTCATAATACTGATTAATCATAAGATCTACTTCAATCTCATCTACACAGTTTACTAACAAATCTCCTTCACATTTGTTGTAATATAATTTGTATGAATCATATCTATTACCTAAAGCATCTAAATACAATTTTAAATCATCAGTATTCACAGTTTCTTGATTCATTAATTCCAAACATTTATTATATTCCTTGGTTACATGAACTTTTCTAGCTGCAGTGATGCTTTCTTTACTCTATATTCCATATGTTTGTCTTCTACATTAATTTCCTCATTTTCAGCCATGATGCTAGCTACTTGAGCTTAGCAATTACACATACACTGATATAAATCTTGGCCAGAATTGGCTTATCAAAATTAATATTATGCAAATTAATAAATCCTTGCCAGAATTTGGCATAGGAAAATTAATATTATACACATTAATATAATTAGCTACACTTGGCTTATCAATTACACATACACTGATATAAATCTTGGCCAGAATTGTCTTATCAAATTAATATTGTAATAATTATAATCCACTACACATTAAGTAAATTTGTGAACTTAACATCCACCTCCTTCTGTCATTTCACATATAATTATTAAGTAATTAACTAATTAATGACTTCACTAATTATCTCCGGTTCAAGAAGGACCAACGGGCAAATTAAATGTGGAAAATTGCATTTATCTGTATGTATCATTATGTACATAACAGTAAATGAACAAAGATAATTATTATTTATCAGTTAGACAAGTAGGAATTAGGGACACCTAGGTCGCAAAAAAATGTCCCCCTTCGATACCTACCACTGTCATATCCACAAGTTGCTCTGGACCTATTAATTATAAATAAAAGATACATCACCAGGAATTCTGGTAAATATATATATTTGTGGACTGTATATTAAAAATAATAAATGATTATATATATACAACTGCCTCCCAGCATACAGACCCCTGGCAGTCTTCAAGCTGGCACTGGACAAGCACCTAAAGTCGGTTCCTGACCAGCCGGGCTGTGGCTCGTACATTGGTTTGCGTGCAGCCAGCAGTAACAGCCTGGTTGATCAGGCTCTGATCCACCAGGAGGCCTGGTCACAGACCAGGCCGCGGGGGCGTTGACCCCCGGAAGTCTCTCCAGGTAAACTCCAGGTATACACATATACATAACAGAAGGAGAATATATCTTAATATCACTCACCAATTTGACTGGAGATTAAGGTGTATTATACCCAGAAAACCTCACTGTCTACATTTATGATAATAATACTGGCCAGAACTATAAACATAAATATAGACATGACTTATCTGAGGTTCCTGGAGCTGTCTTGTCCAGTCGCCTGATATCTCAAGTTAAGCAGGACTGCACATCCAACAATTTCGGCTCCTATTAGAGAGGTGTCAGCCCAATTTTAACCTCTAGAGCACGAAATTCTTCCCATTTTTACACTAACGTTCTGTTTTAATTTAAACAACAATGGCAAGTGTTTCTGTACAGGGACAGCTTCTCGTTTTCGATAACATAATTTTTATTAAATACAGTATGGCCATGTATTTACATATAACTACCGTATTTCTGGAAAATATATACAGTATTTTCCACACCTACACAACTACAACTATCCCTACACAACTACCACCATCCCTACACCACAACTACCACCATCCATACACCACAAATACCACCATCCCTACACCACAACTACCACATCCCTACACCACAACTACCACCACCCTACACAACCGCCACCATCCTACACCATAACTACCACATCCTACACCTCACCAACTACCATCATCCCTACACCACAACAACTACCCACCATCCCTACACCACAACAACTACCACCGTCGCTACACCACAACTACCATCATCCATACACCACAACTACCACCATCCGTTTCACCACAACCACCACCATCCCTACACCATGACTAAACCCCCATCCTACACCACAACTACCACCCCTCCCTACACCACAACAACTACCACCATCCCCACACCAAAAACACCATCATCCCTACACAACTACCACCATCCCTACAACGAACTACCACCATCCCTACACCAAACTACCTCATCCCTACACAACAACTACCGCCATCCCTACACAACTACCACCATTTCCCCACATAACACCACTCTACTTCCAAAATACCACCATCCCTACACCACAACTACCAAACACCCTACACAACCACTACCGCCACCCTACACAACTACCACCCTTTCCCCACAAACTACCACTCTACTCACAAATACCACATCCCTACTAACTACCCCTCTACTCACAACTACCACCATCCCTACATAACTACCACTCTCTACTTCACAACTACCACCATCCCTACACCACCCAAATACCCTCATCCCTACACAACAATACCGCCATCCTACACAACTACCACCATCCCAAAATAACTACCACTCTACTTCACAACTACCACCATCCCTACATAACTACCACCTACTCACAACTACCACCATCCACATAACTACCACTCTCTACTTTACAATACCACCACCTACACCCAACTACCATCATCCCCACACTACAACACCCCATCCCACACAACTAAACCACCATCCTACATAACTACCACTCTCTACTTCACAACTAACACCATCCCTACAACGCAATACACATCACTACACTACATTTACCACTGCACTACCAACAACTAACATCCCTCTAAAACTACCACAACTAATAACATACCGCTAGGCTAACACCAGCTCCACAACTACCAGCACCACCATGCTGCTACTACAACTACTAACACCACAACTAACACAACCACACTAACACCACCACAACTACTAACACAACCACAGTTACTAACAACCCAACTACAAAACCACCACAAACTAACACCATCCACAACTAACAACAAACCCCAACTACTAACACCACAAACTATAACCCACCACAACTACTAACACACAACAACTATAACTCACCACAACTACTAAACAAACCCCAACTACTAACCACCACAACAACACAACACAACTACTAACATCACAACTAATACAACCACAAGTACTAACAACCACAGCTAACACAAACCACAACTAACCACCACAGCTAACACAACCACAACTATAACACAAAACCCCAACTACTACAAACCCCCACAATACTAACACCATCCACAAAATAACAACCACAAAATAACACAACCACAACTACTAACAACCGTAACTAACACAACCACAACTAACACCACAACTAACACCACCACCACAAGTACTAACACCACCACAACTAACACAAGCACAACTAACCACCACAACTACTAACACAACCACAACTATAACACAACCACAACTACTACCACCACCACAGCTAAAACAACCACAACTACTAACAACCGTTAACTACTAACACAACCAAAACTAACTAGCACCACCACAATTCCTCCCCCTGTCACCCACAAACAATAAATTACATACCAGACATTCCTGTGTCGTCTTGATGCCTTCATATATAGTGAGAGGCTCTTGATCCAAGAAAGTGTATCTATCCTCCCTTTCCTGCGATCCTTCGTGTAGCTGATAGGCTTCAAACTCAAGTAATTTCAAAATTAACCTATTCTTGAAATTTAACATTTTTTTCGCGTTTATTATTATTATTATTATTATTATTATTATTATTATTATTATTATTATTTATTATTATAATAGTAGTAATAAAAAGTTGTAGTATCATTATCATTATCGATTTAAAGAAATAAGTCCCAGTGTGACCTATAAATTTTTAAAATCCCTTTTTATTTCTCTTCCATAAGCACAGTATGCCTCTTTTGGGTTTAGCGCTCACTGAATATGATACTTTAATGGGATGGGAATTTTGTGGTTTCTTCAAGACCTGTTGTCTTCAAGACACCTGGTTGTCTTCAAGACACCTGGTTGTCTTCAAGACACCTGTTGTCCCTTTAAGACACCTGGGTTGTCTTCAAGACACCTGGTTGTCTTCAAGACACCTGGTTGTCTTCAAGACACCTGGTTGTCTTCAAGACACCTGGTTGTCTTCAAGACACCTGGTTGTCTTCAAGACACCTGGTTGTCTTCAAGACCCTGGTTGTCTTCAAGACACCTGGTTGTCTTTAAGACACCTGGTTGTCTTCAAGACACCTGGTTGTCTTCAGACCCCTGGTTGTCTTCAAGATCCCCTGGTTGTTTCAAGACACCTGGTTGTCTTCAAGACCCCTGGTTGTCTTCAAGACACCTGGTTGTCTTCAAGACCCTGGTTGTCTTCAAGACCCTGGTTGTCTTCAAGACCCCTGGTTGTCTTCAAGACACCTGGTTGTCTTCAAGACCCCTGGTTGTCTTCAAAACCCCTGGTTGTCTTCAAGACACCTGGTTGTCTTCAAGACACCTGGTTGTCTTCAAGACCCTGGTTGTCTTCAAGACCCCCGGTTGTCTTTTAAGACACCTGGTTGTCTTCAAGACCCCTGGTTGTCTTCAAGACACCTGGGTTTTCTTCAAGACCCTGGTTGTCTTCAAGACACCTGGTTTTTCTTCAAGACCCCTGGTTGTCTTTAAGACCCTGGTTGTCTTCAAGACACCTGGTTGTCTTCAAGCCACCTGGTTGTCTTCAAGACACCTGGGTTTTCTTCAAGACCCCCGGTTGTCTTCAAGACACCTGGTTGTCTTCAAGACCCCCGGTTGTCTTCAAGACACCTGGTTGTCTTCAAGACACCTGGTTGTCTTTAAGACACCCTGGTTGTCTTCAAGACTCCTGGTTGTCTTCAAGACTCCTGGTTGTCTTTAAGACACCTGGTTGTCTTCAAGACTCCTGGTTGTCTTCAAGACTCCTGGTTGTCTTCAAGACTCCTGGTTGTCTTCAAGACTCCTGGTTGTCTTCAAGACTCCTGGTTGTCTTCAAGACCCCTGGTTGCCTTCAAGACCTCTGGTTGTCTTCAAAACCCCCTGGTTGTCTTCAAGACCCCTGGTTGTTTCAAGACCCCTGGTTGTCTTCAAGACACCTGGTTTTTCTTCAAGACACCTGGTTGTCTTCAAGACACCTGGTTGACTTCAAGATCCCCTGGTTGTCTTCAAGACCCCCGGTTGTCTTCAAGACCCCTGGTTGTCTTCAAGACATGGGGTTTTCTTCAAGACCCTGGTTTTCTTCAAGACCCCTGGTTGTCTTCAAGATCCTGGTTGTCTTCAAGACACCTGGTTGTCTTCAAGACCCCTGGTTGTCTTCAAGACCCCCTGGTCGTCTTCAAGGGCACCTGGTTGTCTTCAAGACACCTGGTTTTCTTCAAGACACCTGGTTGTCTTCAAGACCCCTGGTTGTCTTCAAGACCCCTGGTTGTCTTCAAGACCCCTGGTTGTCTTCAAGACACCTGGGTTTTCTTCAAGACACCTGGTTGTCTTCAAGACACCTGGTTGTCTTCAAGACACCTGTTGTCTTCAAGACACTGGTTGTCTTCAAGACACCTGGTTTCTTCAAGACCCCTGGTTGTCTTCAAGATACCTGGTTGTCTTCAAGACCCCTGGTTGTCTTCAAGACACCTGGTTGTCTTCAAGACACCTGGTTGTCTTCAAGACACCTGTTGTCTTCAAGACCCCCTGGTTGTCTTCAAGACCCTGGTTGTCTTCAAGCCACCCGGTTGTCTTCAAGACCCCCGGTTGTTCAAGACACCTGGGTTTTCTTCAAGACACCTGGTTGTCTTCAAGACACCTGGTTGTCTTCAAGACCCCTGGTTGTCTCAAGACCCCTGGTTGTCTTTTAAGACCCCTGGTTGTCTTCAAGACCCTGGTTGTTTCAAGACCCTGGGTTTTCTTTAAAACACCTGGTTGTCTTCAAGACCCATGGTTGTCTTCAAGACCCTGGTTGTCTTCAAGACCCTTGGTTGTCTTCAAGACCCCTGTTGTCTTCAAGACACCTGGTTGTCTTCAAGACCCCTGTTTTTGTCTTCAAGACCCCTGGTTTTTTCTTCAAGACCCCTGGTTGTCTTCAAGACCCCTGGTTGTCTTCAAGACCCCTGGTTTTTCTTCAAGACACCTGGTTGTCTTCAAGACCCCTTTTTTGTCTTCAAGGGCCCCTGGTTGTCTTCAAGACCCCTGGTTGTCTTCAAGACCCCTGGTTGTCTTCAAGACCCTGGTTTGTCTTCAAGACACCCAGTTGTCTTCAAGACACCTGGTTGTCTTCAAGACCCCTTGGTTGTCTTCAAGACCCCTGATTGTCTTCAGACCCCTGGTTGTCTTTCAAGACCCCTGGTTGTCTTCAAGACACCTGGTTGTCTTCAAGACCCCTGGTTGTCTTCAAGACACCTGGGTTTTCTTCAAGACCCCTGGTTGTCTTCAAAAACACCTGGTTGTCTTCAAGACCCCTGGTTGTCTTCAAGACCCCTGGTTGTCTTCAAGACACCTGGTTGTCTTCAAGACCCCTGGTTGTCTTCAAGACCCTTGTTGTCTTCAAGACCCTGGTTGTCTTCAAGACCCCTGGTTGTCTTCAAGACCCTGGTTGTCTTCAAAAACCTGGTTGGGCTTTAAGACCCCTGGTTGTCTTTTAAGACACCTGGTTTTTCCTTCAAGACACCCTGGTTGTCCTTCAAGACACCTGGTTGTCCTTCAAGACCCCTGGGTTTTCTTCAAGCCACCTGGTTGTCTTCAAGACCCCCTGGTTGTCTACAAGACCCCTGGTTGTCTTCAAGACACCCGGTTGTCTTCAAGACCCCTTTTTGTCTTCAAGACCCCTGTGTCTTCAAGACACCTGGTTGTCTTCAAGACCCTGGTTTTCTTCAAGACACCTGGTTTGTCTTCAAGACACCTGGTTGTCTTCAAGACCCCTGGTTGTCTTCAAGACACTTGGTTGTCTTCAAGACCCCTGGTTGTCTTCAAGGGCCCCTGGTTGTCTTTAAGACCCCTGGTTGTCTTCAAGACCCTGGTTTTTCTTCAAGACCCCTGGTTGTCTTCAAGACACCTGGTTGTCTTCAAGACACCTGGTTGTCTTCAAGACCCCTGGTTGTCTTCAAGACACCTGGTTGTCTTTAAGACCCCTGGTTGTCTTCAAGACCCCTGGTTGTCTTGAAGACACCTGGCTGTCTTCAAGACCCCTGGTTGTCTTCAAGACCCCTGGTTGTCTTCAAGACCCCTGGTTGTCTTCAAGACCCCTGGTTGTCTTCAAGACCCCTGTTTGTCTTCAAGACCCTGGTTGTTTCAAGACCCTGGTTGTCTTCAAGACACCCCGTTGTCTTCAAGACACCTGGTTTCTTTAAGACCCTGGTTGTCTTCAAGACACCTGGTTGTCTTCAAGACCCCTGGTTGTCTTCAAGACACCTGGTTGTCTTCAAAACCCTGGTTGTCTTTAAGAACCCTGGTGTCTTGAAGACACCTGGTTGTCTTCAAGACCCCTGGTTGTCTTCAAGACCCCTAGCTTTTCTTTAAGACCCCTGGCTGTCTTCAAGGGCACCTGGCTGTTTTCAAGACCCCTGGTTGTCTTCAAGACCCTGGCTGCTTCAAAGGGCCCCTGGTTGTCTTCAAGACACCTGGGTTGTCTTTTAAGACCCCCTGGTTGTCTTCAAGACACCTGGTGTCTTCAAGACCCTGGTTTTCTTCAAGACACCTGGTGTCTTTTAAGACACCTGGCTGTCTTCAAGACCCTGGCTGTCTTCAAGATACCCGGTGTCTTCAAGACAACATGGCTGTCTTCAAGACCCTGGCTGTCTTCAAGACACCTGGCTGTCTTCAAGACACCTGGCTGTCTTCAAGACACCTGGCTGTCTTCAAGACACCTGGCTGTCTTCAAGACACCTGGCTGTCTTCAAGACCCCCGGCTGTCTCAAGACACCTGGCTGTCTTCAAGACACCTGGTTGTCTTTTAAGACCCTGGTTGCCCTTTAAGAAACCCCCTGGCTGTCTTCAAGACCCCTGGCTGTCTTTTAAGACACCTGGCTGTCTTCAAGACCCTGGTTGTCTTCAAGACCCCTGGCTTTTCTTCAAGACCCCTGGTTGTCTTCAAGGGCACCTGGTTGTCTTCAAGACCCCCTGGTTGTTTCAAAACACCCTGGTTGTCTTCAAGACCCCTGGTTGTCTTCAAGACACCTGGCTGTCTTCAAGACACCTGGCTGTCTTCAAGACACCTGGCTGTCTTCAAGACACTTGGCTGTTTTTCAAGACCCCTGGCTGTCTTCAAGACACCTGGCTGTCTTCAAGACACCTGGCTATCTTCAAGACACCTGGCTGTCTTCAAGACACCTGGACTGTCTTCAAGACCCTGGCTGTCTTCAAAACCCTGGTTGTCTTCAAGACGCCTGCTGTCTTCAAGACACCGCTGTCTTCAAGACCCCTGGCTGATTCAAGGGCACCTGGCTGTCTTCAAGACCCCTAGGGTGTCTTCAAACCCCTGGTGTCTTCAAGACACCTGGCTGTCTTCAAGACACCTGGCTGTTTCAAGACCCCTGGTTTCTTCAAGACCCCTGGCTGTCTTCAAGACCCTGGCTGTCTTCAAGGGCCCCTGGCTGTCTTCAAGACACCTGGCTGTCTTCAAGACACCTGGGGTGTCTCAAGGCACTTGGCTGTTTTCAAGACCCTGGGTGTCTTCAAGGCACTTGACTGTCTTCAAGACACCTGGCTGTCTTCAAGACCCTAGCTGTCTTCAAGACATCTGGCTGTCTTCAAGACCCCTGGCTGTCTTCAAGACACCTGGCTGTCTTCAAAACCCTGGCTGCTTCAAGGCACTGGCTGTCTTCAAGGCTGGCTGTCTTCAAGGCACCTGGCTGTCTTCAAGACACCTGGCTGTCTTGAAGAACCCCTTTCAAGGGGCCCTTGCTGTCTGAAGGGCCCTGGTTTTTCAAGACACCTGGCTGTCTCAAGACACCTGGCTGTCTTCAAGCCCCTGCTGTCTCAAGGCACCGGCTGTCTTCAAGGGAAACTGGCTGTCTTCAATGCACCTGGGGCTTTAGACACCTGGGGTGGGCTTGAAGCAGCTGTCTTAAGACACCTTGCTGTCTTGAAGACCCCTGGCTGTCTTCAAAACCCCTAGCTATCTACAAGACACTGGCTGTCTTCAAATCACCTGGCTGTCTTCAAGAAGAAGCTGGACAGGCACCTGAAGTCATTTCCTGACCAACACGGGCTGTGTTTCGTATGTCAGTTTGCGTGCGGCCAGCAGTAACAGCGTGGTTGATCAGACGCTGATCCACCATGAGGCCTGGTCTCAGACCGAGTCGCGGGGGCGTTGGCCCCCGAAACCCTCTCCAGGTAAACCCTCTACAGCATATAACTCCAGCATATGGTAACGGGTGGGGTTATGGGGAAATGGGATGGGTGGGGGAGGGGAGTGATGGAAGGGGGAAAAGGAGGAGGTGGAGGAGAAGGAGGAGGGGAAGAAGGAAAAGGAGGATGGGTGGGGCTAGGCGGGGGAGTAGGATAATGGGATGGGGAGGGGGATTTTGATACTGAGGAGGAGGGGTTTTAGGCGGCGTCTGGGGTTTACTGGGGCGTCAGTGTGTCTCAGCGCGTGGTGGTGGTGGGAGGTAATTAGTCCCTCAGCCTTGATAGATAATCAGTCCCTCATCATTGATAGGAGGTAATCAGTCCCTATGCCTTGATAAGAGGTAATTAGTCCCTCAGCCTTGATAGGATGTAATCAGTCCCTCCTCAGCCTTGATAGGTAATCAGTCCCTCGGCTTTGATAGGTTAGTTGGCCACTTTGTTACTAGGTTAGTTGGCCACTTTGTTACTAGGTTAGTTGGCCACTTTGTTACTAGGTTAGTTGGCCACTTTGTTACTAGGTTAGTTGGCCACTTTGTTACTAGGTTACTTGGCCACTTTGTTACTAGTTACTTGGCCACTTTTGTTACTAGGTTACTTGCCTACTTTGTTACTAGGTTAACTTGGCCACTTTGTTACTAGGTTACTTGGCCACTTTGTTACTAGGTTACTTGGCCACTTTGTTACTAGGTTACTTGACCACTTTGTTACTAGGTTACTTGGCCACTTTGTTACTAGGTTACTTGGCCACTTTGTTACTAGGATACTTGGCCATTTTGTTACTAGGTTACTTGGCCACTTGGTTACTAGGTTACTTGGCCACTTTGTTACTAGGTTACTTGGCCACTTGGTTACTAGGTTGCATGGCCATTTTTGTAGTTACCTGGCCACTATTACTGGCCACCTTGCTACTAGGTTACTTGGCCACTTTGTTACTAAATTACTTGGCCTGGTAGGCCTCACACACAATGTCCGTGGTTCGATCCCCGGCAAGGGTAGAAATATTGTGCGTGTTACCTGTTATCCCGTTCAGCTAGCAAGCAAGTAGGTACCTGGGTGTTAGGGGGCTGGTGTGGTTGGCATCCTGGGGGACAAGTTTTATGGATCAGGGCCTGATCAACTAGGCTGTTACTGCTGGCCGCACGCAGTCCAACGTACGAGCCACAGCCCGGCTGATCCGGCACTGACTTTAGGTATCTGTCCAGCTCTCTCTTGAAGGCAGCCAGGGGTTTATTGGCTGTTGAACAGTTTTGGGCCACGGACACTTATGGTGTTTTCCCTTAGTGTACCAATGGCGCCCCTACTTTTTATTGGGGGCATTTTGCATTGCCTACCCAGTCTTTTACTTTCGTAGGGAGTGATTTCTGTGTGCAGATTTGGGACCATTCCTTCCAAGATTTTTCAAGTGTAGATTATGATATATCTCTCCCTCCTGCGTTCCAACGAGCACAAGTCAAGTGCTTCCAAGCGTTCCCAGTAGTTAAGGTGCTTGACAGAACTTATACGTGCAGTAAAGGATCTCTATATTATGTTTGGTAGCAGAGCAGGAGATGCAAAATTAACATTAAGATTGACAACACTCTAATTACCAGAAATAATGGGGGAAAATTCCTAGGCTTATACCTTGACAACAACCTGAATTTCAGCACCCATATCCAGCATATAGCCAAAAAAGTATCCAAAACGGTTGGGATCCTCTCCAAGATACGATACTACGTGCCGCAAAATGCCCTTCTCACACTATACCACTCACTTATTTATCCATACCTCACCTATGCTATTTGTGCTTGGGGATCAACTGCAGCAACACACCTAAAGCCAATAATAACCCAACAAAAAGCTGCAGTAAGAATAATCACTAAATCCCATCCTGGGAGCACACCCCCCCACTCTTCAAAGATCTAAACTTACTCCCAGTTCAGTACATCCACACTTACTACTGTGCAGTCTATATCTACAGGGCCTTAAACTCTAATATCAACCTTGACCTAAAACGCTTTCTTTATAGTTGTGACAGAACCCACAGGCATAACACCAGAAATAAACATCTCTACGACATTCCCCGTGTCCGACTAAACCTTTACAAAATTCAATGTATGTCAAAGGCCCTAAAATCTGGAATACCCTACCTGAGAACTCTAGAACTGCAGACACATTCATCACCTTCAAAACTACCATTAGAAAACATCTTATCTCCCTGATACACCCCGTCAACTAACTACACGAATACCACCTGGTGGTTCACACTTACACTCGCTCACTCATTTGACCATAAACAAATATTAATCTCAGTCTTAAAATAATGAATCCTGTGATACTCCAATACTGAAACT
>NC_069419.1:38369935-38463556 GCF_026875155.1 Cherax quadricarinatus
CACTGGCTAACACCTAAATCCATCACAGTGTGGGGCGACAGGAAGGAGCTGCTGACCACAGGGAGGAGTACAAGATCAGCAAGTAAAGGGACATAAGCCAACAGTATCAATTTGTCCCAGTGGGATCAGAGACCTTGGGGTCATGGGGAAAAAATGCCACACGTTTCCTTAAAGAATTGAGTTCCAGACTCATCGACACCACCAGGTACACAAGGGCAGCCACATTCATGTTCCAGCTCCTCAGTGTGGCCATCCAGAGTGAAAATGTTTGCTGCATACCTGGCTCGCATCCGGCATCGGAGGAGCTGGAGGAAATCCATAATCTTTAACAGATTGTAACATTGTACTCATGTTTTTGTTTTCTGTAAATGTATTCTATCTATTAATAAATTTTCCCATAGAATATAAGATATAGGGGGAGGTAAGAGAAGAAAATTTTTACACAGCTCCGGGGAGAACCTTGAGTTTTCCCTGAGGTACGTTTATTGTCTTCTCTGAGGATGAGGGTCCACAGTCCAGTTATAGAGGTGATACCTCCCTATATTTTTTGTTTATATATATATAATTATATATATATATATATATATATATATATATATATATATATATATATATATATATATATATATATAATATATATTTATATATATGTATATATATATATATATATATTATATATATATTTATATATATATAAATTATAATATAAAATTATAAATATATATATATATATATATATATATATATATATATATATATATATATATATATATATATATATATAAAAATATATATATATTGCAACAAGTCGTCCGTCTCCCACCGAGGCAGGATGACCCAAAAAAGAAAGAAAATACTTTCATTATTCAACACTTTCACTTCACTCACACATAACTGTTTTTGCAGAGATGCTCAGAATACAACAGTTTAGAAGCATATACGTATAAAGATACACATATCCCTTCAAACTGCCAATATCCCGAACCCCTCCTTTAAAGTGCAGGCATTGTACTTCCTATTTCCAGGACTCAAGTCCAGGCTATATAAAAATAGCCAGTTTCCTTGAATCCCTTCACTAAATATTACCCTGCTCACACTCCAACAGCTCGTCAGGTCCCAAAAACCATTCGTCTCCATTCACTCCTATAGAACACGCTCACGTACGCTTGCTGGAAGTTCAAGCCCCTCGCCCAGAAAAAGTCCTTTACCCCCTCCCCTTAACCTTTTCGAGGACGACCCCTACCCCGCCTTCCTTCCCCTACAGATTTATACGCTCTCCATGTCATTCTACTTTGATCCATTCTCTCTGAATGACCAAACCACCTCAACAACCCCTCTTCTGCCCTCTGACTAATACTTTCATTAACTCCACACCTCCTAATTTCCACACTCCGAATTTTCTGCATAATATTTACACCACACATTGCCCTTAGACAAGACATCTCCACTGCCTCCAACCGTCTCCTTGCTGCTGCATTTACAACCCAAGCCTCACATACATATAAGAGTGTTGGTACTACTATAATTTCATATGTTCCCTTCTTTGCCTCCATATATAACGCTTTTTTCTCTCCACATATACCTCTCAACGCACCACTCGCCTTTTTTCCTTCATCAATTCTATGATTAACCTCATCCTTCATAAATCCATCTACTGACACGTCAACTCCCAAATATCTGAAAACATTCACTTCTTCCATTCTCCTCCTCCCAATATGATATCCAATTTTTCTTTATCGAAATCATTTGATACCCTCATCACCTTACTCTTTTCTATGCTCACTTTCTAACTTTCTACCTTTACATACACTCCCAAGCTCGTCCACTAACCTTTGCAATTTTTCTTTAGAATCTCCCATAAGCACAGTATCATCAGCAAAAAGTAACTGCGTCAATTCCCGTTTTGTATTTGTTTCCCCATAATTTAATCCCACCCCTCTCCCGAACACCCTAGCATTTACTTCTCTTACAACCCCATCTATAATTATATTAAACAACCATGGTGACATTACACATCCCTGTCTAAGACCTACTTTTACCGGGAAGTATTATCCCTCTCTTCTACACACCCTAACCTGAGCCTCACTATCCTCATAAAAACTCTTTACAGCATTTAGTAACTTACCACCTATTCCATATACTTGCAACATCTGCCACATTGCTCCTCTATCCACTCTATCATATGCCTTTTCTAAATCGATAAATGCAATAAAATCTTCCTTACCTTTATTTAAATACTGTTCACATATATACTTCAATGTAAACACTTGAACTACACATCCCCTACCCACTCTAAAACCTCCTTGCTCATCCACAATCCTACATTCTGTCTTACCTCTAATTCTTTCAATAATAACCCTACCGTACACTTTTCCTGGTATACTCAGTAAACTTATTCCTCTATAATTTTTACAGTCTCTTTTGTCCCCCTTTCCTTTATATAAAGGGACTATACATGATCTCCGGCAATCCCAAGGTACCTTCCCCTCTTTCATACATTTATTAAACAAAAATACCAACCACTCCAACACTATATCCCCCCCTGCTTTCAACATTTCTGTCATGATCCCATCAGTTCCAGCTGCTTTACCCCCTTTCATTCTATGTAATGCCTCACGCACCTCCCCCACACTCAGATCCTGCTCTTCTTCAGTCCTAAAAGATGGTATACCTCCTGGCCGGTGCATGAAATTACATTACCGCCTCCCCTTCTTCGTCGACAGTTAAAGGTTCCTCAAAATATTCTCGCCATCTACCTAATACCTCCATCTCCCCATCTACTAACTCCACTAGTCTGTTTTTAATGGACAAATCCATTCCTTCCCTAGGCTTTCTTAACTTGTTTAACTCGCTCCAAACTTTTTTCTTATTTTCATTAAAATTTCTTGACAGTGCCTCTCCCACTCTATCATCTACTCTCCTTTTGCACTCTCTCACCTTTCTTCACCTTTCTTTTATCTCCATGTACTCTACTCTTCTTATAACACATATGCTTTGTAAAAACCTCTCATAAGCTACCTTTTTCTCTTTTATCACACACTTTACTTCATCATTCCACCAATCACTCCTCTTTCCTCCTGCACCCACCCTCCTATAACCACAAACTTCTGCCCAACATTCTAAAACTGCATTTTTAAAACTCTTCCAACCCTCTTCAAACCCCCACTACTCATACTTGCACCAGCCCACCTTTCTGCCAATAGTTGCTTATATCTTACCCGAATTTCCTCCTCCCTCAGTATATACACTTTCACCTCTCTCTTACTTGTTGTTTCCATTTTCCTCTTGTCCCATCTGCCTCTTACTCTAACTGTAGCTACAACTAAATAATGATCCGATATATCAGTTGCCCCTTTATAAACGTGTACATCCTTATATCCACCAATACATAATCTAACAAACTACTTTCATTACGTGCTATATCATACCTTGTATATTTATTTATCCTCTTTTTCATAAAATATGTATTACTTATTACCAAACCTCTTTCTACACATAGCTCAATTAAAGGCTCCCATTTTCATTTACCGCTGGCACCCCAAATTTACCTACTACTACCTCCACAACATTTTTACCCACGTTAGCATTAAAATCCCTAACCACAAGTACTTTCACACTTTATTCAAAACTCCCCACACATTCACTCAACATTTCCCAAAATCTCTCTCTCTCTCTCCTCTACACTTCTCTCTTCTCTAGGTGCACATACGCTTACTATAACCCACTTTTCACATCCAACCTTTATTTTACTCCACATAATCCTTGAATTAATACATTTATGTTCCCTGTTTTCCTGCCTTAGCTCATCCTTCAACTTTATTGCTACTCTTTCTTTAGCCTTAACTCTATTTGAAACCCCTGACCTAATCCCATTTATTCCTCTCCACGGAAACTCTGCCGCCCTCTTCAGCTTTGTTTCACTTAAAGCCAGGATATCCAACTTCTTCTCATTCATAACATCCACAATTATCTCTTTCTTATCATTTGCACAAAATCCACACACATTCAGACATCCCACTTCGATAATTTTCTTATTATTATTCATTTTAAGAACATAAGAAAGGAGGAACACTGCAGCAAGCCTGTTGGCCCATACTAGGCAGGTCCTTTACAATTCATCCCACTAACAAAACATTTGACCAACCCAATTTTCAATGCTGCCCAAGAAATAAGCTCTGATGTGCAAGTCCCACTCAAATCCAACCCCTCCCACTCATGTACTTAACCAACCTAACTTTAAAACCACCCAAAGTCCTAGCCTCAATAACCCAACTAGGTAGACTGTTCCACTCATCAACTACCCTATTTCCAAACCAATACTTTCCTATGTCCTTTCTAAATCTAAACTTGTCTAATTTAAATCCATTACTGTGGGTTCTCTCTTGGAGAGATATCCTCAAGACCTTATTAATATCCCCTTTATTAATACCTATCTTCCACTTATACACTTCGATCAGGTCTCCCCTCATTCTTCGTCTAACAAGTGAATGTAACTTAAGTCTTCAATCTCTCTTCATAAGGAAGATTTCTAATGCTATGTATTAATTTAGTCATCCTACGCTGATTGTTTTCTAATGAATTTATGTCCATTCTGTAATATGGAGACCAGAACTGAGCTGCATAATCTAGGTGAGGCCTTACTAATGATGTATAAAGCTGCAGTATGACCTCTGGACTTCTGTTGCCTTGTATTGAAAGGACCTGCCTCGTATGGGCCAGTAGGCCTTCTGCAGTGTTCCTACATTCTTAGGTTATGTTCTTAATCTATTTGCCTTATTACGTACGTTTAGGCATTGCTGTCTTGGTTTAACGTTGCTGCATACCATAACCCCCAAGTCCTTTTCGCAATCTGTATGGCTAAGTTCTACATTATTTAACTTATAAGTGCCATGGTTATGGACACTCCCGAGCTCCAGAACCTTGCATTTATCTACATTGAACTGCATCTGCCACTTTTCTGACCAAGAATAGAGTTTGTCTAAATCTTTCTGAAGTTCCTTAACATCTACGTTTGAATCAATTATCCTACCTATCTTTGTGTAATCGGCGAATTTGCTCATATCACTAGTAATTCCTTCATCAAGATCATTGATATATATTATAAACAACAACGGGCCCAGACTGATCCCTGTGGAACGCCACTTGTTACTGATCCCCACTCAGATTTAACCCCATTTATGGACACTCTCTGCTTCCTGTCTGTGAGCCATGATTCGATCCACGAGAGCACCCTTCCCCCAATGCCATGAGCTGCCAATTTCTTTAACAGTCTTTGGTGCGGAGCTCTATCAAAAGCCTTACTAAAATCTAAGTAAATAATATCAAATTCTTTATCGTGGTCAACAGCCTCAAAAGATGTACTGAAGAAAGTTAATAAATTAGTTAGACAAGACCGGCCTCTTGTGAATCCATGCTGAGTATCATTAATCAAGCTATGCTTATCGAGATGGCTTCTTATAATCTCAGTTATAATTGACTCTAGTAATTTGCCTACAATTGAGGTCAGGCTTATTGGGCGGTAATTTGACGGTAACGACTTGTCCCCTGTTTTAAAAATAGGAATTACATTAGCCATCTTCCACATATCAGACACTACACCTGTGTGAAGAGATAAATTAAAAATATTAGTTAATGGTTCACAGAGTTCTATTTTGCATTCCTTAAGAACCCTTGAAAAAAACTCATCAGGACGCGGTGACTTATTTTGCTTCAGTCGGTCTATCTGCTTCACAACCATTTCACTAGTGACTGATGTTACATAATTTATCATCTTCTGGCCAACTATAAAAATTAATTACTGGAATATTATTAGTGTCTTCCTGTGTAAAAACCGAGAGAAAATAATTATTTAAAATCGAGCACATTTCATTCTCTTTGTCAGTAAGATGCCCATAGTTATTTTTAAAGGGACCTATCTTATCTCTGACTTTTGTTCTATATACCTGGAAAAACTTTTTGGGTTAGTTTTAGAATCCCTAGCAACTTTAATTTCATAGTCCCTTTTAGCTTTTCTTATCCCCTTTTTAATGTCCCTCTTAATGTCAATATACTGATTCATAAGATGACCCTCACCTCTTTTGATACGCCTATAAATTCCTTTCTTTTGATCTAGTAGATATTTCAGCCTATTATTCATCCATTTTGGGTCATTCCTATTTGATCTAATTTCTTTATACGGGATAAACGTTCTTTGAGCCTCATGTATAGTGTTCAGAAAACTGTCATACTGATAGCTCTCTTCGTTACCCCAGTCAATAGATGATAAGTGTTCTTTCTCTATGCCCATCGTAATCTGCTAAGCGAAAATCTGGGACTGTTACTGAGTTATCTCTACTATCATACTTCCATTCAATGCTAAAAGTAATTGATTTGTGGTCGCTAGCACCAAGTTCCTCTGAAACTTCTAAATTATTAACAAAGGATTCATTGTTTGCCAGAACTAAGTCAAGCAGGTTATTACCCCTTGTAGATTCTGTCACAAACTGCTTCAAAAAACAATCCTGAACTACTTCTAAGAAGTCGTATGATTCTAAATTCCGAGTCAAGAAATTCCAATCAATATGACTAAAGTTAAAGTCTCCTAGAATTACTACATTATCGTGCCTTGTGGCCCTAATAATTTCCTCCCATAGTAGTCTCCCTTAGTCCCTATCTAAGTTTGGGGGACGGTATATCACACCTAAAATTAATTTTTCATGCCCCTCTGAAAATTCTATCCAAACAGACTCTGTATGTGTTACTTCAGACTTAATACCCATTTTTATGCAACAGTTCAAGCGATCTCGGACATACAATGCCACCCCACCTCCCTTTCCGACACTTCTATCTACTTGGAACAATTTAAAACCCTGAATGTGACATTCTGCAGGCATGTCCCGACTTTTTTAATTAAACCACGTCTCAGTTATGGCAAATACATCAATGTTACCTGCACTAGCAACTAATCTCAACTCGTCCATCTTATTCCTAGAACTGCGACTATTTGTGTAATATATATTTAAAGACCCTCCTCTCTCTTTACCCTTCCTGATCCTTTCTGTTATTCCACTAAACCTATTACTGTCCTTGTCAATTAGTGCCACTGGATTTCCAATATCCACCTCATTTTGCCTATTACTAGCTCTCCTAGTACTCAATTACTACACTGGGACTTCACTGTTTTCCCGCCAAAACCAATACCACTAACTATTCCTAGTTTAAAGACATAACAGCTCCGTCCACTGCTTTGGCCAGTGCTCCCACCCCACACCTAGATAAGTGAACCCCATCCCTGGCATACATGTCATTTCTGCCATAGAAGAGGTCCCAGTTGTCAATGAATGTTACCGCATTTTCCTTACAGTTTTTGTCCAGCCAGCAATTGACACCAATTGCTCAGGACAACCATTCATTTCCAACTCCTCTCCTTGGCAAAATGCCACATGTGACAGGTTTCCCACCCTTCCTCCTGTAGATGAATGGTTCAGAGAACCGACATGTTGATAAATTAGACACATGTGCAACTTTTGGGTATCTTTGTTGAGGAAACGTTTCGCCACACAGTGGCTTCATCAGTCCATACAAAGGAGAATCCTGAAGAACAGGAGGAGAATGAGGTAATCAGTCCCTCAACCTTGAGTCGATGTGGTCAGTCCATCAATCTTGAATAGAATACGGCATACGTGCGGAGAAGAAGCTTATAAACCGTAGGCAGGAGAGGTGCAGCAGTCATAGGTGGTGTCACATTTCTTCAATGTAGAAGTAGGTCGTGCCCAAGAATTAGGCAAGCGAAAAATTCCCAAGTATTAAGATCCCAAGAACTTGCAGTGTCTGACAGGTTTGTAGATGAATGGTTCAGAGAACCGACTGGACTGATGAAGCCACTGTGTGGCGAAACGTTTCCTCAATAAAGATACCCAAAAGTTGTGCATGTGTCTAATTTATCAACATGTCGGTTCTCTGAACCATTCATGTCCCGACTTTTTGAATTAAACCACGTCTCAGTTATGGCAAATACATCAATGTTACCCGCACTAGCAACTAGTCTCAACTCGTCCATCTTATTCCTAGCACTACGACTATTTGTGTAATATATATTTAAGGACCCTCCTTTCTCTTTAACCTTCCTGCTCCTTTCTATTATTCCACTAAACCTATTACTGTCCTTGTCAATTAGTGCCACTGGCTTACCAATATCCACCTCATTTTGATTATTAGTAGTTCTCCTAGTACTCATATTACTACTCTGGGACTTCACTGTTTTCCCGCCAAAACCCACACCACTAATATTCCTAGTTTTAAAGACCCTAACGCTCCCTCCACTGCGTTGGCCCAGGTGCTCCCACCCCACACTAGATAGTGAAACCCATCCCTGGATACATGATCATTTCTGCCTAGAAGAGGTTCCCAGTTGTCAATGAATGTTAAGCATTTTTCCTTCCAGTATTTGTCCAGCCAGCATTGACCTAATTGCTCTGGACAACCATTCATTTCATCCTCTCCTTGGCAAAATACACATATGTAAGGGGCTCCCACGTTCCTCCTAATTATCTTTATTCCTGACCTATACCTGCTATCAGGGGGGGTCCTCACTCCTACGTCTGCCAACATCCGTTGCCTCAGCACTGAGGACAGATAATAGGATTGTTCCCATTACCTTGCATGGTGTCATCAGACGGCCCTAACAAAATATCCTTCATACAGCCCAGGAAAAAACACACTCACTGCTCACTACTCCTATTATCCTTCAAGCAGAATGCCCTATCCATGTACCTAATCTGGCTATCCCCAACATCAACGTTTTTACCTTCCTTGGCGACGTCCGTCGTGATGTTCCCGTAGTCGACTCACATTCATAGAACTTAAGAACATAAGAAAGGAAGAACACTGCAGCAGGCCTGTTGGCCCATACTAGGCAGGTCCTTACAATTCATCCCACAAACAAACATTTGACCAACCCAATTTTCAGTGCCCCAAGAATAAGCTTTGTGGCAAGCCCCACTAAAATCCCCCCCTCCCACTCATGTATTTAAACCAACCTAAATTTGAAACCCCCCAAAAGTCCTAGCCCAATAACCCAACTAGGTAGACTGTTCCACTCATAAACTACCTTTTTCCAAACCATATTTTCCTATGCCCTTTCTAAATGAAAATTAAAATTTAAACCCATTACTGCGGGTTCTCTCTTGGAGAGTACCCTAAAGACCTTTTTAAATTTCCCCCTTTATTAATACCTATTTCCACTTATAACTTCGATCAGGTCTCCCCCTCTTCTTCGCAAACAAGTAAAAGTAATTTTAAGAGTTTTCAATTTTTCTCATAAGAAATTTTTAAATGTATGTATTAATTTAGTTCCTACGCTAAATGTTTTCTAACGAATTTATGTCCATCTGAAATATGGAGACTAAAATTGAGCTGCAAAATCAGGTGAGGCCTTACTAAGATGTATAAAGCTGCAGTATGACCCTGGATTTTTGTTGCTTACACTTCTTGATAAAATCCCAGTAATTATTTCCTATACGTACGCTTAGGCTTTGCTTCTTGGTTTAAGGTTGTGCTTACCAAACCCCCAAGTCCTTTTTCGCAATCGTATGGCAATTTCACATTTTTTAATTATAATGCTAGGGTTATGGACACTCCCGGCTTCAAAACCTTTGCATTTATCTACATTGAACGATCTGCCACTTTTCTGACCAAAAGTAAGTTTGTTAATCCCCCTGAATTCCCTAACTCTACTTTTGAATCAATTTCCTACCTATCTTTGTGTCATCGGCGAATTTTTTCTATACTAGTCTCAAGAAATCGTAAAGACACGATTGCAAACAAACCATACCCCCCGGCCGGGATTGAACCCCTGTCATAGAGTTCAAAAAAGGTTTGTTTAGAAAGACACGAAAAACAACACTTAACTTTTTATTAGAAAAATTTGGTCCCAGGACCGAAACGTTTTTTAATAAAAAGTTTAGTGTTTGCTTACGGTCTTTCTAAACCAACTTGTCGGATTTATTACCAAAATTTATACCAGTCTCAAAATCCAGCCCTGCGTTAGCCACTAGACCAGACCACAATAGATTCATCCAACTAGGTTTTTTTTCTACACCATGGGGAAGGGTTTGCACAGGCACCCCTGTGACCACAAAAGCAATTTTTAAAGATTTCTTGGTCATGTTACGGCAGTGAAGGGGTTGAGTAGAGTTCGTCACGGCCCCGCTGTGGAATTCGTCTTAAAAAAAATTTCATTTTTGGGCACAGTGGGCCCGTGCTAACCTTCCTATGGTGTAGAAATAACCCTTTTGGGTGAATTTATTGTGGGCTAGTGGGCTAGTGGCAACGCGAGGGTGGAGTTTTAAAAACTCTATAGCGCGGGTTCAAACCCCGGGCCGGGGTAGGTTTCTATCCTAGTAATTTCCTTTATTTAAGATTTTGATATTATTTTAAAAAAAAACGGCCCAAACTGATCCCTGTGGAAGCCACTTTTTATGTTCCCACTCGGATTTAACCCCCTTTAGGACACCTCTGCTTCCTTTGTGAGCCTGATTCGTCCACGAGGCACCCCTTTCCCCCCAAAGCCATGAGCTGTCTTTTCTTCAAAAGTCTTTTGGGCGGAAATCTATCAAATGCCTTCTAAAATCTAAGTAAATAATATCAATTTTTGTCGTGGTAAAGCCTCAAAAACTTTTCTGAAGGGAAAAATTTAAAAAATAGTTAGACAAACCGGCCCCTTGTGAATCCAGTGGTTCATTAATCAAGCTATCTTATCGAGATGGGTTCTTATAATTGAGCTAAAATTGACTCAGTATTTGCCTACAATTTTAGGTCGGTTATTGGGCGGTAATTTTACGGTAAAGATTGTCCCCCCGTTTTAAAAAAAAGAAATACAAAATTACCCTTCCCAAAATTTAACCTACACCTGTTTGAAGAATAAATTTAAAAATATTGTTTTAAAGGTACACAGACTTCCATTTTGATTCCTTTAAAAAACCCCTTTAAAAAACCTCATCGGACCCGGTGACTTATTTTGTTCATCGGTCTATTGCTTTACAACCATTTCATAGGACTGTGTGTTACATAATTTTTCTTCTTTGGCCCATATAAAAATTAATTACCGGAATATTATTAGTGTCTTCCTGTGTAAAAACCGAGAGAAAATAATTATTTAAAATCGAGCACATTTCATTCTCTTTGTCAGTAAGATGCCCATAGTTATTTTTAAGGGGACCTATCTTATCTCTGATTTTTGTTCTATATACCTGGAAAAAACTTCTTGGGTTAGTTTTAGAATCCCTAGCAACTTTAATTTCATAGACCCTTTTAGCTTTTCTTATCCCCTTTTTAATGTCCCTCTTAATGTCAATATACTGATTCATAAGATGACCCTCGCCTCCTTTGATACACCTATAAATTCCTTTCTTATGCCCTAGTAGATATTTTAGCCTATTATTCATCCATTTTGGGTCATTTCTATTTGATCTAATTTCTTTATAAGGGATAAACGTTCTTTGAGCAGCATGTATAGTGTTCAGAAAACTGTCATATTGATAGCTCTCTTCGTTACCCCAGTCAACAGATGATAAGTGTTCTCTAAGCCCATCGTAATCTGCTAAGCGAAAATCTGGGACTGTTACTGAGTTATCCCTACTATCATACTTCCATTCAATGCTAAATGTAATTGATTTGTGGTCGCTAGCACCCAGTTCCTCTGAAACTTCTAAATTATTAACAAGGGATTCATTGTTTGCCAGAACCTAAGTCAAGCAGGTTATTACCCCTTGTAGGTTCTGTCACAAACTGCTTCAAAAAACAATCCTGAACTACTTCTAAGAAGTCGTATGATTCTAAAATTCCCAGTCAAGAAATTCCAATCAATATGACTAAAGTTAAAGTCTCCTAGAATTACTACATTATCGTGCCTTGTGGCCCTAACAATTTCCTCCCATAGTAGTCTCCCCTGGTCCCTATCTAAATTTGGGGGATGGTATATCACACCTAAAATTAATTTTTCATGCCCCTCTGAAAATTCTATCCAACAGACTCTGTATGTTTACTTCAGACTTAATACCCGTTTTTATGCAACAGTTCAAGCGATCTCCTACATACAATGCCACCCCACCCCCTTCCCGACACTTCTATCTACTTGGAACAATTTAAAACTCTGAATGTGACATTCTGCAGGCATGTCCCGACTTTTTGAATTAAACCACGTCTCAGTAATGGCAAATACATCAATGTTACCTGCACTAGCAACTAGTCTCAACTCGTCCATCTTATTCCTTGCACTGCGACTATTTGTGTAATAAATATTTAAAGACCCTCCTCTCTCTTTACCCTTCCTGCTCCTTTCTGTTATTCCACTAAACCTATTACTGTCCTTGTCAATTAGTGCCACTGGATTTCCAATATCCACCTCATTTTGCCTATTACTAGTTCTCCTAGTACTCATATTACTACCCTGCGACTTCACTGTTTTCCCGCCAAAACCCATACCACTAACTATTCCTAGTTTAAAGACCTAACAGCTCGTTCCACTGCGTTGGCCAGTGCTCCCACCCCACACCTAGATAAGTGAACCCCATCCCTGGCATACATGTCATCTCTGCCATAGAAGAGGTCCCAGTTGTCAATGAATGTTAACGCATTTTCCTTACAGTATTTGTCCAGCCAGCAATTGACACCAATTGCTCTGGACAACCATTCATTTCCAACTCCTCTCCTAGGCAAAATGCCACATGTGACAGGTTTCCCACCCTTCCTCCTAATTATCTCTATTGCTGACCTATACCTGCTAATCAGGTCCTCACTCCTACGTCTGCCAACATCGTTGCCTCCAGCATTGAGACAGATAATAGGATTGCTCCCATTACCTCTCATGATGTCATCCAGACGGCTAACAATATCCTTCATCCCAGCCCCAGGAAAACACACTCTCTGCCTCCTACTCCTATCCTTCAAGCAGAATGCCCTATCCATGTACCTAACTTGGCTATCCCCAACAACAACAATGTTTTTACCTTCCTTGGCGTCTTCCATCGTGATGCTCCCAGTAGTCGACTCACATTCGCCAGGTAGCATTACACCACTTGTGGAATTCGTCAAGACGTTCTCGATGGTCTTCGTTGGGGTTTCTAGGGATGTCTCACTCACGTCTGCCAATGCTTCCTTGGTGCTCGTTGTGGCATTCCCAGTAGAACACTCGCATTCGTCAGGTAGCACGGAGAATGGGTTGGAAGTTTCCACGGTAGTCTTCTGGTTTCTCGTTGTTTCTGCCTCTCCAACCGTTTTCTTGATCCTCAGCTTGGTTCCATGTTGCCCGGCCACTGACCAAGCTCCCCTCTTAACCTGGGGACTCACAACAGGAGGATTACTACGAATCCTCTTGTTCTCCTCCGTTAATCGCCATATCTCCAGCTTAGCAACTCTGAGCTCCTCTCTCAGCTGCTGGTAAAGTTGCTCAAGAGAGGGCATCCTGGTTCAGATTCACAGAGAGCACACAAACAGGTCTTCACAGAGCTAAGTACACGTCACCACTGACTAAGTACACGTCACCACTGCTAAGTACACGTCACCACTGACGTTAGGTAGCACTACACCTTCACTTGTGGAATTCGTCAAGACGTTCTCGATGGTTTTAGTTGGGGTTTCCAGGGATGTCTCACTCACGTCAGCCAATGGTTCCTTGGTGCTCGTTGTGACATTCCCAGTAGAACACCCACATTCGTCAAGTAGCACCGAAAATGGGTTGGAAGTTTCCACAGCAGTCTTCTGGGTCCTCGTTGTTTCTGCCTCTCCAACAGTCTTCTTGATCCTCAGCTTGGTTCCATGTTGCCCGGCCACTGACCAAGCTCCTCTCTTAACCTGGGGACTCACAACAGGAGGATTACTTCGAATCCTCTTGTTCTCCGTTAATCGCTGTATCTCCTGCTTAGTAACCCTAAGATCTTCTTTCAGCTGCTGGTAAAGTTGCTCAACAGAGGGCATCCTGGTTCAGATTCGAGAGAGGGCATCCTGACGCGCGACTCATAAGAAAGGGAACACTGCAGCAGGCCCGCTGGCCCAACTAGACAGGTCCTTCACACAACCCACAAACAAACTATTCTACCCAAGAAATAAGAATTTTAAAAAATTATTATTTGTCCAATGTATTATTAAATTCTTCCCAAATTCTATTAATTATAAATGGATCTAATTTATATAAACCAAAGGAAATATTCATATTATTGTCAAAACTGCTTTTTATGAAACAAGATTCAATTATATTCCTGTCGACCATGGACTTGCTTGATACTACTTTCTCAACTTTTTGAAAATCAATTGGATGGTTAAAATATCTTGCAGGAATAAATAGAGCATTGGAATCTTGTCCAGTTCTAATGTTATATTTATGTTGTTTTAATCTTAGTTCGAGATTTTTACTAATTTGACCGTAATAAACTTTATCGCAAATTTTACAAGGAGTCTTATAGACACATGAATATTTCCTTTGGTTTATATAAATTAGATCCATTTATAATTAATAGAATTTGGGAAGAATATTTCCTTTGGTTTATATAAATTAGATCAATTTATAATTAATAGAATTTGGGAAGAATTTAATAATACATTGGACAAATAATAATTTTTTAAAATTTTTATTTCTTGGGTAGAATAGTTTGTCGGTGGGTTGTGTGAAGGACCTGTCTAGTTGGGCCAGCGGGCCTGCTGCAGTGTTCCCTTTCTTATGAGTCGCGCGTCAGGTGTTTCTTTGTTGTGGGATCTGATGGTGAGGTGTGGGCTACCCCTATATATACCTTCCTTTGATGCTTTACTTTCATTGTTCCTTGATAATGTGAGTAGTCACGAAAGCGCTTGGAATTTCTCTATTCTTTCACAGTGGTTGTCTTGCATATATATATATATATAATATATTATATAATATATATATATATATATATAATATATATATATATATATATATATATATATATATATATATATAACTGTCTCGTCAGGAAAGATACAATGCAGAACATTCTCGAGGCTAGGAAACGGACGAACAACCAGAACACCACCACAAGGACTCCTACTGCTTCCTCTACTACCACCTCCACCACTTCTAATGTTTGTAATACTGCCCCTCTTGCTGCACCTCAGCCCAATGCTAACTCACATGTCCTCCAGGCACAAGGACACCCATCAATCCCTATGTCTCCATGGTATGAGGCTGATATGGTTCGGGGTTCTTTGATGTTTATGTTGGCTAAGGATGTGGCAAGTAATGATATTCAATTCTGTTCCTCTGTTCTTAATGACTTAGTGGCTAATGGCATCAGTCCCATACAAATCCCGGAAAATGTACAGTCCATTATGGGCCAGAGTCCCCATGCCAGGCACTATGTGCCCTCTACTATTTCAAATATGCAACCTTCCTTCCCCAATCAAGGCTCAACCGTTCTTGAAGAACCGGATGTAGCAACACCTCTGCCCACTACGTTCCAATCTCCCGCTGAACTAGCGCCAGACTCTGGTGCTCAACCTACTGCTACTGAAGCTGACCCTACAGTTCAAATCAATTCCCAGGATACTTCAAATGGATTACCACACCTCCTCTTGGAGCTTCTTCACTCTCCTCGTGTACCTGTTATGTCTCCACACTCTGAAACTGAGACTACTACAGCCCACTTATCAGATGACGATTCTGAAGCATCTTTTGATATCACCACTACCAGTGAGGATGGGGAACTTGTAAGTATTCAACAAACCACGCAGAACTACTCTCCTCCCCTCGATGAGTCGAGTAGGGAGAGCGTGCATTCCATTTGTGACAGTACTTGTAGACGTCAATCCTCTGTCCGGAGCAAACGTGCAAAATACCCGAAATAATAAGGATTACAATTTTCCAACTTAATATTCAACATTTCTTTAATAACCGGTACCTCCTGAGAAGTTGAGAAGTTGAGGGAGCTCCATAGTGGCGTAGCCATCCTTATTAAACTAGGGTTTATCTTTCGGACCATACACGTTGATGAGGACACCATTCTTGCAGTAGAACTGTCGACCTCTTATGGTCCATTAATTATTGGAACTGTCTATTTTCCTCCTCGGCAGTCGTATATAGAGTACATTCCCCTCCATGGTATACTGAGTAGGAATGTTCCCACACTAATAGCAGCTGGACACCCGCTCGGAGACTTAAAGTGTCAACAACTCCTTAATATAATAATAGCACAACACCTTTCTTTTCAGGGCCCTTTCTTTCAATCCTTTGTCGGCCCTCATCCGGGGACTCCTGATTTAGTCTTAACCAACAGAGATTGTCACCTCTTCCACTGCAGGGTCTCTCCTAGAGGTAATGTGGGTTCCGACCACATCCCTGTTGTCATTACTCTGCAGGCGTCACCGTTTCGGACCCCACCTTCAGCGAAACTTAAACTAGCCTCTCTGGGCTTTGATCCGTTCCGAAACTACTTGAGCCATGATACTATCTCCCTTGATGACCAGCCGTAACGGCGATTGACGACGCAATCAACTCTTTGCACGGACGAATAATAGAAGCGACTCATGCGGTTTGTCAAAAAACTACGTCGAAACTTTACCACCAATATAAACCTACTAGGGAAATTATTGATTGCATGAGGAATTATCAGACCGAATGTCATAGGCACTACCTCACTCGTCTGCCCACACTGGCATTCTTGCAAGGGTTGAGGAGAGAGTTACTTGCCCTGATCTCCCAGCACAAGAACGAGTTATGGAAGTATCTTGTTCTCCAAGCTAACCAGTATAAACGTGAGCCTGTAAAGCTCTGGCACAAGATCCGCCAGCTTCTGGGGACTAAACAAGCCTTAGCTTGCAGTTATCTAACGCATTCCTTGCTTGACGAGGATGATGAGAAAGTCGATTTACACCTTGATGACCCACAAAAACCAGGCCACTCTGGTGGGTGAAGTGTGGGCGAAAATTCACACGCACAATGCGAGTAGACGTTTTAATAATACTCATTATGAATGGGTTAATGAATGGAGGAATGACAACTCAGCTGATCTACACCCGCTACCTCTAATTGACATATTTACTCCTGAAGTAGACCATCCTCTCACAAGACCTATCACCCTCAGACAGATGTGTCAAGTTCTCGGTAGAATGCCGAATAAGGCCCCGGGCTTTTCGGGCATAACAGTGAGGCAAGTTAAGTTTTTACCCAGAAACTGCAAATTGTCTCTTGTGAATATTTTCGAAGTCATCTTGGCCTCAGGACACTTTCCAATTGCTCATAAGACAGCGAAGATGATATTTCTTGCCATACCCAATAAAGACCACCATAAGCCAGATAACTATCGACCAATCTCTTTACTTGAGGTTACGGGTAAAGTCCTGGAGAAAATGATGTCCAACAGAATGAACTACTACATAGAATATAATCAACTTTTCATTGAGAAACAGTTTGGATTTCGCACTCACAGAGGAACCCAACATGTTATAAATATCATTTTCGATGCTGTTGTCAGCCTGCGGTAACAGGGTAGTCTTGCCCTCATTGCCGCCAGCGATGTTCACAAAGCTTTTGACAGTTTGTGGCATGATGGACTCGTTTTTTAAACTGGTTGACCTTCCTGACCACAATTGGACCTTTCTTCGCTTTATATGCAACTTCCTTTCACACAGAAAAATCATCCCTTCCTTTAGTGGTAAGACAGCTAAGCCGTTTACTCCGACGGCTGGAGTACCACAGGGCTCGTGCCTTAGCCCGATATTATTCAACATCTATGTCAACGATCTTCCTCAACCCGAGTTTAATGACACATTTATTAATGACACACTTATTAAAATGTGTCATTAAACTCGGGTTGAGGAAGATCGTTGACATAGATGTTGAATAATATCGGGCTTAGCCACGAGCCCTGTAGTACTCCAGCTGTCGGAGTAAACGGCTCAGCTGTCTTACCATTAAAGGAAGGTATGATTTTTCTGTGTAATGTTATTCATGTCGTTTCATCCGCCCCGGTGACTGGCAAGTATAAGTATGAGAAGGTAACTGAAAAATGAATACTGAACTGAGTAGAACAGCGAACTGGGAGAAGAAATGGCGTATCACGACAAAGCGATAAAGTCCTTGTCAGCACCATCTGTTGTTTTTCCTCAACTATTGAGGACAAACGGGGGGGGGGGTTATGTCCATTCGGGGTACGCCTATAGCCATTAGAAACCATAAAAAGATTTTGGGCTATGAAATAGATTTCTTCACTCCACATCTTATGCCACTAAAATGAAAAATGTAACCAAAGCAAGCCTTACCTCTCTTTACAGGTATGTAAAAGAAGGAAATTAAAAGTGAATGTAGGAAGGAGTAAGGTGATGAGTGTAACAAAACAATTAGGTAATGGAAGACTGGATATCAGATTGGAGGGAGAGAGTATGGAGGAGATAAATGAATTCATATATTTGGGAGTGCGCGTGTCAGCAGATGGGTTTCTGAAAGATGAGGTGCATCACAGAATCGATGAGGGGAAAAAGGTGAGCGGTGCACTGAGGAGTCTGTGGAGACAAACAACTTTGTCCATGAAATCAAAGGGAGGAATGCATGAGAGTATAGTTACACCAATGCTCTTGTATGGGTATGAGGCATAGGTGGTGAATGTTGCAACAATGAGAAGGCTGGAGGCAGTGGGGATGTCATGTCTGATGCAATGTATGGTGTGAATGTAATGCAGAGAATCCGTAGTTTGGAGATTAGGAGGAGGTGTGGGATTACCAAAACTGTTATCCAGAGGGCTGAGGAGGGGTTATTGAGATGGTTTGGGCATGTAGAAAAGATGGAACGAAATAGAATGACTTCGAGAGTGTATAAATCTGTAGTGGAGGAAGTTTGGGTAGGGGTCGACCTAGAAAAGGTTGGAGGGAGGGGATGAAGGAGGTTTTGTGAGGGGCTTAGACTTCCAGCAAGTGTGCGTAAGCGTGTTAGTTAGGAGCAAATAGAGACAAATGGTTTTTAGGACTTGACGTGCTGTTGGAGTGTAAGCAAAGTAATATTTATGAAGGAATTCAGGGAAACCGACAGGCCGGACTTGATTCCTGGAGATGGAAAGTACAGTGTCTGCACTCTGAAGGAGGGGTGTTAATGTTGCAGTTTTATAACTGTAGTGTAAGCACGCCTCTGGCAAGACAGTGATGGAATGACTGATGATGAAAGTTTTATTTTTCGGGACACCCTGCCTTGTGTTAATAAAAAAAAAAGTTATTCCCTGAAAGAGAATACCTATTAAAACCCCTGACATCAAAGTAGGATTGATTAGGTAGGGGTTACAGGATTGGAAAGTTAGTGGGAGCTCGATATGGGAATCATAGCTGAAAAGATAATTAAAATTTATTCGTAAATAATAAATATATTAATGAACAATTAATATAAAAAAATCACACTTTGTACGGTCAACAGGACACAATGTGTCATTTCCTGACACAAAGTAAAACTTTCCCATTATTAGTGATTATAAATATAATTTATGAAACACATTTTTATTAGTTTCTACATTCTTTCATTTAAGGTAACTTTATTACCATCAATTATATCAGGCCGTATTCAGTAAATAATCTTTGTGTTACGTATGATACATTTGAGATGTATCCCAAAATAGTGTTGCTCTTACCCCAAATAAATGAAACTTTATATATCCACGTTTTTGAAAAAGATTCTCTGTCCAGAGTATTCTGAATATAATTTTTATCAAGGGACAACTCACAGAGTCAAACGCAATATTTGCATCTTTCACAGTGACCCACTTAAAGGATCATTTTGACAACGAAATATGGATCCCAGGTTATAACTTATTCAGATGCGACAGATCAAGCAGGCAACAAGGGGGAAAGGGATGGCCTATACATCACAGAGTCGCTCATTTGCTCAGAACTACTAAGCACCACATATGTAGTTGAAGTTTTGGCAGTAAAGACTGAAAACCGAAACCTTGGTATTGTGGTTGTATACAAGCCACCGGATGCAACCTCCCAGCAATTCCAGGAACAGCTTTTAAAAATTAACCACTGTCTGGAAAATCTCCCGATTCCTGCCCCAAACATGTCAGTACTTGGGGATTTCAACTTGAGACACCTAAAATGAAGGAATGTAGAAAATAATGTTTTAGCAGAGATCACCCCAGGAAGCAGCTGAAATGAAAATTAACACACACGAGCTATCTCTGCACTAAATTCACCTTTAACCTGCAAATAATAGTGCCAACAAGACTAGAACATACACTGGACCTCATCTTTACTAACAATGATGATTTGATTCGGAGATAACCGTATAAAAGACAATACACTCAGATCAAAAAATAATATAGGACATGTATGCGCAAGGTTCCTGACCAGCAAAATGTGAACAGTTAAGAGGGTGTCTTCACCAAATTCAACTTCAATAACAAAAACATACAGAGGGAAGAGGTCAATCATGTCCTAAATTAAACAAGCAATATCCAAACCTTTGCCTAGAAAAAATTAACTCTGTGGCACTTGAAGTGTGCTCAAGAAAAAGAAAGAGAAGGGGTAAACCAGAAGAGATATACAGGCGAAGGCAAAGAATCACAGAGCTGCTAAGAGGGGCTAGTATATCTGAAACACGAAGTGGGACACTGGTTTAAAAAATCTTACAGGAGATAAAAGTCTCAGGGAGACCTGGAGTTTACCTGGAGAGAGTTCCGGGGGTCAACGCCCCCGCGGCCCGGTCTGTGACCAGGCCTCCTGGTGGATCAGAGCCTGATCAACCAGGCTGTTGCTGCTGGCTGCACGCAAACCAACGTACGAGCCACAGCCCGGCTGGTCAGGAACCGACTTTAGGTGCTTGTCCAGTGCCAGCTTGAAGACTGCCAGGGGTCTGTTGGTAATCCCCCTTATGTATGCTGGGAGGCAGTTGAACAGTCTCGGGCCCCTGACACTTATTGTATGGTCTCTTAACGTGCTAGTGACACCCCTGCTTTTCATTGGGGGGATGTTGCATCGTCTGTCAAGTCTTTTGCTTTCGTAGTGAGTGATTTTCGTGTGCAAGTTCGGTACTAGTCCCTCTAGGATTTTCCAGGTGTATATAATCATGTATCTCTCCCGCCTGCGTTCCAGGGAATACAGTTTTAGGAACCTCAAGTGCTCCCAGTAATTGAGGTGTTTTATCTCCGTTATGCGCGCCGTGAAGGTTCTCTGTACATTTTCTAGGTCAGCAATTTCACCTGCCTTGAAAGGTGCTGTTAGTGCGCAAAAACAACATCCAGTATTGAACCCCTACATAGACGAGACGGTACTTAAGCAGATGACAGCAATGAAATGAGTGAAATATTAAAGTGCCAATATGACTATGTATTTAGAGAACCGTTAACCAGACTATGAGTCGACAGTCTAAATGAATTTTTTTTTATGACCGAGACAAAATTCGGTCAATTCAAAAATCTCTGATATTATCCTAACACCACAATACTTCGAAAAGGCACTCTGCACCAGACCCGGACTCTTGGAACTCCGTGTTCATCAAGAACTACAAGAAACCCCTGTCACGTGTCTTAAGCATTGTATGGAGAGGGAGCATGGACACAGGGGTCATCCCATAGTCATTAAAAACAACAGAGGTAGCCCGACTCCACAAAGGTGGCAGTAAAGCAATTGCAAAAAACTACAGACCGATAGCGCTAACGTCCCATATCGTAAAAATCTTTGAAAGGGTTCTAAGAAGCAACATTGCCACACATCTACATACCCATCAGTTACATAACCCAGAGTAACACGGGTTTAGAGCAGGTCGCTCCTTCCTGACCCAACTACTGAACCACTATGACAAGGTCCTGGATGCTCTAGTCTAGAGGATAATAAAAGGCAGATGTTGTATACACAGACTTTGCAAAAGCCTTCAACAAGTGCGACCATGGTATAATAACACACAAAATGCGTGATAAATGAATATCGGGAAAAGTTGGTAGATGGATCTATATCTTCCTAACAAATAGAACACAAAGAGTAATAGTACACAGTAAAGTCTGAGGCAGATGCAGTGAAAAGCTCTGTTCCACAAGGCACAGTACTTGCTCCCATCCTGTTCCTCATCCTCATATCTGACATAGAGATGCAAGCCACAGCACTGTGTCTTCCCTTGCGGATGACACCCGAATTTGTATGACAGTGTCATCCATCGAAGATACTGTACAAACACCCGAATTTGCATGACACTGTCATCCATCGAAGATACTGCAAAACTCCAAGCGAAAATCAACCAAATCTTTAAATGGGCTGCAGAAAACAATATGAAGTTCAATGAAGAGAAATTTCAATTACTCCGATATGGAAAACTTGAGGAAATTAAAACTCTGTCAGAGTATTAAACGAATTCCATCTACACAATAGAGCGGAATACTAATGTGAAGGACCTGGGAGTGATAATGTCAGAGTATCTCACTTTCAAAGACCACAACAACGTATCTACCACATCTAGGAAAATGATAAGATGGATAATGAGAACCTTCAAAACTAGGGATGCCAAGCCCATGATGATTCTCTTCAAATCGCTTGTTCTCTCTAGGCTGGAATACTGCTGTACACTAACAGCCCTATTCAAGGAAGGGGAAATTGCTGACCTGGAGAATGTATAAAGAACCTTCACGGCATACATAAGTACGTTAAAGCACCTAAATTACTGGGAACGGTTGAAGTCCCTTGGTTTGGATTCCCTTGGAAAATCCTAGAGGGATTAGTACCAAATTTACACGCGAATATCACTCCTTACGAAAGCAAAAGACCCCCACTGAAAATCAGGGGCGCTACGAGTACACTAAGAGACAACACAGTAAATGTCAGGGGCCCAAGACTGCTCAACTGCCTCCCAGTATACATAAGAGAGATTGCCAATAGACCCTTGATTGTCTTCAAGAAAGTGCTGGACAAGCACCTAAAGTCTAGACTGAGCTCTTCTTTAGAGCGCCATTTATTTTTGTTTTTAAAACAGTAATTCTGAATAGTTCAGAAGCTTCACCGACGAAAGAAATGATGTATTATATGGTTATGTTAATATTTATCTAACTTTCTTCTTACTATGGTTTTCAGTACTACAAGATTTTCCTGGATCTGTTAATGTACTTGGGTAACAAAATTCACCTATCAATAAATGAATTTGTTTTTATTCTAACAATGCACTTCCCAATTAATAACAAAAAAAAAGGCACAATAGCGTGTCTGGAAGGATACACAAATAACCCGCACATAGGAGAGAGGAGCTTACGACGACGTTTCGGTCCGACTTCAACCATTTACAAAGTCACACTAACGAAAAGGAGAGAAGGAGGGTTGAATCCTCCCTAATATACAACTTTCCTTGTATGAATCTTAGTCGTGGCTTCGTCTCTGTAGATGCCTTCCTCTCCCACTACATTGTAAAATGCTTCAAACTTCAGAACACCCGTGACCTAACCTGAACCCTCTTTCTTCTTCGTCTCCCTCTTCCCCTTTCCTCTTTCCTTTTTTCTCCTTTAAGTTGTCTTTCTTCTGCCTTGTGTATTTGTTACTTCATTATTCATATATTTATTTCCCCCCCCCCTCTGTGTTCTTTCTCTTACCCTCTGTGGGCAGCAGCTCCCTTGCAGTGCTCCTCTTTCTTAGTATTTGATTGGCTCCGCCTCCTCCTCTTACTACTTTCCTCACTACTACTACCTTCCACCTCTACTACTACTACTACTACTACTACTACTACTACTACCACCTTCTGCCTATATATACCCCTACTTCTCTTCTTTTCGTTAGTGTGACTTTGTAGATGAATGGTTCAAAGAACCGACATGTTGTTAAATTAGACACATGTGCAACTCTTGGGTATCTTTATTGAGGAAACGTTTCGCCACACAGTGGCTTCATCAGTCCATACAAAGGATAAACTTGAAGAACAGGAGAATGAGGTAATCAGTCCCTCAACCTTGAGTCGATGTGGTCAGTCCATCAATCTTGAATAGAATAGTGTGACTTTGTAAATGGTCCAAGTCGGACCGAAACGTCGTCGTAAGCTACTCTCTGCTATGTGCGGGTTGTGTACACTTCCCAATTGTGTATAGGTAACAATGAACTTAATAGTTTATAGAATAATACAGTGTATTTATCAGTAATGTTTCTAAGATATTATAATTTAACAGCAATAAAAAACATCTTATAGAATTCTTCGTTACCAGTTTATAAAGCAGATATTTTTAAGTTTAAAAAATATGCTTGAGAGAGAGAGAGACTTCACACTTTCTATAAAGTATCTTCATCTGACGGACTTTGTTTTTATGTGAGAACTGGTGAGCTAGCATAGATGGCACGGACAAGGTTAAGCTAAGTAAGCTTTGTCAGGAAACAGGACAAGTGTTTCCTGATGAGGGTTTTAGCCAGATGATGACCCGCCATTTGGAGCTTTAGATCATCTGAGGAATTGCGCTGGCTTACAGGTCTACTCCCTTTAAAATTATGATAATACTTATAACCATTTAGGAATATACGGCACAGACAATGTTTCACTGTTGCTAAGACAGTCAAATGGATGACTATTAATGATTATGTGAATTACATTTCATATGCTCACGGTACACCCTTGTTTTCTATGGGCTTATCAGAACCTTACTAGCGTTGTCGTATGTTATAACTTTCTATTTTTTATAGTTAAGGGAGAAATGTAACATAACCAAAAAAAATAAATAAATGTATATTGATCAGTTTACTGTAAAAAAAATGTGAGAAATCTGTATAGATTTTGCGATAATGGGTTACTGATTGACCAGGTCATCAACCAGGAGACCTGGACCCTTCTCAGGAGTTTTGATTGATAGTCCTCAGGTAAGTGGTGTATTAAACAATACATCTGAGTAGATTTCCTGTAAACTTTGAATCTGAAATAATCTTCATTCTAAATGATGACATACCACTAAAAGTAAAGAAACAGGTCTACTTTTCGAGTCTGAACTTACCCCTGTTGACAAAGTTGTTGAAATCATCTAGAACGTTATCTTGTCCTTTGCAATGGATCACATATCAATATATTTGTACTAACGTAAATGAATAAAAATCATATTGCCGAAAGTATTTACAAAACAAAGTTACAAGAAGCGTAATGAGGTTGTATGAGGGTGTATGACGACAGATGACCGGAAAAATTCACTGGGAAAATCAGCCAGGAAAAGAATCACTACTGATAAAGTATAACATTATAACAAAAAAATTTTTAGTCTTCGAATAAGTTTTGATTGTCGATCCTTATTGTTAGAAGTTCAACTACATCATATTCAGTAACTCAGGGCAAATGAGCGACACTGACATACAGACTAACCCCTCCCCTCCCCCCCCACCTAGTTGTCTGTTCTTTCTGTCGCAGTCTAAATATGTTGTACTCTGTTATTCATATTTCGCTGTCAAAATAGTCTTCTGTGTGGGTGTCTGTGAAGGTTGGAAATCGTATTTGACTCCACGAGGAGTCCACTGATGAAAGGTATTGTGTTGTTGGTGGAGGGCTTAATAAGGGGATTTTACCTTTAGAGTCCAATCTAGAGTCCAATGACTTCCTGTAAGTAGTTCAGAGGTAAAAATCTGCAAGACCTGTCAAAAAGAAAGCCCTCGTTAATAATCTACTGATCATAAGAGCTTGGTACAACTGATCACAAATTTAACGGGTACGAGAATAAGGATAGTACAGTAAAAGTTCCGATTTATGGACTTAGGGAACACCTGTCTAGTCTTGATTGGGGATATCTGTCTAATCTAATGATTCTGTCGACGAACATGGTACTTACAATATCTAAACTCTGCAAATATAACTTTTTTCCTTAAAAAAAAGGTCAATGTGCTCCAAGTATATATATTCCCCAGAAATAAGCTCAAATAACGATTCCAAATGGATGAATAGGAGACTAAAGCATCTATTAGGAGAGAAATGAGGAATTTTTAAGCGCATCAAAAGAGGAGAGGTTAACTTTAATGATCAATGTGTTCATATTAAAAGAGATTGAGATATAAAGAAGGGGATTATAAAGGTAAAACGCAACTATGAAATTAAAGTGGCTAGAGAATCAATGACATATCCCAAAGTGTTCTTTCAGTGAATACGACAAAGATCAGAAAACAAAAATAGGACCACTGAAAACTAGGTCCGGACACTTTACTGATAACTAGCAGGAGCGTGTCCTCATTTTAATAGTTACTTCGCGTCAGTATTCACTCAAGAAGACAGATGATATCTCAACACATTTTCACTTCCTCCAGTCTCCCTTGCTTCAACATGCACAACCCAAGCTTCATACCCATATAAGAGCGTTAGTACCACTATACGTACTCTCAAACATTCCCCTTTTTTGCTTTCACGGATAACGTTCTTATTTTTTCCACGGATGCCTCAATGCACCACTCATATTTTTCCCCTCACTCCATTTTACATAGACCCATCTCCTGACAAGTCCTCTCTTAAATACCTGAACACATTCCAAGTATCAGTGACGGCGGGTATCGGCCATTTATGTGGTATCGGCACACCGTATCTTTTAATATATCAGTGTGAGGGAAAAGTTCAACAGATAGGAGTAGCGAGCGAGTATATGGTAACGATAGTTTGATTGCCGGCTGCGTGTTAAGGTAGGGTAAGTCTCGCTCCCGCTATGCCCCTCCCCCCCCCCCCCTTTCACCCCACCCCGAAAGGTGACGTGTGGGGCTCCGGCCAACAGTAATCACTCGACTCACAGCTCCCAACACAACTGTAAATAAAAGCCTCTGCTCCTATTCTAGTGGACTCATTGGTTGAAGGGTTTACTTTTGACCAAAATTTTAAAAATTTTAAAAAGGCCCCCTTTCGTGAACCCCGGACAAAAAAAGGGGGGTTTTTTTTACATTAAAAAAAAAGCCCCCTTTTTTTAAAATTTTTTTAAAAAAAAAAAAAAAAAAACCACCCCCCCCAAAATTTGGCCCAAAAACCCCCAAAAAAACCCCCTTTTTTTCCCCCCCTTTTTTTTTTTGGGAAAGTTTTAATTTTTTTTTTCCCCCCCCTTCTTTTTTTTTCCCCCCCCCCAAAACTTTCCCCCAAACCCAAAAAATTTCCCTTTAAATTCCTAAAACCCCCTTTTTTAAAAAGGGGGGGGTTTTTTTTTTTAAAAAGGAAAAAAAAAAGGGGGGTTTTAAAAATTTTAAAAAAAAAGGGGGGAAAAAAAATTTTTTTTTTTGTTTTTTGGGGGGGGGAAAACCCCCACCCCCCCCCCCCCTTTTTTTTTGGGGGGGAAAAAAAAAAATTTTTAAAAAAAAATTTAACCTTTTTAAAAAAAGGGGTTTTTTTCCCTTTTTTCCCCCCCGAAAAAATTTTCCTTTTCCCAAAAATTTAAAAATTTTTTCCCCCCCTTTTTATTTGGTAAAAATTTAAAAAATTTTTAAATTTTTCCCTTTTTTCCCCCCCCCAAAAAAGTTGGGGGGAAAAGGGGGAAAAAAAAAAAAAAAAAAAATTTTTTTGGGGGGGTTTTTTTTAAAAAAAAAAAAAAACCCCTTTTTGGCTTTTTTTTTTTGGGTAAAAAAAATTTTTTGGGGGAAAAAAAAAAAACCCCCCCCCCCCCCCTTTTTTTTGGGTTTTTTTAAAAAATTTTTTTTAAAAAAAAAAACCCCTTTTTTGGGGGAAAATTTTTTTTTCCAAAAATTTTTTTTAAATTTTTTTTTTAATTTTTTATTTTAAAAAAAAAAATTTTTAATTTTGGGTTTTTTTTTTTTTTTTTTCCCAAAGGGGAAAAATTTTTTAAAAAGGTTTTTGGGGGGTTTTTTGCCCCCCTTTTGGGGCCCCGGTTAAAAAAAAATTTTTTTTTAAATTTTTTTGGAACAAATGGTTAAAAGGGGGGGGTTTTTGGGGTTTTTTTGGGGGATCCGGTTTAAAAAGGGTTTTTTTTTTTTAAAATTTTTTTTGGGGGGGGGGGGTTTTTTTTTCCCCCCCCCCAAAAAGGAAAAGGGGGGTTTAAAAAAAAAATTTTTTTTAAAAATTTTTTTTTTTTTTTTTGGGGAAAACCCCGGGTTTTTTTTTTTTTTTTAAAAAGGGGGGAAAAACCCCTTTATTTTTTGGGGTTTAAAAAACCCCTTTTTTTTTTTAAAAAATTTTTTAAAAAATTTGGGGTTTAATTTAAATTTTTTCCTTTTTAAAAAAATTAAAAAAATTTTTTTTTGGAAATTTTTTTCCCCCCGGGGTTTTTTTTTTTCCCAAAAAAATTTTTGGGGGGGTTAAAAAAAAAAAAAAAAAAAGGGGGGGGGTTTTTTTTTAAAAAAAAGGGGAAAAAAAAAAAAAAAAGGGGGGGAAAAAAAAGGGGGGCCCCCAAAAAGGGGGGGGGAAAAAAAAAATTGGAAAGGGAGAAAAGATGTTTTCTAAGGTAGTTTTGAAGGTGATGAATGTGTCTGCAGTTCTAGAGTTCTCAGGTGGGTTTTCCAGATTTTAGGGCCTTTGACATACATTGAATTTTTGTAAGGTTTAGTCGGACACGGGGAATGTCGTAGAGTTGTTTGTGTCGGGTGTTATGCGTGGGTTCTGCACAACAATCAAGGAAAGCGTTTTAGGTCAAGGTTGATATTAAGTTTAAGGCCCTGTAGATGTAGATTGCACAGTAGTAAAGTGTGGATGTACTGAACTGGGAGTAAGTTTAGGTCTATGAAGAGTGGGGGGGTGTGTTGCCGGGGAAATGGGATTTAGTGATTATTCTTACTGCAGCTTTTTGTTGGGTTATTATTTGGCTTTAGGTGTGTTGCTGCAGTTGATCCCAAGCACAAAAATAGCATGGGTGAGGTATGGATAAATAAGTGAGTGGTATAGTGGGGAGAAGGGCATTTTTGCAGCACGTAGTATCGTATCTTGGAGAGGAACCCAACCGTTTTGGATATTTTTGTGGTTATATGCTGGATATGGGTGCTGAAATTCGGTTGTTGTCAAGGTATAAGCCTAGGAATTTGCCCCCATTATTTTGGTAATTAGAGTGTTGTCAATCTTGATGTTAATTTTGTGCATCTCCTGCTCTGCTCCCAAAAACATAATATAGTGGGTTTTGTCAGTGTTAAGCGTAAGTTTATTGGCTGTCATCCAAGTCGATATTTTAATCAGCTCCTCTTTCACAAGGGTGTTGAGGGTGGAAAGATTAGGGTGAGAGATAAACATAAGTCGTGTCATCAGCAAAGAGAATGGGTTTCAGGTGTTGGGATAACTTTTGGAAGGTCATTGATGTATTTGAGGAAGGGGCAGGGGACCAAGGACACTTCCCTGCGGAACCCCAGTATCAAGTGGCCGTGTTGCTGATGCTGTGTCTTTAATGGTGACGTACTGATACCTATTAGAAATGTAAGATTTGAAATAAGCAAGCGCATGGCCTCTTATACCAAATGATCAAGTTTGTGGAGTAGGATGTCGTGGTCACTGTGTCAAAAGCTTTTCTTAGGTCAAAAAAAATTTCCTAGTGGATATTCCTTATTTTCCATGCTGTGTAAAGCAGATCTACCATTTTTATGATTGCATCATTAGTGAGTTTTTTTTTTCCTGAATCCAAATTGGCAGGGGGTTGAGTATGTTTTGAGCCGTTATAAATGAATACAGTTTTCCTGTGCACGAGTTTCTCAAAGATTTTGGATAGCAATGGTAAGTTAGATATTGGCCTATAGTTGTTTAAGTCTGTAGGGTCACCACCTTTAGTATTGGTGTAACCCTTGCCATCTTGAGTAGTTTCGGGAAGGTGCTAGTCTCTAGTGACTTTTAAAAAAAGAAAATGAAATAGCATGCAAAAGGACAGGGGCCACTCGTTTGTACAATAATGGTGGGACATGAGACAGATTCCCCCGAGTTATTTTTTAAGTGATTTTTATAATCTCAGTGATTTTCCTGGGCTCAGTTGGTGAAGATAGAAGGAATTAGGGAAATTCCCATCTAGGTAGCCCCCGGGCCCAGGGGCATTGGGTATGTGGGATTTTACTGGCGAGATTAGATCCTATGGTTGAGAAGAATCGTTTATCTTGTTGCTGTGTCAGTGGGATGTAGTGGTGTTTCATTAGGTTTAGTTAGGAAAATATTTTTGGTTTTTTCCTGTTTGTGGGTCCCTGAATCTGAGAGAGTTTTTTCCCAGGTCTTTTTTATATCTCCTCTAGTGTCTGTGAATCTACTGGAGTAGTATAGTTGTTTGGTTCTTTATTACTTTGGTGAGAGCTGATGAATAGTGTTTAAGAATATCTTTGTGTATTAAGCCCTGTCTATATTGCTTTTCATATTGGTGTTTCTTGTCAATGGATTTCAGAATGGTGCTGGTTTGCCATGGGCAACCAAGCCGTTTGTTTGTGATCTGTTTTTTTTATAGGACAATGTTTGTTGTATAGTCTAAGTAATTTGTTAAGAAAAATGTCTGTCCAGTCATCAATACCATTGGCCTTTGGAGAATTCTGTAGGCCAATCACAGTCTCTAGGTCAGCTGTGAACTTCCTTACTGAGGCCTCGTCATGGAGTCTAAATGAGACTTTGTTGTATTCAAGTGGTGGTTTACTAATGTTTGTCAGGAGGAAGGTAGGCTAGTGGTCTGTAGTGCTATCTGTGATTATCCCTGATTTTTAAGGAGGGTAGTATATTGGTCCATATGGGTCTATTATGGTTGCACTTGTCTCAGTGAGCCTGGTTTGGGTTTAGTTATTGTTGGTTTTGAGAAGTGTGTTGTTCATATTGTTGATGAAATCATTAAAAGACTGATCATCTAGTAAGCCAAGGTTGATGTTGAAGTCTCCAGTAAGAGAAGGTGGTGCTTATTCATTTGTCTGTTTGTTATTATGACTTTAATTTCTCACTGAAATTTGGGATGTTTGTGTGAGGTATCCGGTAAATGGCACTGATTGTTATAGGCGTCTTAAGGTTTTTTACAGTAAAATTAGCAAAAATGTATTCCCCATATTCATCACTAAAGCAAGTGGTGCTAAGACAAGATAATTGGTTAGAGTAATAGATTGCAATACCACCCCCAACTTGGTTTGGTCTGCAGTTGTGAATTGCTGTGTATCCTGGTAGAGGGTAGATATCTATTGTGTCCTGCTTAAGCCAGGTCTCAGTAAGAATAATGCAGGAGAAGGGTGTCTTTAGTGATTCAAGGAGTGCTAGGTCATCATAGTGTTTGCTTAAGGACCTGATGTTGTAGTAAAGGGGGCCGTCGGGCAAAATCTGTAACTCCGTTGTTTACTGTCCGATTTTCTCCAGTTTTGGTACACAAGACAAAGTCGTTTCACTCTTTCTTGAAAATATTTATCAAAAATATACCTCAAACAACAACTGAGAAATGACTGATTTACTGAAAATGCCATAGTGTTAAACTTTTCTCCTATATGGGACTACGTAAGGTTGTTTGGACACTTGGTGCAGAGAGAACAATGCTTATTCTTATTTTCTGTGACTACTTTTCTTTAAATGAACGTATCTTTATTTCACAAAAAAATAAAGTTTGTTAGTTCCTGGAATATTGGAAAAACATCTGCCCTTTACCCCCACATAACTCCCAAAGTTTTTTGGAATATTTCCAAAATTTGGTCACAGAAAAAAAGAGAAATCATTATTCTACAACTTTTGTGAGATTTATTCCATTTAATTCATTTAATAAAGGGAGAAAGTTGAAGGATTGTTAAATAAGTTACTTCCGAGATATCGGCCGAGAGCGCAGGCCGGCCCCCGTCTCAAAAAAAAAAAAAATTCTCGTTTTGTTTTGGGTGTATTTCTAGTAAACTGATTTTCCCTAGTGCATTTAGCCTCTAAACACCGTTTTCTCTTACTCAGAGACGACAGAGTGACCATTTTATACTTTTATATCGAATATTCCCGATAATCTCTGGGCCATATTATGGCCTATTTTATTCAGCTAGAGTATATAACATGTTTGTATGTTATTTAGAGTGTTTATTATATCATATTAGATCAATTCTGATAGACAAATACCCGTAGGGGTGATATATAAGCTGATATAAGCGTAATAATGGGCGATTCCTGGCTGGCACCTCGGGCGCGGGAACACTGCTGAGCGTTTCCCATCTGGTTCCCAGCTGTCGCTCAGTTGCGGATAAGTCCCGCCTACTGTTTTATGATGCCAAATAGTCAGTTATTATATTAGAAAGAATAATGCAAGAAAAGGCGCTAAAAAACAAGGAAACAACTCCAAAAAATATATGGGCCGTGAGCAGACTCGGTACCAACATCGCCGTCACCATACCTGATATAAATGACTATAATTTCTTGTAGAAACGTCGTAGAACATTCATTCTGGTACCATTGTGTTGCCAAAGAGTTGAGCTATTTTTCAGTATATATAACTCAATTTCCACATTTTGTCGATTTTTGGGTGAGCGCGCGCGGAAAATTGCCCTATAGCACCCTTTACTACAATATTGTGAAAACGTGCAATTGCATTAAGTTTTATAACCTGCATGAACTGTATCACTGTAGGCAACAAGAGCATTTCACCCCTCCATGGAAGATGTGTTCATTGAATATCACATACCTACAAGTCCCTCCCAAGAAGCTCATTGCTAGTAATCCCTTCCTTAAATCTCTTGTTAGAGCAACTGCTCAAGAAGAAATTTCTCACGTAGCTGGTAGTAACAAGTTATCACAAGTTATATACACTGATGGATCTAAACAGGAGTCTTCTGGCAGGGCTGCATCTGCTCTTGTTGCCACCTCCCTAGTTAAGAACGATAATAAATTTGTTGAGTTAGGCATAAGAATTAACAACTGGGCGTCTACACTGCAAACTGAATTGTTTGCAATCCTAATGGCGCTAAAGCTAACCTATGACACTGAGCCTGACTCTATCATCATTACTGATTCTATGTCATCACTGAAGGCTCTTGACTCATATAATGACTCCAACAACATGCTCATTGGGGAAGCCAGGTATAGATACTCAAAAATTAGGGACAAAGGAATTAATGTACAATTGCTATGGATCCCATCACACATTGGATTACTCCTTCATGATAAAGTTGATATGTTAGTCAAGAAGAGTATTGAGAAGGAGAATGTAGAATATAACTTTGGTATAACTGTGTCTAGCATTAGGAATAATATTAGGAGAGAAGTAAATAATGAAAATGATTGTTATATTATTATTATAATCAAAAAGAAGCGCTAAGCCACAAGGACTATACAGCTATGATTGTTATAGGAATGCAGTTAGAAGCCTGAGTAGATCTATAACCCACTATGATAACATGAACGTAGATAAGTATGTTTATGGAGCAACTTGCAATGTGAACAGACTGACTGATGTTGTAGTGGCCAGGCTTAGGCTTGGTTACAAGTACTTCTGGCAGTTTGGGAGACACACAGATGATGATCAAACTAAATGTAAATTATGTGATCAGGCATATGGTCACTCTCTTGAACACTATGTGCTTAATTGTCCACTTATTGAGGAATACAGAGACAGACAGTATAATAACCTATGTGACATGTCAAGATATCTTATTATTAATGAATATAAGATACCAGATATACTAAGCAAATTTCCTAAATTTGCTTGTAACAGATAAGTGAACTATAGATATGTAGATATAAATCCATATGTATTCCTGTTAACCCTTTGGGGCCTAGTTCCTAGGCCTTTTGTGTATCCATATGCTCTCGCGCTACCGTCCACAGGATGGATATGGGGTGCACAATAAACTAGACACTTCGGTGGCAAAATCTAATCTCTACAACATCAGGTCCTTAAGCAAACACTATGATGACCTCCTAGCACTCCTTGAATCACTAAAGACACCCTTCTCCTGCATTATTCTTACTGAGACCTGGCTTAAGCAAATTAACGTACTGATAGACTTTTAGCAGTGTTTAGGATAGTGGTGGCTTGTGATGCTGTGTAATAAAGGCAGTTACTTTCCAATAGGTTTTGATTGGGTGTCAGATTATGGAGGTTTAGATCAGGGTCAACGTGATCAATCATCTTCTAGGTTTAAATTATGGTTATTTATATCCTGAGTTGTGGGTTGAGTTCTAGTACTGATATCTGTAGTGGTTGGAAGTTTGGACAAGTATATAGCTAGAGTATTTTGGTCATGTAGGGTATAGTCACTACTACACATAATGAAGTTGATGTTGTCTGTGTGTTGAGATGGAATGAACTAAAGTACAACTAGGTATAAACTAGTAATATAAAAATACAAATTAAAAATAGAACAAGACTCTCACTTGTAATTTCACTAGGGTCTAATAATGACTTTTGTGGAGTCTATGTTTTGAGCTAGAATGAGCTATAGTACAATAGGTTTAATCTAATAATATAAAAATACAAATTAAAAATAGCACTAGTCTCTCACTAGTAATTGCACTATGGTCTAATATAGTGAATTTGGTATTGACTATGTATTGAGTTAGAATGAGCTATGGTACAACTGAATTTAATCTAATAATATAAAAATACAAATTAAAAATAGCACCAGTCTCTCACTAGTAATTGCACTATGGTCTAGTATAGTGAATTTGGTATTGACTATGTATTGAGCTAGAATGAGCTAGAGTAAAACTGTGATTAATCTAATAATATAATAAAGGAACAAGACTCTCAATTGTAATTGCACTAAGGTCTTATATAAGTTGTTTACAAGAATTAGAGTATAATTAGATTTTAAATTGACAGGATAAAAATAAAAATGGCAATGACTTGGTTATAATATGCTAGTAAGATGGTAGACAGGATAATATAAAAGTTGTAGTTGAAAATACTAGTTTAAAAAAGTATGGAATAAAAATGGTCAATAAAAGAAGTTTACAATAAGTTTGATCAATATAGTTTAAAGTAAAATTGGGCAATAATAGGGATTTAGAATAAAATTGGGCAATTGAGTATTTTTTAAAGTGAGGTAGAATTATTGAAGACAAGTTATGGTTAGTTTATAATAAAATAAGATGGAACAGTGATGTGGTAAGTTGTAAAAAAGGAGACAGATTCTGTAGATATTAAATACAATTAAGACTATGAGGTAGAATGGTCGTTGAATACAACAATGACAATCAAAAGTAGTTGGGCACAAATTTATGACAATATAACACTAACGGTGGACTATGGGTATTATCTGCACTTTACTCTGATTCTGTTAGTCCAGCCTCACTTAGGAATGTTTTAAGGTCATGTTCTGTGGAGATGAAGTATCTCTTCCCAGTGGGCTGTTTCCTAACTGCCGTACTAGCTCCCATCACTTCTTGCTCCGTACTAATAGGTAATGTAAAAAGTGCCATTCTTCCTTCTGAGGTTGACCTTTCATCACCAAAGATGGACATAAGCTTTTTAGATCCTCTTCCTGTAGAGCCAGAGAAGCCCCTCGAAAGTTCAGATGAGGCAATGTCTCGGAATATTCATGTGGGGTTAGAAACCAGTGATACTACTCTCGAAAGCGAGATAGTAGAATCACCTGTTCACTTGTTAGATGAAAGTGAGGATATCACCTCCGATACTATAAATGTCTTGACTAGGGCTCAGACCAAAGCCCAGGCTTCTCCTACTGTCCATCCTTTAATTTTCCCTGACTTTAAGCCTTTAGATATATCGAAGGACTCCTTTGTCAATTTACAACGTAATTGCCCTTCTCTTCAGAATTGCCATAATGCAGCTAGACAAAATCAAGTTGTCCAAAGGAAAAACTTTTCATATAAATCTGAATATAATATTAAAAGGTATCTTGCATAAATCAGTATTCAAATTAAATTCAGATGAGATAGACTATTCCATCTTAGTTGTTCCAAGTCAATGCAGAGAGACTGTTCTTAAAATGGCTCATGACCTGCCAGTGGCCGGACATTTCTCGCATCGTAAAACCTTAAATAAAATTAGAGAAACCTATTTTTGGCCCAAAATGTCCTCAGATATCACTACCTATTGTAGATCGTGTAAAGTTTGCCAACTGTCATCCTCCCGAGGTACCAGACGAGTACCTATGGTCAAAATGCCAATCTTTACTGTACCGTTTGAAAGAGTAGCTATTGACATCGTTGGTCCTTTATCACCACTTTCATCTGGAGGACATAGATATATATTAACATTAGTTGATTATGCTTCGAGTTTTCCTGAAGCTGTACCCTTAAAGTCCATAACTACTACTGAGGTGGCTGAAGCCCTTTTGTCCATCTTCTCCAGAGTGGGCATCCCTAGAGAAATTATGTCTGACCGTGGGACACAATTCACATCTGACTTAATGCAACATCTCTACCAACTTCTAGGAGTGAAACCTCTTCAAAAACATCCTATCATCCGCGAAATGGGAGGTTTTGAGCGCCAGCATTCGGTTCTCAATCCATTTAAGGAAATTTTTGCTCCTTAAACCTAAAGAGTGGCATCGTTACCTACCCGTGCTTTTTTTGCCATGATTGAATTTCCCCAGTGACTCTTTGGGGTTTTCACCTTTTGAACTTCTCTATGGTAGACAGGGCCAGAGGTCCATTGTCCATCCTTCATGACTTATGGCCCTAATGAGGAGTAAATGCTGAGGTTCAGTCTTTCCTTACCATTTCTCCTTGACCTTAGATCCAAACTTGAGGAGACCTCTGACATAGTTTCGAAAAGCTTAAGCTTGTCAATGGACCAGTACAAAACCTATTTTGATTTCAAAAGTCAGAGGAGAAGTTTTAAAGTAGGGGATAAGTTCTGGTACTTTTGCCTATCAACCAAATAAATTATTAGTAGCATGGAAAGGTCCATATAAGGTGTTAAAAATTTGTGGGAAGGTTGATTACCTCATAGGGGGAACCTATCTCTTATCTCTCTCTCTTAAGGCTTATCATATCAACATCCTTAAGAAATATTACCGAAGAAATTCGGTTAACTGCTTGAATAACTTTGATTTAGTTTTTCCACACAAACTTGATAAGACAACTGAGGAGTGTAAGGTGTGTGTAATTGACACCTCTAACTTAGACTGTGACAGAGAACTACATGACTTGGTGACTCTTGACCACTCGGGCGCAACCAACATTAATATTAATGAATCTTTGGATGACCATAAGAGACATGAACTACTTCAATGTGTGAGTAACTTTTCAGACGTCTTTACTGATATTCCAGGTGTTACCTCCACGGTAGTCCATAAGATTGACTTAGTGACTGACAATCCTATCAAACGAAAATTATACCCAGTTCCAGTTCACCTTAGGGATGCATTTGACCGAGAGGTAGACAAATTATTAAAACTAAAGATCATTGAACCTTCAGTATCTGCAAATTGCTCACCAGTAGTCATGGTTAAGAAGGAGGATAATTCATATAGACTTGCTATTGACTTCAGAGGCCTTAACCGCTGCAACATATGGGCGCCTGGCAAACCTAAGAATAGCGATTCGACACCTGAGTAAGGAATCGTTCAAGACTCTGTACACCGTGTAAGTCAGGCCCATACTAGAGTATGCAGCACCAGTATGGAACCCACACCTGGTCAAGCACGTCAAGAAATTAGAGAAAGTGCAGAGGTTTGCAACAAGAATAGCCCCTGAACTAAGGGGTATGTCCTACAAGGAGAGGTTAAGGGAATTTAACCTGTTGATAATGCAGAGGTCGGCGAACTTTTTTTGGTATTACCCCAAAGCAAATTTGTGGAAAGTTAAATTACCCACTAAACTAGAAAATAGAAAACTGCCAAACAGTTATATCTTTAAGTGGAATCATAAGTTGTAATAAAAAGACAAAATATAAATATATATTATTAAATAGTAAACTTTTGTGCAATTTTATTTATGTGTTTATTGAGCCTTCATTACTCCCGAGATTTTAATTTTTACCCCATTTGGGGTAATTTACCCCGGTTCCCCGACCATTGCAATAGAGGATAGGAGGTAAAGGAGGGACATGACAATGACGTATAAAATACTGAGAGGAATTGACAAGGGGGGACATGATAATGACGTATAAAATACTGAGAGGAATTGACAAGGTGGACAGGGCTATAATGTTTCACAGATGGGACAGAGGAACAAGGGGCCTACAGTTGGAAGTTGAACACTCAGAAGAGCTATTGAAAGGTTAAGAAGTATTTCTTTAGCCTTAGAGCTGTCAGGAAGAGGAATAATCTGGAGAGTGAAGTATGATAAGGCTCTTTGAGTGAGGAGAGTGATCAAGTAGCGACTAACGAAGAGGCGGAGCCAGGAGCTGTGAATCGACCCCTGCAAATACAAATAGGTGAGTAAATGTAGGTGAGTATACACATACCCCGAGGCACCAGGCTTGTTTTCATCAAATCCTGCCACATGCAGAGGACAACGAAAGAGATTTGAAGTACTTAACAATTCGCAAACAGGCAAAATTATTAACAAACATTGTCTCTACGTCCTCAGCAGTTTTGAAAATAATATGAATATTTCTTTTGGTTTATATAAATTGAATTCATTTTTAATTAATAAAATTTGGAGAGAATCTTAATGCAGATGGATCTACAACTTCCTGACAAATAGAAAACAAAGCGTAATAGTAAACAGAATAAAGTCCCTGGCAGCCACGGTAAAAAGTTCTATTCCACAAGGCACAGTACTCGCTCCCATTCTATTCCTCATCCTCATTTCTGACATAGACAGAGATGCAAGCCATAGCTCTGTGTCTTCCTTTGCGGATGACACCCGGATCACCATGGCAGTGACCTCCATCGAAGACAATACGAGACTCCAAGCGGACATCAACCAGATCTTCGAATGGGCCACTCAGAACAATATGAAGTTCAACGAGGAGAAATTTCAACTACTCAGATATGGAAAACGTAAAGAATTTAAAAATGTGTCAGGGTATACCACAAACTCTAACTATAAAATAGAGCGGAAAAGTAATGTGAAGGACCTGGGAGTGATAATGTCAGAGGATCTCGCCTTCAAAGACCAAAACAATGTATCTACCTCATCCGCTAGGAAAATGATAGGATGGATAATGAGAACCTTCAAAACTATTTTTTTTTTATTTTATTTAAAAACAGTACAGCAGTACATAATTCCAGAATATAAATAGACATAAAAAGATAACAACATAAAATTCTCAGAACCAATGGCTCTATAACCTCTGAAAAAAATGGCAATACATAAAGCAAAAGCTTACAATAAAATGTTTCAAAATAACTACCAGTAACAGAGTACTAACCTATCATATATAACTTTAAAATAACATTAACATACCCATATTAGGAATGTACTAGAGCCTAACATTTAACAAAGGCTCAAAACGATATTTAAAGGGTAACACACACACACACACACAAAAAAAAAACTGATTTCACAAAAAAAAGGAAAACCCATGCATATGCATACATGTACACAAACAAAACAGCACATAAAAATATTTTAATCTACAAAAATCTAACACATATCATGACCTCATAACCGATAATAAACATAACCAATTACATATACCATTGAAAACATATGACTCAAGAATCGGGTCATTACAAGACAGGAACACCTCCAAGTACATGACAAAACCTTCGTGGTTGCACTTTCATACACTGCACAAAAGTAACAATAAATATCAAGGAGCTCACAAAGCTCCACAACCACACATCCATGACAACCAGGAAACACAATCCATACCAACATTCACCACACACTCATCCCCCCCCCCCCCAGGAGACGAGCCTGCTATTACCCACTGATTTACACTCAACCAATTTAAATCCCATAAATAAAAAGAACCTTACCCTTTCTACATTCATATTCATTCACAGATTCACAAGGATTTCTAACGTTAGCCTCCTATATCCTTCCGAAAATACCTGATCCCACCTCTTCCCGTACAACTCCCGGTTACGACACATCGTACGATAAAACTTTATCGTAAGAATGCGTCTTCGCACCTCACTAACCCCTTTTCCCCTCATCACCCACGATATGTAGATATAATCCACCATGATGTAATCTAAAGCTCTTATGACTTCCTCTTCTAAACCACCCATGTCAAGACTTTAAGCACGCAGAACCGCCACCCAACTCCCTCCCACCCTCTGTACCAACCTACCTAACCAACCCCCGACGTCTTCTAACCCTTCACAAAAATAAACTACATGGAACGCCGTGTCGTCCCCTCCACAAAAACCACACCCCCTCCCTCTACTGCTCTCCTGGTTTTTAGTATGGCCCCTGACGGCAAGATACCGTGCAAAAAACGAAACATTACGTCACGCACCCTAGGCAATAATTTCAGCTAGCTAAATCTATACCAAATGTTTCTCAACGAGTACATGGGGAATAAACCCTCAACAGGGGCAACGAACTTACCCACCAGTAACCTGCACAAAAACCGTATTCGAATGTTTCTCCGTTCCCTAACCAACAACAAGGCCCGTAGAACAATTTCACATTCCCTCAATTCAACGCCTCCATACCACTTCTTCAACCTCATATATACCTGTTCTATATTTCCCGCCATCACGCCCACACGCAATACCTCCCGTTTAAGAAACACACATTTAGCCCTCCGTCTTAGATCCATCAATCCCAACCCACCCTGGCACACTGGTAACATAACAACCTCTCTTCTTAACCAATCACAACTTGATCCCCACAAAAATTTAAACACCCTTCTCAAAATTCCCGCAATCTCCATCCCTGTAATCGGGAACACAGCCGCAACATGCCAAACCTTACTATACAATAAAACATTTAAGACAATCACACGCTGGGCCAGAGCGAGATGCTGGGGCCTCAAAACACCCAGACGTCCCACGATCTTTTCTAATAACCTATCCGAGTTTTCTTCACTCGCCACATCCATGTCATCCTTGTATATAATACCACAAATCTTTAGCGACACCGCACACTTTTTAACAACATTACAACTCGCCTTACCCCCCCCCCCACTTTCCAAGTGCCCAACCCCATGATCATTGACTTCTCACTGTTTACCTTCATACCCGTGGCACGTTCAAACACTTGCACAACATCGTCCAATACTTTCATAGACATCCTTTCATGAACCAAACAGTCGTATCATCTACATAACCTATTAATCCCGGCCAAAGCGTCCCTCCCTCAACCCCACCCTCACCCCGGGTACTGACAGTACGTTCAACCATTCTATAAAAGGGGTCCTGAAAACACGCAAATAAAATCTGTGACATGGAACACCCCTGTCTGAGACCTCTACCCATCACTAATTCCCTCCCCATACACCTATTTGTACCCTCATTTTTGCTCCCCTATACAGCGTATTTACCCAATCAACTATTTCTTCCCCATAACCTTGTCTCCTAAGTATAACCTATCATAGGCTGCCTGCCAGTCCAAAGCCAGTAAAGCCGCCCCCTACCCCCCTCCTTTTGACTCCACAAAACTTCTCAGAATCCCGAGTCTTTCAATCATCAACCTTCCGGGCAGCCCAAACTGCGATTTCGAAATGACCCTCCCCACTACACATTTCACCCTATTACCTAAAATTTTTGCAAAAACCTTATAGTCCGTACATAGCAACGATATTGCCCGATACTCCCGAAGGGTGGGCTGCCCCTTACCTTTCGGGACCAGCATCACAAATGCTGTAGTCTGCTTATCTCCCAACTTACCCTTCTCCTTTATACAATTAAATAACCTGACCATGAAATTTCCTATCAACGCCCAATGCTGTAAATAAAATTCCACCGGTAGACCATCAATACCCGGGGCTTTTCCCTTCCTCATGCCCTGTAAAGCAATCTCTATTTCCTCTGCAGTAATAACCCCACCCAAAGCCGTCCTATAATTATTACCTAAATTGCATATGTACACACCCTGTCTAACTCCACATCATCCACACCCCCACTTGTCCAGTACTTTTCATACCACATATCCGCATATGCACTCATACCCTTCGTATTTCTTATCTCCTGCCCTGCTCTATAGATCCCCATCGTCTCATTTACCTCTAATCTCAGGATAGCCGATAGCGCCTGCCTTTGCTTTTGATGTCGCAACACACACACACTGACGGTTTGTCCCCCCACAAAACTTCTAACCCTGCTTGCGCCCTTACTACTTGAAACCGATCATTTTGCAATGTTCGCAATCTCTCTTTTATGTCAACTATTTCGTCCATGGGAGAAACACCACCAACCATCCCCTGCCCATAACAACCTCTTAATCGATCCTCTAAATAATTCGCAAGCCCATATTTTAAATTGTTTGTACGTTTACCCTCCCTCACATAATACTTTTTTATCCTTTCTTTAGCCACATAATCCCACCATGTTACAATGTCATCCACCCCCTGAGCTTCCTTGTAAAGCTCTTTCTATAGAATAGAAAAACCCTCCAAACCTTCTTCATCACTCAACACACTAATGTTCAATTTCCAATAAGTCCTATATATTTCCGCCAGCTCCTCCCACCCTACTTCCACCACTACAGCCCTATGATCTGACATAGCTGCCTCAACGGTATTAAAAGATTTCACAACAACCCCTTGAGAAAAATACACTATCTAACCTCGTCGAGTATCCCCTCCTAACAAAAGTATATTCTGTTTCCCACACACCCCCTCCCAAACGCATCACGTAATCTAACGTCCCTCATCAAATCCCTGAGAGTTACAGACATATGTCCTGCCCCTTTTGGTTCTACGTCATCCACCCTAATAACACAGTTCCAGTCACCCCCCACTATTGCTACTTCCGGAGTGCACGCAAAAAATAGACAAGATCCTCGCGCACAAAATTCTTCCTTATCTGCATGCTATTCTCCACAGGCGCATACACACTCACAAAAGATACACGCTTACCCATCCACACGCAACATCCTTCCCCCTACCCTTCACTTCTCTGCAAAACAAACGGGCTCGTCTCCTTTATTAAAATACCCACACCACCTTTTAAACGGGTAGTTGGCAGGGTCATTACTTGATAACCTGCTACCTCTAACACTTTACCCTCCTTGAAATTATGTTCCTGGAGGAACACAACATCCACTCTATATTTATTAAGAAACATACTCAACCATTCTCTCTTTATTCTGCTACATAAGCCATTAACATTGACAGTCATACACCGAAGGCCTTTTAAATTTTCCACCCCTGCCTCTTCTCCTCACTCTTTTCACCACTAGAATTAGTATTTCTGTATGTTATCTTCACAATACCTTCTTTCTCCCCCTCCCTTCTTCCGATGTCTCCTATCATGACCTCCCCCATCGCCACCTCCCCTCTCCTACCATCCCAATCTGCTTCACAGGCCTCTGCGCTGGCGTCAGGACATCATCCGAGTCTGACGTAGCTGCCCGTTTCCTTGTTACAATCATGTCCCCAATAACATGGTCTGGGGAAGCCTCACGGTGAACCTCAACATCCACCTTACAATTTATTTATTTATTTATTTATTTTTAATTTGAACATGATACAGAGAAGTACAGGAATACAGTTATTAAAGTGCAACATGCCAAAGCCCCTTGTATGCAGAGCATTATGGGCAGGCTTAAAATTAACTTAAAATTAACTAAGCAATGATATATTCAGTAGTAAAAACATTATTGTAAACAGATAACAATTTAGCACAAATGAGTATTACAAATACAGGTCATATGGTCATTTACTGTGTTGCTGTGCATTCAATAGAATGGAGTATTCTGTTAGGTAATGTAATTAGAAGTTTGATTGGGTCACAGGTTAGACATTTATGAGATACAATAATGAGAAACATTTATGAGATACAATTTATGAGATACAATTATTCAGTATTTATTTAGTTGTGGGTGAGTAAGTGAATTTTGAGAAGAGACTTGAATTTATAATCAGACAGTTTTTCTTTTATATTCAAAGGTAAAGAATTCCAGATTTTAGGGCCTTTTATGTGCATTGAATTTTTGCATAGCGTGACGTGGACACGAGGGACATCAAAGAGTGCTCTGTGCCTTGTGTTATGGTCATGTGTTCTGTTTGAGGTGAGGGTTTATATCAGAGTTAAGTGTTCTATGTATGTAATAGGTGCAGTAATAAGTATGGATGTTTTGTATGGTGAGTAGGTTTAGAGTTTTGAATATTGGTGGAGTGTGCTGCCTGTAGTGGGAATTTGTTATCATTCAGACTGCAGCCTTTTGTTGGGTAATTAATGGTCTGAGATGGTTTATTGTTGTTGAGCCCCATGCACAAATTCCATAGGTGAGATAGGGGTAAATAAGTGAGTGATATAGTGCCAGGAGGGCTGACTGTGGAACATAGTACCGTATCTTCGATAGTATGCCTACGGTCTTAGAATTTTTTTGGAAATTTGTTGTATATGTGTTTGAAATTTGAGTCTATTATCAAGGTGAATTCCTAAGAATTTTCCCTCTGTCAGTTTTGTGATAGGTGATCCGTTTATCATTATGTTAAGCGGGACGTCTGCAGCTCTGTTACCAAACTGAATGAAGTAGGTTTTGTCAATGTTTAGGGTAAGTTTGTTAGTCCTCATCCAGGTAGATATTTTCTGTAATTCGGTATTAACAGTATTGGTTAGCGTGACTGGGCTCGGGTGAGAGAAGACGTATGTGGTGTCATCTGCAAATAGTGTGGGTTTGAGTAGTTGCGATGCATTTGGTAGGTCATTTATGTATATGAGAAAGAGAAGAGGGCCTTGGACACTTCCCTGTGGGACTCCAACTGTAATTGGCCGTGCGGAAGAGTTTGCCCCGTTTATGTACACATATTGGCTTCTGTTGCTGAGGTAAGACTTTAGGTAGTTGAGGGAGTGCCCTCTTATACCATAGTGTGACAATTTTATATAGAGCAAGTCATGGTCAACTGTATCAAAAGCTTTACGTAAGTCAATGAAGATCCCCAGTGGGACTTCTTTTTCCTCTATTGCAGTGTATATGTGTTCTGGCATGTGTATAATAGCATCATTAGTATTTTTATTAGGCCTGAACCAAAATTGACAGGGGTTGAGTATGTTGTGGGAGATGAGGTAGGAATAGATTCGCTTATGAATTAATTTTTCGAAGATTTTAGAGAGAGGGTGTCAGTTGAATATTGGCCTATAGTTATTCAAGTCTGTTTGGTCTCCTTTATGGATCGGGGTGACCCTTGCTATTTTGAGAACTGTAGGGAAGGTAGAGGATTCTATGGATTTGTTAAAAAGTGTTGCAATGATTGGTGATAGCACTTGTGACGCTTTTTTGTGTATAAAGGGTGGTAAAGTATTTAAATCTCCTGTCTTGTTTTTTAGTGTGTTGATAATAAGGGAGACTTCAGTAGGGTTAGTCGGAGCTAGGAACAGTGTGTTCGGGTAGTTGCCAGTGAGGTAGTCATTGGGTGGGGTATCTGAGCTTTGGATTTTATTGGCAAGGTTTTTTCCTATAGTGAAGAAGAAATCATAGAGTCTGCTGTTTCAGTAGGTGGGAGTTGGGGTTCATCTGGTTTTAATTCAATTTCGCTATTTCGTGATATCTTTTTTGTTCCTAGAATTTCTGATAGGGTTTTCCAGGTCTTTTTTATATCACCTCGTAAGTTGGATAGTCTGTTCTCATAATACACTTTTTTAGCCCTTCTTATCAGGCTGTTTAGGATTGACGAGTAACGTTTTGTTTGGTCTCTGGTTATGTGACCCATTCTGTATTGTTTTTAGTATAGGTGCTTTGTATTTATGGATTTGAGGGTGCTGGGTGTTAGCCAGAGACTGTTCAGTCTCTTAGCTGTCATCTGTTTTGTTTTTTGGGGCAGTGCTTGTTATAGATGTATTGGGTCTTTCTAAAAAAAATATTAATGCATTCGTCAATATCTGTATAGATTTCTAGCTCAGTGTGTCAGTCAATGTTTGTCACTGCTGCTGTGAAGTTATTAATGGCCACCTCATTGTGAAGTCTGAAAGAAATTTTAGTAGTATCTTGGGGTAATTTGCCAAGATTTGTTATAAGGAAGGTAGTGTAGTGGTCTGTGGTATTATCTGTGATTATGCCTGATTTTAAAGGGGATATGGTATTGGTTTTGTTAATGTTGGTAGCAACATGCAGTTACTCATAGTGTTTGTGAATTCAGTAACGTGTGGGTCTTGGTCTTGTAGGAGTCATCCGAGAGTAGCAAGTGATCTTTGTTCATCAGTTATCATACTTCCTGGGTTTTCACTAAAACGGCTAATGTTTGACTGTGGTACTCTGTAGATGTTTATCACTGTGAGAGATTTTTGTAGGTATTTGGATTTGAATTTAGCTATTATATATTCCCCATGTTCATCCCTTGTGCAAGTATTAGTGATACATTCTAGTTGGTCTGAGTAGTATATAGCTGTGCCACCCCCTTGTTGGTCTGGCCTACATTTTTTTTTTATATTTTTATTAAAAACCTTACAAAAGTACAAGGGATGCATAATAATAGTACAGGAATACAAAAACAGTCTTTTGCGCTACTAGTGCCAGGTTATTCCTGGAGGTAAAAAGTATTATAACAACATCCTGTTATAGCAAACAATACACGCTAAGACTAACCTCACTAAAGTATAACAGTCATTAATAGTTGCCGCCACGCCATTGTACCCAAAGAAAACACACCAAAATGAAACTTTACATAGTTTAACAATATAAAATGAGTACCTGTCATAACCTATTACAACAAACACAACATACAAATGTACAACATCACATGGTTACTAAAGTTGAAATTGTCACACATGACTAAATCATAACCACCTTTAACACACACAATATATGTACTACACATATCATGTCAGTAAAGTAAAAAGACCCTAACCAAAGCTACCATAACAACTACAAAACAAGACAAAACACGAACATACCCACTATGACAGGGTACAGAGTATTGATTAAATTATGTTACATTATATCCTAACCAATAGGAATTCGGAAGGAACGTATGATTCCTTATGCACAATAACCATAGAGATACAGTATTTTAATATTATTAATATGTTAAACCTTCAAGTACAATAATTCTGATACAGAAAACAGAACAACATACATGTAACATAAAATAATAAAATAACCCAAAACAAGTTTTTATAACAAAAACCTCGGCACATTAAAAGGGTTTAAAGCCAAACCCTATACATAAATTAAACCTCCCACATATGTATGTAAACCGAAAATCTTGTCCACAAGACTTTTTTGGTATAACCCTGTAATAAACATGGTATAGACCCAAGACCTATACATAGACTTAAAATTTTCCACATAGAGCCTCCAGCAGACAATAAAAGTTAAACATAATACAAGATAAGTAATAAGTATAAGGCCGCTGTATTTTGCCAGTCCCAAAAGAACTGACATGTATCTCAGAAATTTTTTTGTTGAAACCAACTTGCCAATCTGATTACTTAAAAACGAGATCCTAAGGGCTCGGTATCCTGGCTATCAAGGAAATTTTTAACACAGTGAACATAACCATCAGGCTTAGAAAATTAACCCTGTAAACCACACTTATATCTCACTATGACAAACATTCTCGTGAAACATAGCATACCATCCATACCTAATTCTCACTACCTTCCTCTTACACACTACATAAGCTCCAGAGGAAAACAAAAAAACCCCACCCCCCTTTATATCCCCCCATAAGGAGGCCACCCCTTTGCCCATCCTCAGGTACCCTGACAAAGGGAACCCACAGTGAGGTTCCTATAACCTTCCGGGAAACTTTTTTCCCAGGACGCCCCATAAACCAGCATATTCCTACACTTCGTCCTATAGAATCTAGCCGCCAGTGCTTTTATCCTCGTATCACCCCTTACTCCCCTCATTCCCCATGAGATATCCAGATAGTCTACTATGATATACATTATAGCCCTTCCAACATCCTAGGCACTCCCCTTACATCTAGTAGTAAACCCCTTAAAAGCGGCAAACGACCCCCCACCAACAATCTGATAACCCCACCCATCCATGATCTCACCCCCTCCAAGGAGGTACAAAAGAAGACCACATGAAACGCCGTTTCAACATCACCACAAAACTGACAAAAAGCCTCTTCCACAAACCCCATACAACGTAACACCTCCTTGGAAGCCAGAATCCCCATGATAAACCTATATACTAATTCTCTTACTCTAGCCGGTATCCGAAGCTTACTAAAATCTTTCCAAATAACCCCCCAATCATACGTTGGATACACGGCTACCCCTTGCATAATTCCCTGACCTTTCACTACCCTCACCAACCTTTTCACTTTGATGTCATCCACCTGTTGCACTGTCAAATAAAAATCTCAACATTTCACAAAACCTCAATTCCTTCCCACCACCACCATTTACGTGCCTCCTCCATAACTCTTCCTACTTTAGCTCCCCTCACAGCCCCTTGCCCTTATATACCGTTCCGCGTTGATAATATCTACAGCCATTTACTCTCAGCCTAAAGGCAACAAAACTTAAACCCCCTCTTCGAACATCCGTCTAACAAAACCTCCTACTACTTAACCATGCCATCCCAAATCCCCACAGCAATCTTCACAGCAACCTCCTCTCTCATTTCCACAATATCTCGTACCTCGTAAGGGAAAAACCTCTGCCCAAACCCCCCCCATACTTTGCTATAGACAAGTGAGTTTACACCACTTACCCTCTGATGCAAAGCTAAGCCCATCTCACAAAACCTCCTAGTCTCTAAAACCTTACCCTGTCACAACTCCGAATTATCTACCCTTCTGCCTGCTCCGCACCTCCGAGCCATATACCAATAATCCCATCAATACCCTAGATTCTGATCAACCACGTCCATCCTAACCCCGACCCCAAGCCCTGCGCCCTATCCCAATACCGACCTTTCTGAGTAACCTTTCGATTTTCACCGTATATAAACTCTCATTCACGGTATTCATACCAAACATCTGAATCACTCTACCCACTCCTCCTTAACTCCTCCTTACCCGACCGAGCAAGCCAAAACGAGTATCATCCACATACCCAAACGATGCCCCCTTTGCACACCCCTTTCCATCTCTGAAATGTTATCATCACCCTCTCACACAAGACTCATTTAAAAAAAAAAGGAATATTTTTTTTTCATATCTGCAACAAATATATATATAATTACACGATAACCACAAGAGAGCACTGTGACATCGAGGGCGACAGCCCTGCCTCAAAGCCTCTCCCCATTGGTACAGAAATACACACGTTCACCCAACTCCCAATGATACCTGTACCCTCAGCCACTCCCATCATACAGGTGTTCAACCGCCACCTCTCGCTACTCCCCATCCCGAAACCCCAACCCTCTAACAAACCCTAAGAAATCCCGTCCACGCAATCATATGCGTTCTCCACATCTAAATCCTAGTATTCCCCCACCGTACAACTCTTAGAAAATCCCTAATAAACACCGTGTTATTCGCTCCTCTCGACCTCCGTAGAGAGGACGTCAAAGCACGCCTAGTAGCACACCTGCCCTCTGGTGAGTTGACCTTTAGCAACTAGAAGACAAAATGGCGTACCGAGTGGTACATCTGAATTAACACTGTTGTATAACAGCCGATATGTGGCAACACATTACTGAACAACGATTGCATAACATTGCTGCCTTCTATCATCAGGGAACGCCTATGGGTGTCCACCAACGAGGAAGTTTTATGTGTTTGCGTTAAAATCGGGATTGACCACAGTATTCACTGAAACTGAATCATACCGGCGTCTACGAGACAGAGCTTTTGAAGAGTAACTCACGGAGAGGAAGGTGACAGTGGAGAACTCAGTCAGTGGAGGTGTTCAGCTGATGTTATCCAGGTAATATACGTGGGTGAAAGGTGATAAAAGTCTTTCGAGGTCGGACGGCGTATAGTAAATACAGGAGTATTCATTAACACGGAAAAGTCCATCGGGCAACGAGGGAGTATGGACAGAGGGGCCATAATAAGGGAAAGACCTGAAGGGCTCTTATACCCTAAAAATGACGTTGCTAAGGCCTATACCGTCTATGGTCATCTGGGAGTCCCAGAACGGCAAGTCTTTGTACCTATGCCGGCCAGAGTAAAGACTTTGTCGACTATGATAGCTCATGATGAACAAATGGCAGTCACATTGCCTACGAAGGCAGCCTCCATGGCTCCTGGTAGTTGGCAGGAGGAGAGACAGACCATGTGAGTTGATGCCTGAGTTGGTAGAGAGGAAAGCAGTGACGATTTGGTAGATGGGAGTGAAGAAGTAGAACGGGAAGTATCGACGGTCGTACCTGTGTTACCCTCCCGGAGGTGACAGGGAGGGGGCCCCCATCGCCTGAGGGACCGGTGGACGTGGAAGAGTCTACCCAGGAGAAGATGCTGGATGCGTTCTGCAGGAGTTTTTCGACGAGAAGGTGGCCGGGAGGATGGTCTGAGAAGTCAAGTGAGATCCAGCTGAGTGGTTGAGCAGCAGGACAGTGAAGGGTTCCGCGGAATGACAGAGAGGGACATGTGAAGTGTTAGTGGAAGTCCTCAGGAGGACGTGCAGGACGTAGATTTGTGAGAGTGAGGTGAGAGCTCACGAAAAAAGAACTGCGGGTGCTTTTGACCTCGATGAGGTTTAACATAACACCTGGGCAGAGACCTCGGGAGAAGTCATGGGTAGTTGGTAGGGGAAAAAGGCAAGCAGGGAGTGGTTGTACCGGGGAGATCAGTGGGGGGGGGCAAAGGAGGGGCTGGTGATGGACAGGGGTTAGTAAAAATGATAAATAATGTAACAGGTACTGAGAAAGGTGAAGTGAGTAAGATATCAGAGGACATAGGGGTAAAGCCCCCTCTTCCTGGCAAATTACAAGTGTTCCAACAATAAATGTCAAAGGGCCTTAAATCAGAGGTAAAAAGGGTTTGGTTAGAGTGGTTTTTACGAAAGGTTTGATGTGGATGTGTGTTTTTTGCAGGAAGCCTAACCAAAAAAAATAGGTTATGGAGTGGAATTGAGTTTTGAGAGGGGTTATAAAAGTTTGTCAGTCATGCTTTGCAATTAAAAGAGGGGTAGCAGTAGCGTAAAGGAACAGCCCATTGCGTGCATGGTTGGGAGAGGGGAGGGGGAGGGTGTAAGGGTGGATGGGCACTGTGGGGGGTTGGGGAGAGTATGTCTCATTGGTTATATATTGCCGGCATGAGTAACAATGATTAGAGTCAAAGTTATTTTGTCGTGATGTTTTTGAGGGTATTATTTGCGAGGTTTACCTTCCTAATATACTGGTACCTTGGAGTGACTGAGAACTGTGTGATAGTATGGTTATGTGTCGCCGAGGGGGGCAGATGTGTTTTAGGTGCGCTAGAGGGATGTGTTAAGGATGTAGGAGTTGGTAGATGTCTGGTGGGTAGGGGGATTAAGGGGTGGAGCAAACACGTTCATATTGTCGTGGGAATTATGGGGCGAGGTAGATGGATATATGTGAAATGCAGGGATTGGTGTGGAGAGAGTGAGGGCCTTTAGAATGTGGTATTTCGGATCACAGGGCGGTGATAGCTGATCAGCGGGATGGATGCGTTATAGTTCGCATATATGCATGCTAGGTATTGAAATTGATGTGAGGCTTCTGCAGTGAGGAGGGTGGATGCAAGCTCCATCCTTGAGAATGGTGGAGACATTGCGGGGAGGGTAGGGATTGTGATTGATTTGCTCTTTGACTTCGGTGGGGAGATTATGCGGGCACAACGACAGCAATAGCAGAGTTTTTTAGGATACGTGGGAAAGTAATAGGCAAGGTGGAGATTATGGATTATCAAAACTACTGAGGACAGCTGAATGGCTGTTTTACGACGGGGGGGAAGGGAAGATGAGCGTCGAGGTGAGGTGGACATGGCTTAAGGAGTAGGATGGAAAGGATTGCATAATGACAAGGTTTAAGAACGCAATTAGGTTAGGGCAGGATTAGAAGGAGGAGTGTTAAAGGGTGATCAAACCACAGGTTTAGTCCTTGAGAAAATTTAGGGAAATGGTCAGATGGTGACGCTACCATACTGCGCATCTAGTGTCGCTGATGGGGGAGGAGGAGGGATATGTGTGGCCTTCAATGGTCTTAACGTGAAACAGATGATATTAGTGGTTATTGCTGATTATTGGTTTCTAGGGAGAAATGGAGGAAGGAACAAGGAAAGTGTCCAGTGAAGGAGGTATTTTGGTTAGCAAGAATACTAGTGTATTCTGGTACAAGAAGGAACGGGTAAATGGCTGGAGGGTAGTATTAGTGAGGAGTGAGGTGGGGGAGGCAGTTTACGGATGAGTCAGGGAGACGCCGAGGCATTGATGGAATACCGAGAAAGAGTTAGTTCATAGAGTTTTTATTGGGAAATTTCATTATGGTATGAGAAGGTTAGTAGGAAGTCCTGAATCATATTGGAGCAGTGGGAGGATGGGGATTGACCCAGAAAACATGATCGTAGTGTTTGGGCCGAAGAATAAATGAATGGGAAAGTTTTGAATGATATAAGAGCAATATCCTAAATGATGCAGATATAAAATTATGCTCAAAATTCGGGCAATAGACAGAAGGAAGGTTCTAGGATCAGTGGTTACATGGGGACAGTTTGCATTCCGGAAGAAGTATGAGGGACTGGCCATAGACACATAAGTGATTTTACATTGCGGACTGCACTCGGAGGGAATACTTAGGATTAGATTGGGGCTAATGCGTATGATTGTGTGAATAGGATTTCTTAAAAGTTTTTGGGGTTTGGAACAGTTGGTTTGGGAGAAGGTGGTGAGATGGGTGCAACCCTTGGTATGAGGGAGCAGTTATTAGGTACAAGGTTAATGGTAAGTTGGGTGACCCAGTACTGATGGCCAGAGGTTTTGAGGCAGGGCTGTCCACTCTCATCAGTTAAATGTATTGCCTGCGTACAGAATCCATTTTATGGGCTGAGGATGGATGAGGTGGATCACTGAACATGGGACTAGAGGGGTGGGCGGGGGGGGATTGTGGGGTACGTAATGAACTACTGATACTGGTAAAGGCATGAGAGGAAGATCTTAGGAAAGTTGGTGTGGGAATCGATCAGATTTTATGCGGGACGCCACGGTATGAGAAGTTAAATTAAATGAAGTCCGAGACTATTAGTGTGGGGGATTGGTGGTAGGGGGCTTTGTCATGGGGGATGGTCTTGGATGGTCAGTAGTTGTGACAGAATTAAGGTTTGTAGGAATTGGTACATGGCGGAAGTGCAGGAGAGTAGGGAAGATAAATTCGGAATTAGAGTTACGAGCAAGGGTATTTTGGGTAGGTTAGGTGGCTTAAGGGCTAGGACGTAACATTACAGCAGATAGTTTTTTTATGTGGTCAACTCCTGGATTTACAGTAAGGTTGGGGAGTGGCTGAGTTTCCCTTTAAGAGCAGAGGATATTGCAAGAAATACCAGAGGAAGGTCAAGGTATGTGTGGGGAGTTTGGGAGAGGGCATGGTTGAGCAAGACGTGGTGATGACGGAGGGAAGCCCGTGGTGTCTTGGCCTGATGTCAATGGGTCATAGAGTATGGCTTATATAATAAACAAGATATTCCGGAACTGGGGAGGGAACAGAGGAGTCGGGTAGTAGGGTAATGGAGGATGCACGAAGATGGTGGTTGGGAAGGTGATTGCGGTAGTGTGAGGATATGAGGTGAGGGTTTTATTACATGTTAAACTGGTGTCCTCCACGTTAAAGGTCAAACGTAATAGTGGGTGCTTTGTAGCAAGGGTGTCTTACAGGGACTTGCTGTATATCCAACATAAGACTGGATAAGGCATAAGGAGGAAGTTTGGCTTGCTCTTAGAATAACAGCGAGGTGGTACGAGATTAGTTATATCGTTTTCTGATGGGAATATTGGACTCTAGGATGTGTTTATAGAAAAATGGGTCTGTGTGAGAGGACTCATGCTTGATTGTGGGGACACATCGAAACGGCTTTTACTCAGCGGTATAGTTTTTGTCCCTCTTTGGAGGTGGTGAGGTTATGGATGGTGAGCGTTTTATCAGACTTATTGGGTGGGGGGCAATGGCCATTCCTAGGCCTTAATGTTGGATTGTAACTTGGGGGTGAACGGGTGATTGTGTGGTAGAGCTTAATGTATTTATAGACGGATTATTTACATGTATCTTGGGGGATGAGGGAGGTTTAGGGGAGAGTTAGGACTAAAAGCGTTATGCAAGCGAGATTTTATAGAACTATGTAGTAGGAATAGGCAATCTAATGATGTGGGAGGTGGTAGTTAGCTTTTCGAAGGTATACCGGGACTCACTGCGTGGGGGCCTTCTCCCATGACCCAGGGCAGGCAACAGGGGTTGGTCTTCCTACCAGGGGGATATGGCATGAGGAGTGGGTTGTTAGGTTTCTTTGTAGGGCGAGATTGGTGGGAGTGGATTATGAATAGAGTGAATGGAGATGAAATGGATTTGGAAAATCTAATGGTTTATGTTCACTGCAGACAGGATAACCTTAAAAAACCATGATGACTAAACCTTCTGAGGATCTCGGGTTAGGAGCAGATATGATGTTGAAGATAAGCACACAAGTTAACTTGATCGTTGTATAACTTATGTCTTTGTGAAGTGCTGTGACCCAGCACAGTTGGCTTGTGGGAAAAATTTTTCTGCTATGTATATGAAATCATGATCTTGGTTTAGGTAATTTTGTAATCATAATAATTACACCTTTTCATGTACCTAATAGCATTTTTATGTAATGATATTTTGAATTATAATCGAATAGAGAGGTATTAAGGTTAGAGTTGTACATTTTTTATTGTGCGATGCCCTTAAAAGGGGTTGTCTGTAGATGTTAATTGGTTTTGGTTCAATGTGTTTATTGGGGAAAAAACAGGGTGGAACATGTACGAACTTGTATGTTCAATATTTTTTAATTATGACTACTGTATGTTGCATGAGGAATTTTTATTCCCATGATAACGCTCAGTATAATAACATTGATAATAGGAAAAGGGGGTGGGGTATGTATTGCCGGCACGAAGTAAGTGTCGGCGAGTCTTAGGCAATGAGAATTATAATTCTATGCTAATTTTTTGTTATAATACTATCTTTTAGGCGACTTGTTTATAATAAAAAAACAAAAAAAAAAAAAAAAAATAATCAGCAATGATGTACTAGTGTTTTCAATAGGGATGATAAAGGTTTTTATATGTGCCTGTAACTAGACAGTTTTGATACCTTATTATTAAGGATTTTGTGTTATTGTATGGGTTTACTTGCGAGTATATAATGTAATGGTCTTCTTACACTCGAGAGGGGTGTTTCCTGCCCATGTATTATGATGGGAGTTTCATTTGATATGTACCAATGTTAATGTTATTGTACTTTGGTTTGACCTAAATGATTTAAATTAATGTTCTGTATAATTTTAATTTTTTGTATGTTAATAATATATTATTGTGCACTTTGTGCAAGAGAGGGTTCTAATTGGTACAGAGTTTGTGGGGATTTATGTGGACACAGACATAAAATTTTGAGTTTTGGTTTTTTGCTAATTTTTTTTGTTCGGATGCTCTGGAGACTCTCTCGCTCTTTATTATGTTAAGAGTTTTTCATGCTTATTTTCGGGAAGTATTATGTTGGTATGTGCTTTGCAAGTTTTTAAAATTTCAGGTTAGGTTAGAATTTTGTTTAATTATATTGTATGTATAACATTTTACATTCCTTCGTATGGCTGCTGATATCATCTGTTACTATGAGTGCAAGGGGTCTTTACGAGTACTTGCATTAACAAGGCACGGATTAGTTAGAGTGTTAGAATCTTGTTGAGTGTTTTGTTCTGAGGCAGGTGTTACCTGTTTCTTTTTTCATTGTTCGGTGATGGAATAAAACTTCCTTAATACACATTATGAATGTAACCGATTGTGGTATGCTATGGGTTGATGTAGGTCAATGGTAATTTGCCAAACGGTTTTAATTATTGTGTTTCTTTTATTATTTTAATTCTTGATACTGTGTCCTTTTAATAAAAATATAAACAAAAAAAAAAAAAATAAAACCATGTCTCACTCATTCCTATTCTCCGCCGGAAATTCCCAACTGCTCTCCTTATTGTCAGCAGTAAACCCAACACTTTTCCTTAATTCTTCTTGCCCAAAAACCTTAGCAAAATCTTGTAATCCGAGCACATTAACGTAATCGCACGGTAATCATTCAAACCTAGGCATTCCTTCTTTTTGGGCACTAAAACCGTGACACCCGTTCTTTGCGATTTCCCCATCCTCCCACTACTTAACATACAATTCAAAACCCCCACCAGACAATGCCGTACACTCCCCCAATGACACCTATAAAAATCGTTTGGTATGCCGTCTATGCCTGGGGTTTTACCCTGGCACAGCCCAAAAACTGCCTCCTCCACCTCCGCTACACTAACACTACTCTCGAGTCTGTCACTGTCCTGCTCACTTAATACCCTATTAAACCCTTCATCCCCAAAACGTCCCTCACCCACTCCCCTGCCAACCCTCCTCCATTTCTCCCTAATCCAAAAATCTGCATACAAACTAATATTTTCCGTGGTGGATAGGCCTTGACCCTCCTCAAAACCACCCCCCACATCCCTGTACCTGCCTCAATATACGCCAAGGTGGTTTTCGCCTGCCGTTCCTTAAACCTCCTTAGTACAAAACCCGATGGCCTATCCCCCCTTAAAACATCCTCCAACCCGCCCCAACTCTAATTGCCTCAAACTTTTCATTGAGAATTTCCGCCAACCTATTTCGAAAAACGTTCCATGTCCTCACTCCGCCCCACCCGTTCCTCTGCATAACAGTCATTTAACTGACCTTCAAGATAATTTTGTAGACCATAGCTCCACCTCGCCATCTCCTTACCCAGTACTTTAAAAAATCCGCGATTCCAACTTTAGCCCTCATTTCCCACCAATCCAGCAAATCCATCTCAATATTCCTAGTCTCCCAAAAGGATTTCCACCAATCTTCAAATCCTGTAGCGTCACATTCAATTTCCAGTATCCCGCATAAACTCTCACTATGCCATCTACCCTCAAATCTGCTATAACAGCACGATGATCAGAAAAACCCACATCGATAGTCACCCTCTCCACACCTATTCCCTGCCTAACATAAATCCTATCTAACCGTGCCTCATATCCCCTACGAATGAAAGTGTGTTCCACTCCATATCCCCTACTCCCCACCACATCTACCACTCCAACATCTCGCAAAACATCTCGCAGAACCCCCAAAACACAACCCGCCCCCCTCGGAACCACATCACCAATCCTAATGACACAATTCCAATCCCCACCAATCACCGTAATATCAGGTAAACCTCTCAAGTGATATACCAGAACATCGCGTACAAAATCCACCTTCACTCTAGCGTTACTAGTTGCTGGAAAAACTAACCCTACAAAACTAACCCTCCCGGCCCCCAAAACCCATCCACCCTGACAACCCTCCCACCCCCCCCCCCCCTCCTCCCAACCCAGAATACGCAAAGGACTGGTCTCCTTTACCGCCACAGCCACACCTTTCAACCTCAAAGCATCATTGGTAAACAACCTATAACCTTTCAACAACAACTCACATCCTAACCTATGGTTATGTTCCTGCAAAAAACAGACATCAATACTAAATCTCCTCAAAACCCACTCTAATACACACTCGTACACATGTGTACGAGTGTGTATTAGTGTGTACAAATGTGTATGTGTGAGTGTATGAGTGTGTGTGTATGTGTGTGTGTATGAGTTTGTGTGTATGTGTGTGTGTAAGTGTGAGTGTGTATAAGTTTGCATGTGTATGTAAATGTGTATATATGTATGTGGGTGTATAATTATATAAATTTATATAAGTGTGTGTTTGTGTATAAGTGTATATGAGTGTGTGTAAGTGTACGTGTGAGTATTCATAAGCGTATGTAAAGTGTATTTGGGAGGAATGGTCTTAGTTGTATCTGGTTGGGGAGGGAGGGACGGGTTTGGGGAGTATGTGTTGGATGTTGAGTACTGCATTATACGTCTTAAGTAATTACTTGTACGGACTAAAATAATTTTGTGTCAAGGAAAATGTGATGGGGTGTCTTTTGTGCAACACGAGAGTTGTTTCTCTCTAAATTTTCCTAAGTGAAAAGAGCGCCATCATAGCATGGGGGGGGGTGACAACATGCCCATGCGCACGATGTTATCGAGGCAGAAGGTATTGTGCATTACACCATTGTGCTGGTGAGGGAGAGCGAGTGGATCAAGATCACTCTGAGAGGTAATCCTAGATAGGAACAGAATCTTGATCCGAGGAATGGTGGGTTTGGTTAGATGGAGGCTTTATTTAATAAATTTATATAAAATTAGAATAAATAGAAAATAAAATGGAATACTTTTAGAGGTGGGACTTTAACAGGTTGCTGAATTTATTCTAAAATTTTAGTGAATTTATACCAAGACAAGAGTGATATGAGAAGACACACAACAAAAGAATATTATTATTATTATTATAATCAAGGGGGAGCGCTAAACTCGTAGGATTATACAGCACCTGGGGGGATGTGGAAGGCATTCAGGCTTAATTCGGGGAACTGGAGCACAGATCCAATTCCCTAAATCAAGAGCCCCTCACCAACATCAAGGAACCTTCCCTGAGGGGAAGAAAGGAATAGACATCTATTTTAGGAGATGATTTAGAGTACAGGGATGAGGTAAAATTAAAGTATATGAATAAGAAGACAGGTTATGGAGGGTTATTAATGAATTTAAGCTGATATAATGCAAAAATCATTAATTAAGAAGTGTGAGAATTATTATTATTATTATTATTATTATTATTATTATTATTATTTGAGTTATTATTATGTGAGCAAATCACCTGCAAGAGGCTTTCAGGGCATCACCTGAATTATTACCTGCAAGTAATTTGAGTGAGGTAACTGGGACTTAGTCACAGTAGGTCGCAGAACTGGCACTCCTTTGACTGCCTACTTCTTCACCACTCTCACTAAAAGCTAGACCTGACATTAAATTAATAATTATAAAATTAAAACCAGCTACTCTGGTAATTAAAGTTATGTAGATTGTATGAAATTTTGGTTTATTTGCTGGGTACAAAAATATTCATATTAACACTTACCATTTAATTACTGAACATAGATCACACCACAACACCTGCCTAACACATAGACGCTACAATGACCAGCTAGTCATCTAAATGCAAGGACTAATGGTATATGTCCCTGTGAGCGATGTTCCGTTATCTTCAGCCATCCACACATAATTCTTGAGGTCCCGCAAATTTCCTGTCCCAGTTCTTCAGCAGGGGACATTAACAACCAAGTCCAGTGCCCACACATTAAATTCAATATGGCATCTCCCCTTCCTGGCGTCACTACCGTCTGTTCTACCCCCCCCCCCTTCCTTTGAAATTTCTCGAAGGGTCCAAACGGCATCACATTTTAATACGCAATTATTATATTATTCATTTATATGTTGTACATTTAGGAAATTATGTAAAAAGTTTTCACAAGATGTATAATTTAGTAAATTTATAGAAAAATAAAGAGAATATATAGAAGATAAAATGGAATGAATTTAGATGTGGAACTTCAAAAGTATGTATTTATTGGTGAATATAAAATGTAGTAATTTTACAGAAACTAGAAGAGTTTGGGTGTGTGGAGGCACAGAACATGGCTGGTAAAAATCACAGTTCTTGCGTCTTTATAACAGTTAATCAGACATGTTGTAGGAGGGTGAATGTGGAGGAGTGAGTGGGTGTAGGGGGAGGATGGGTGTAGATAATGTGAGAGAGGGAGGAGAGGTACATGTGATAGAGGGTGAGAATTAGATAGGTTGGTCGTGGTCTTGGGTGTAGTGTGTACCAGCTGCTAATTAAGAGGCCGGGCAATTGATTGAGGGAGGAAGTGATAGTGAGAATGGGGTAAATTAATGGGGGTATTGAGGGATTTTTAATATTTTTAAAGAAGGGAGCTGATTCAGAGAGGCGCTAAAGTGATGAGAAGTAGAGGAGGGTTGATGAAAGTGGGGGAGGAGAAGGTGGTGGGTTGCGGGATAGTGATGGAGAGGGTGGGGTGATGGATGGGTGATGGTGGAAGCTGATGATAGAGGAGACAGAAGTAAGAATGGAGGGAGGTGATGGAAGGGGAGGGTGATAGGGCAGGATGGAGAGTTAGAGTGATGTAGGGGGATTTTAGAGTAGCGATGGAGAGGGTGTAGGGTGATAGAGAGGGTGGGGGTGATGGAGTAGAGGATCATGGTGAGGGCGATGATGGAGGGGTGATGGATTCTAATTTAGTGAAGGAGTGGGTGTGTGGATATGGAGAGAGTAATGGAGGGAGGTTTAGGGGGAGGTGAGGGGGTACATGAGATGAGAGGATAGGGGAGATGGGGATGGAGATTGGTACAAATGAAATCATTGAGGTCATAGGGGAAGAAGGAAAGGTGCAGTAAGAAGACATTGAGATTAGATGGCAGGTTAGAATGTATTTTTGGTAATAGGGAGAGGAAAGTTTGAGGGAAGAAGTGGTCTAAGATCGTGGGGAAGAGGTAATCATAGATGATAAAAGAATCTTCCTAAAAAAAATGTGAAAAAAAAAATTTGATCCTAAGAAATGGAGGGAAGATGAACTCTTGTTGAAACCAAAACTTCACCAGCTTGGAAAATAAAAAATGCTGGACAAGAAAGACCGTAGAGCTAGCCATAGCGAGGGTAGCCATAGTTAGTCGTTCCCTACTACTCCTAATTATGTCTATCGCTGATCTATATCTGCTAATCAGGTCCTCACTCCAACGTCTACCAACACCCTTGCCTCCAGCACTGAGGCAGATAACAGGATTGTTCCCAGTACCTTTCATGATATTATCAAGGCGGGTAAAATATCCTGCATCCCAGCCCCAGGAAAACAAACCTTCTGCCACCTCAAAACATTCTGTCTAAAAACTACATCCACTAGTGGGGTTATTTGTCACTGGTGACTCGGCCTACCACTGTTCTCATTTGTCTGCAGTATGTAAGACAAATGAGAACAGTGGTAGGCCGAGTCACCAGTGACAAATAACCCCACTAGTGAATGTGCTGCACTTTAATCAAGATTGATGGCGTGAAAACATCTACTCCAGGCTGTGTCACTAAAGAAGGCGCTGGCTGGCAAAACTTTTCCAGAATAAAAAATACCGAATTGTTGCAAAAATGTCTGATAACAGCGCTCTCGGGTCTTTGGATCTGTGTTGCCTCATCCACTCTATCCATTAATAATGAAGACATGGATCCCAGTTGTCAATTCCACGAGCAATTTTTAGGTAATTTTTAGTACTTATAACGATGTTCCTGTCTAACCAGGGCGCCAACGAAGAAGCCTGGAACCTTTGGAAGATAGTTTTGATTGATGTGGTCAGTAAAGCGATGTATGCAACTATTCCCCCCCCCCGTCTCCTCAGTTTCCTGCGAACCTGGTTATAATCTTTATCGTAAACAATGATATAATATATATATATATATATATATATATATATATATATATATATATATATATATATATAATATATATAATATATATATATATATATATATATATATATATATATTATTTTATTTTTTTTTTTATTATCACACTGGCCGATTCCCACCAAGGCAGGGTGGCCCGAAAAAGAAAAACTTTCACCATCATTCACTCCATCACTGTCTTGCCAGAAGGGTGCTTTACACTACAGTTTTTAAACTGCAACATTAACACCCCTCCTTCAGAGTGCAGGCACTGTACTTCCCATCTCCAGGACTCAAGTCCGGCCTGCCGGTTTCCTGAACCCCTTCATAAATGTTACTTTGCTCACACTCCAACAGCACGTCAAGTATTAAAAACCATTTGTCTCCTATTCACTCCTATCAAAACATGCTCACGCATGCCTGCTGGAAGTCCAAGCCCCTCGCCACACAAAACCTCCTTTACCCCTCCCTCCAACCTTTCCTAGGCCGACCCCTACCCCGCCTTCCTTCCACTACAGACTGATACACTCTTGAAGTCATTCTGTTTCGCTCCATTCTCTCTACATGTCCGAACCACCTCAACAACCCTTCCTCAGCCCTCTGGACAGCAGTTTTGGTAATCCCGCACCTCCTCCTAACTTCCAAACTACGAATTCTCTGCATTATATTCACACCACACATTGCCCTCAGACATGACATCTCCACTGTCTCCAGCCTTCTCCTCGCTGCAACTATACTCTCATACATTCTAAACTATACTCTCATACATTCCCCTCTTTGCCTCCAAGGACAAAGTTCTTTGTCTCCACAGACTCCTAAGTGCACCACTCACTCTTTTCCCCTCATCAATTCTATGATTCACCTCATCTTTCATAGACCCATCCGCTGACACGTCCACTCCCAAATATCTGAATACATTCACCTCCTCCATACTCTCTCCCTCCAATCTGATATTCAATCTTTCATCACCTAATCTTTTTCTTATCCTCATAACCTTACTCTTTCCTGTATTCACCTTTAATTTTCTTCTTTCTTCCAAATTCATCCACCAATCTCTGCAACTTCTCTTCAGAATCTCCCAAGAGCACAGTGTCATCAGCAAAGAGCAGCTGTGACAACTCCCACTTTGTGTGTGATTCTTTATCTTTTAACTCCACGCCTCTTGCCAAGACCCTCGCATTTACTTCTCTTACAACCCCATCTATAAATATATTAAACAACCACGGTGACATCACACATCCTTGTCTAAGGCCTACTTTTACTGGGAAATAATTTCCCTCTTTCCTACATACTCTAACTTGAGCCTCACTATCCTCGTAAAAACTCTTCACTGCTTTCAGTAACCTACCTCCTACACCATACACTTGCAACATCTGCCACATTGCCCCCTATCCACCCTGTCATACGCCTTTTCCAAATCCATAAATGCCACAAAGACCTCTTTAGCCTTATCTAAATACTGTTCACTTATATGTTTCACTGTAAACACCTAGTCCACAAACCCCCTACCTTTCCTAAAGCCTCCTTGTTCATCTGCTATCCTATTCTCCGTCTTACTCTTAATTCTTTCAATAATAACTCTACCATACACTTTACCAGGTGTACTCAGCAGACTTATCCCCCTATAATTTTTGCACTCTCTTTTATCCCCTTTGCCTTTATACAAAGGAACTATGCATGCTCTCTGCCAATCCCTAGGTACCTTACCCTCTTCCATACATTTATTAAATAATTGCACCAACCACTCCTAAAACTATATCCCCACCTGCTTTTAACATTTCTATCTTTATCCCATCAATCCCGGCTGCCTTACCCCCTTTCATTTTACCTACTCCTCACGAACTTCCCCCACACTCACAACTGGCTCTTCCTCACTCCTACAAGATGTTATTCCTCCTTGTCCTATACACGAAATCACAGCTTCCCTATCTTCATCAACATTTAACAATTCCTCAAAATATTCCCTCCATCTTCCCAATACCTCTAACTCTCCATTTAATAACTCTCCTCTCCTATTTTTAACTGACAAATCCATTTGTTCTCTAGGCTTTCTTAACTTGTTAATCTCACTCCAAAACTTTTTCTTATTTTCAACAAAATTTGTTGATAACATCTCACCCACTCTCTCATTTGCTCTCTTTTTACATTGCTTCACCACTCTCTTAACCTCTCTCTTTTTCTCCATATACTCTTCCCTCCTTGCATCACTTCTACTTTGTAAAAAACTTTTCATATGCTAACTTTTTCTCCCTTACTACTCTCTTTACATCATCATTCCACCAATCGCTCCTCTTCCCTCCCGCACCCACTTTCCTGTAACCACAAACTTCTGCTGAACACTCTAACACTACATTTTTAAACCTACCCCATACCTCTTCGATCCCATGCCTATGCTCTCATTAGCCCATCTATCCTCCAATAGCTGTTTATATCTTACCCTAACTGCCTCCTCTTTTAGTTTATAAACCTTCACCTCTCTCTTCCCTGATGCTTCTATTCTCCTTGTATCCATCTACCTTTTACTTCAGTGTAGCTACAACTAGAAAGTGATCTGATAATATCTGTGGCCCCTCTTTAAACATGTACATCCTGAAGTCTACTCAACAGTCTTTTATATACCAATACATAATCCAACAAACTACTGTCATTTCGCCCTACATCATATCTTGTATACTTATTTATCCTCTTTTTCTTAAATATGTATTACCTATAACTAAACCCCTTTCTATACAAAGTTCAATCAAAGGGCTCCCATTATCATTTACACCTGGCACCCAAACTTACTACCACACCCTCTCTAAAAGTTTCTCCTACTTTAGCATTCAGGTCCCCTACCACAATTACTCTCTCACTTGGTTCAAAGGCTCCTATACATTCACTTAACATCTCCCAAAATTCTCTCTCTCCTCTACATTCCTCTCTTCTCCAGGTGCATACACGCATATTATGACCCACTTTTCGCATCCAACCTTTACTTTAATCCACATAATTCTTGAATTTACACATTCATATTCTCTTTTCTCCTTCCATAACTGATCATTTAACATTACTGCTACCCCTTCCTTTGCTCTAACTCTCTCAGATACTCCAGATTTAATCCCATTTATTTCCCCCCACTGAAACTCCCCTACCCCCTTCAGCTTTGTTTCGCTTAGGGCCAGGACATCCAACTTCTTTTCATTCATAACATCAGCAATCATCTGTTTCTTGTCATCCGCACTACATCCACGCACATTTAAGCATCCCAGTTTTATAAAGTTTTTCTTCTTCTCTTTTTTAGTAAATGTCTACAGGAGAAGGGGTTACTAGCCCATTGCTCCCGCATTTTAGTCGCCTCATACGACACGCATGGCTTACGGAGGAAAGATTCTTTTCCACTTTCCCATGGACAATAGAAGAAATGAAGAAGAACAAGAGCTATTTAGAAAAAGGGAAAAACCTAGATGTATGTATATATATATGCATGTGCGTGTCTGTGAAGTGTGACACAAAGTGTAAGTAGGATGTAGCAAGATATCCCTGTTATCTAGCGTGTTTATGAGACAGAAAAGAAACCAGCAATCCTACCATCATGCAAAACAGTTACAGGTTTCTGTTTCACAGTCATCTGGCAGGACGGTAGTACTTCCTGGGTGGTTGCTGTCTACCAACCTACTACCTAGATCACATCATATATATATATATATATATATATATATATATATATATTATATATATATATATATATATATATATATATATATATATATATATATATACATATATATATGTATATATATATATATATATATATAATATATATAATATATATATATATATATTATATATATATATATATATATATATTTATATATCCTGTATATCGTCACGAGCCTAAAGATAATACTTGGACAAAGTTGTTGAAACCCTACTTGTTCCTGCAATTTCGACCATAAAGAATAACAGCAGATCTATACATACTACGGTAGGTGAAAATTTATATGTATAAAATAGTTTCAAATCTTAATCATAAGAATAATGATACATAATAACAATACCCATATTTCTACAAGTGCATGTACAAATAATATGTACTGTGCATGCACATGTACATATCCTTATTTCTACAAGTACATGTACAAGGTATACAGGCTTAGCTGACATCAACGACATTACTATACAGAAAGCCCCTCGTTTTGCAGAGCACTTCGGACAAATTAGGTCAATTCTGTCCCAGGATGCTACCCACACCAGTCGACTAACACTCAAGTACCCATTTTATACTGATGGTTAAATGGGGACAAAACGTGTCTTATGGAAACACGTCCTAATGTTTTCCAGTCGTGCCGGGGATTCGATCCCCGGACCTCAGTGTGTTAGGTGAGTGCGCCAGCGATCGAACTACACGACACCTGAGGGTCGCAGATAAGAGTGAGAACGGCAACCTGAAGGGCAGGTGGTGCTTCACAGCGGGTGTGTACCACGACGCGTTAGTGCATCCAGCAGCCACTATATAACACATACGAGGTCGCCTCATACACACTTTCAGCGTAAGAACATCATGAAGTGTGTTGCAACTCTGACTTTTGTCCTCGGTACAGAAAAGTTCCTAAAGTAACTCATTTAATGTATTCCACCTGTGTTTATTCTTCATAAAAGTTAAAGTAGTGTTTCTAGAGAGAGGTGGACTGTTTTATAACCTGATAATTAAAACTTCAAAGTACTAGCTTCTATTGGGATGATTTGTGGGGAGAGTGTGAGGGAAGAAATGTGTGACTGATAAAGAAGAGTAAGAGATATGAAAAATATTGGTGTTCCAGCGTAGTAAGGACGGTGGAGTTGCATGTGTAAAAGAGTATAGAAGTGGGTTGGAAAGATGGAAGCAGCAAAATAAGTGATGGATGGAGGAGTGTGAGAAGGATGAAGGAGTGGTGAAATGTGGGTGGAAGAGAAAAGACTGAGAAGTATGAAGAATAAATTAAAAAATCGTAGAGGAAAAAAAGAAGAATGTGAGATACGGGGAGAATGGGAGGAGAGGATAGGGAGAAAGATGGTAATAGAAGAGTTGAATTTACCGAATGTATATAAAAAAATACAGAATTTCTCATGAAGTTACATGTGCGTAGCCATCCGAGGTAAAGTCATTAATATGATACGCTGAGGTCAGTGGTCACCTGCAGTCTGGGAGTTAGCGTGGGGTGTTACCAAGCACCATGGCTTGTTGTAGTGTTTTAGAATCTCAGGTTCAGGTGTTGAAGAAGGAGGTTCTTCTTCTACAGGAGGAAAATAGGAGGCTGAAGCTTCGCCTAGATGAGTTTGGGAGTGAGTATGAGAAGGATTTAGCTGGTAAGGAGGAAATGGTCACCAGCAGTGATAGTGGCAGCCGCTTTAAGTGGCGAGTGGTTCACAGTTCAGGAAGAAGGAAGATAAGGAGGGTTAACAGAGAAGATGTGAAGGTAGGAAATCGATTCTCTGTTCTCCAGGACGAGTGCACTTCAATGGTTAGTGAGGTTGAAGGTACCACTGATTCCCCTGCTAATCAAGGTAAGAATATTTTAATAGTAGGAGATTCTCAGGTAAGATATATAGACCGTGCTTTTTGTAAAAGAGACAGAAAGATCAGACAGAGTTTGTGCCTTCCAAAAGCTGGTGTTGGTGACATAGTCAGCAGGTTGGATAATATAATGTCAGGTAATGGGAACAAGCCCATTATCAGTATTAGTGCTAGGGGTAATGACATTAGGAAGGGCAGGAGACAAGAGCTGCTGGATAAGTACAGGTCAGCCATAGAAGTAGTTAGGTCTAAGGGAGGGATCCCAGTCATATGTAGCATCTTGCCTAGAAAGGGAGTGAGCAATAAATCGATGTCTAGGGCAATTGGTATAAATTGCTGGCTTGACAGGTACTGCAAGGAACCTGCAATCCCATTTATAGATAACTGGGACCTATTCTATGGCAAACGTCATATGTACGCAAGGAATGGAGTTCATCTCTCTGGGGCTGGAGTGGTTGCATTAGCCAATTCGATTGAGAGGGTAATTGATGACTTGTCTAGGAATTTAAATTGATAGATTATAGAGGTATGGGTGTTTGTGGGAAGCAATCAGGCTGCAGTATTAGGGTTAAAAACAGCAGTTATTACCGGGATACCTCAGGGATATGTTTAAAAGACAATATTCAAAATAAAGTTGCTAGTAATGGCAAATCAATTGGTCAACAAACAAAGAGAGATAGCAGAGGGCAACGAGTGACTAGTTCCCTTAAGGTTTACTATACAAATAGTAGGAGTCTAAGAAATAAGATAGATGAGCTAAGATTACTTGCAAGTGTAGGTAATATAAATATTATTGGTATAACAGAGACCTAGTTCAACCTGAAAGACAGAGAAATGCCTTCTGAATGCGACATGCAGGGTTATAAACTACTCCACAGTGATAGGGTTAACAGGAAGGGTGGTGGAGTGGCGATGTTTGTCAGCTAAAATTTAAATTGTTGTCTTAGACATGATATAAGATTAGAAACATCGAACACAGAATCTGTTTGGCTACAATTTCTCGAGGGTCGTGACAAATTAATTTTTGGACGTGAGTTATAGGCCCCCAAACCTTGATAGGCAGTGCGGTAAGCTCTTATGGGACGAAATTCATAAGTCATCTAGATATGAAAATGTTGTGTTAATGGGATATTTTAACTTTAGACAAATTGATTGGAACAATATGACATGAAATCTTGAGTCTAGTGACTTTCTTGATACGTTTCAGGATTGCTTTTTAGAACAGGTTGTGACAGAACCAACTAGAGGAAACAATCTGCTTGACTTGGTTCTTGCCAACAAAGATTCACTAATTAATAATCTTGAGGTTAATGATGAGCTTGGGGAAAGTGATCACAAATCACTTAGTTTCAATATATCATGGAATTACCCAAATAACTGCAATCAAATCTCTGTCACAGATTTTCGCTTGGCCGACTTCATGGGACTGAAAAATTACCTGGGTGGGCTAAATTGGGATGTCCTGACTATGGGTCTGGTAGGTAATCTTGGTTGCCAATTTGACGTTTTTCAGAGCATAGTTCTAGCTGCCAAGACAACTTTTGTTCCGAGTAGGGAAATTAGATCTAACAGAAATGATCCCAATTGGATGAACAATAGATTAAAACATCTCATTGGTCGAACGAGAGGCATATATAGGCGTATCAAAAGAGGGGATGGGCAGTTAAGAAATCAATATATTCAATTAAAGAGAAATAAAGAAAGGAATAAGAAAAGCAAAAAGGGATTATGAGGTTAAGGTCCCAAGGGATTCGAAGACTAATCCAAAAGGGTTCTTTCAGGTATACAGATTAAGGATAAGATAGTTAAGAGTAACTCTGGTCAGATCACTGACAGTGATAAGGATATGTGTGAATTTTTCAGTTCCTACTTCCTCTCAGTTTTTATCCAGGAAAATACTAGCGAAATTCCTGAAATAATAGATTATGTAGAACGGGACGATAATAAACTATGCACGATTGCAGTAACTAGTGACATGGTGCTCAGACAAAAAGACAAGCTGAAACCTAACAAATCCCCAGGCTCTGATGAACTGTTTGCAAGGGTGTTAAAGGAATGTAAAGAGGAACTTAGCATACCTTTAACTAATCTTTTTAACATATCACTACAAACTGGCATAGTGCCTGATAAGTGGAAAATGATGATAGGTCCTTGGTTTCGAACTATAGTCCAATAAGCCTTACCTCCATATTGGAAAAATTTATGGAATCAATAATTGCCGAAGAAATTCGTAGCCATCTTGATAGGCATACATTGAGTAATGAATCTCAACACGTTTTTACAAAGGAGCGTTCCTGACTTACGAATTTACTAAATTTTTTCACTAAGGTGTTTACATAGATCATGGTAATGAATATGATATTGTGTATATGGACTTCAGTAAGACTTTCGATAGAGTTCCACATCAGAGGTTACTGAGGAAACTTAAAGCACACAGAATAGAAGGAGAAATTTTTTCCTGGGTAGAGGCATGGTTGACAAATAGGCAGCAGAGAGTTTGCATAAATGGGGAGAAATCAAAATGTTGCACGTCACAAGCGGGGTTCCGCAGGGGTCAGTGTTGGGCCGTTGTTGTTCACAATTTACATAAACGACATAGATGAGGGAATAAATAGTGACATCAGCAATTTTGCTGATGACACCAAAATAGGCCGGCCAATTCATTCTAATGAGGACACTAGAGCACTCCAGGATGATTCGAATAGACTGATGCAATGGTCGGAGAAGTGGCAGATGCAGTTTAATATTGACAAATGCAAAGTTCTAAATGTTGGACAAGAAAATAACCATGCCACATATAAACTAAATAATGAAGATCTTAATACTATTGATTGCGAAAAGGCTTTAGGAGTTCTGGTTAGCAGTACTCTAAAACCAAGACAACAATGCATCAGTGTTCGCAATAAAGCTAACAGAATTCTTGGCTTCATATCTAGAAGTATAAATAATATAAGTCCTCAGGTTGTTCTTCGACTCTATATATACTTGGTTAGGCCTCATTTAGATTATGCTGCTCAGTTCTGGTCACCGTATTCCACAATGGATATAACTGCTCTCGAAAAAGTACAGAGGAGGATAACAAAGTTGATCCCATGTATCAGAAATCTTCCCAATGAGGATAGATTGAAGGCCCTGAATCTGCACTTTCTCGAAAGGCATAGAATTAGGGGGGATATGATCAAGGAGTATAAATGGAAAACAGGAATAAATAAAGGAGATGCAAGTAGCGTGCTGAAAATTTCCAGCCAAGACAGGACTCACAGCAATGGCTTCAACTTGGAAAATTTCAGATTCAGGAAAGATATAGGAAAGCACTGGTTTGGTAACAGAGTTGTGGATGAGTGGAACAAACTCCCGAGTACAGTTATTGAGGCTAAAACGTTGTGTAGTTTTAAAAATAGGTTGGATAGATACATGAGTGGGTGTGGGTAGGTGTGAGTTGGACCTGACTAGCTTATGCTGCTGGGTCTGGTGCCGTGCTCTTTCCTTGAGTGAAGGTGACCAGACTGGGTGGGTCATTGGGCTAATCCGGGGGGGAAGACATGGACCTGCTCCGCATGGGTCAGTAGGCCTGTTGCAGTGTTCCTTCTTTCTTATGTTCTAATGTTCTTACTGATAAAGACAAGTGTAACAATTAGGTATCTTTATTCTGAAACATTGCACCTACACAGAAGTTTTTTTCATTCAAATACAGATAAGGTAGTAGAAACAATAGAGAAATAGAGACAACGTAATCAGTCCATTCATCCTCGAAGAAGTAGTCAGTAGTTCAGCCTAGAGAAGAGTTCTGCTCCATAATCTGGGACTGACCACCTCAAAACTACGTTTTCGAGGATGATGGACTGAATACATCGTCTTTACATCTCTGCTACTTCTACCGCTTTCTACAAACATCACGACTATAAACACTGATTATACCATCACCATTATCAGCAACAAAAGCAAATATCCTAATGTGAAACAGTCACCATCAAGGCTATATACAAATTCTATATACATCTGAATTTACTAATAAAATTAAATAATTTACTTTTCAGCGGCGTTCATCGTGCCCTCCCGTCAAGGTACGATATTCTAATTCAATTTTAATCCTTAATAAATTCATTTGCCGCAGCTACTAGCTTACTGTACATGCCGCATCCATCCTGTGGACGGTAGAGTAAGACAATATAGATACACAAAAAGCCTAGGAACTAAGCACTAAAAATATTAAAAGCAATACAAATTTATTTACTAGCATTATATTGTATTTTCATATTGTGGCTTCATCCTCAGGGTTGATCTAAAGATAATTCTGCTCATTTCTGTAAAGAGTAAATGATATTATATTGCACAGAAACGAAGCAGCAACAATCAGAAACCATAAGAGCTAAACCATTGGATTTATCAGGACCACTCAACACTTACTGAAAACACACGGAACAATTTAATGTTCCTTTAGAGCTAGACAGTATAAGTCATGTGCTTTTTACAAAGGTATTTCATGTGAAACCTTTTATTTCCTTAATATGAAAATTGAAACTTCATTACATTAAAAATGTAAACGAACATAATTTGCAACATTTTAGTTTCAGCTAACATTATGCTAGTTGTTCCAACTTTTTATAACACTTACGCCATTATGTTTAACGTAATTCACTGTTACTTCCTCTCCAGTGGATTGTCCAGGCGATTTCATAAACTTCAGTGTAGATCCCACGACGCCAGTGTGCATACAATTCTACATGTACGGAAAAATAACTAAGGGGTCATGGTCCGAAATCAGAGCAAAGTGCCAGAAAGAAGGGGCTGACCTAGCTGAGCTTAAAGGTGACCTTCACATTCAGGTGCGCGATTACATCTTCAATCACCCAGGTGAGACAATTTATCACTTTTCCTCTAGTCGTATAGAATATCTGTTGAATTTCTACATAGTTTCAAGTTTATGAATTATGAGATCACACATATGAAAAACACGCAACAATCATTGAGCTTATTAAACTTTGGATTGTTAATGAAAAAAAATAGAATTTAATAACGACTTTTTACCCAGAAGTTTGGTATGGCAATGAGAAATCCACTCTCAGCAATTTGTATATGGAATATTTTCAGACGAGACTGCTTAATAGAATTCTTTCCAATAAAGTTAAGTGGTACAGATATGTTAATGATGTTTCATGGATATTAATCCAAAATATAGATATAAACCATACCTTATTTAAATAAAAATCTAGCTCTTTTGCATGAAGTTTACTGTTAACATGACTCAGGAAATCGTAATGACACGATTGCAAACAAACCATACCACGGGCGGGATTTGAGCCCGCGGTCAGAGAGTCTCAAAACTCCAGACCGTTGCGTTAGCCACTGGGCCAGTTAGCTTCAATAAGATTCGTCCAACTAGATGTATTTCTACGCCATAGGAAGGTTAGCATAGGCACAACTGTGTCTAACGCGACGGTCTGGAGTTTTGTGACTCTCTGACCACTGGTTGAAATCCCACCCGTGGTATGTTTTTTTTTTTTAACTGTTAAATTTGAACACAATAAATCATTGCCTTTTCTACATATCTAAATTATAAAAGGGAACCATGATTTAAAATTCCAAACATACAGAAAACAAACAAATAACTCACTTATGTGCAGTATTATTCTCCACAACACGAGTTAAACTTTTTGTGTTCTCATCTATGTTTTTCAGAACTTGTAGCCCAGAGTTCATAGATGAAGAAATTTTTAAGGTTAATGAAACAGTAAATGATTTAAAATACACAAAAAACACAACTGATAAGTCTTAACACTGCCAGAAATACATCTGTCAATTTGAGAAAGGCAAAACATATTCAACCAAGCAAATAATGGTTTTCCATTACCATGAAAACCTACTAAATATAACTTCTTTACTTATTTTTTTTAAATCACTGTATTATTAATACAGCAAAAGTTACAGTAAAAAAATTTTGTTTAAGAATTACCCAAAAAAAAAACTCGCTGTGTTTAAGATTCCCTATATAAAAATGCAGTAAAGTTTACTAAGGTTAAACAAGAAAAAGACTTGAAGTAAAAATATAACATCATAAATACAGCATTAGAACTGCACAAGAAACTAATGCTGTATTTATGTGAGAGATTTTGATCGCCCACCGGATCTTCCAAACACCGGAGAAGTCCATCAAGCAGGTTTATCGTTGAAATATAATCGAACCATGTTTCGTAAAAGAATTTTAAAATCAACATTAATTTTCGATCAAATAAATTAGATTCATTTATAATTCAAAGAATTTGAAATGGATTTAATCTTTATCTGGCATGTCACTAATAAATTGTATTTGACATGTGACCCGACGAAATCATCACTACACACATGATCAGCGTGCTGGGGCAGGTGTCAGGTCACATCCTTAGCTTGCTGGGTCAGGTGTCAGGTCACATGCTTAGCTTGCTGGGTCAGGTGTCAGGTCACATGCTTAGCTTGCTGGGGCAGGTGTCAGGTCACATGCTTAGCTTGCTGGGGCAGGTGTCAGGTCACATGCTTAGCTTGCTGGGTCAGGTGTCAGGTCACATGCTTAGCTTGCTGGGTCAGGTGTCAGGTCACATGCTTAGCTTGCTGGGGCAGGTGTCAGGTCACATGCTAGCTTGCTGGGTCAGGTGTCAGGTCACATGCTTAGCTTGCTGGGTCAGTGTGTCAGGTCACACGCTTAGCGTGCTGGGTCAGGTGTCAGGTCACATGCTTAGCTTGCTGGGTCAGGTGTCAGGTCACATGCTTAGCTTGCTGGGGCAGGTTTTCAGGTCACATGCTTAGCTTGCTGGGTCAGGTGTCAGGTCACATGCTTAGCTTGCTGGGTCAGGTGTCAGGTCACATGCTTAGCGTGCTGGGTCAGGTGTCAGGTCACATGCTTAGCTTGCTGGGTCAGGTGTCAGGTCACATGCTTAGCTTGCTGGGTCAGGTGTCAGGTCACATGCTTAGCGTGCTGGGTCAGGTGTCAGGTCACATGCTTAGCTTGGGTGGGTTAGGTGTCAGGTCACATGCTTAGCTTGCTGGGTCAGGTGTCAGGTCACATGCTTAGCTTGCTGGGTCAGGTGTCAGGTCACATGCTTAGCTTGCTGGGTCAGGTGTAGGTCACATGCTTTTGCTTGCTGGGGGCAGGTGTCAGGTCACATGCTTAGCTTGCTGGGTCAGGTGTCAGGTCATATGCTTAGCATGCTGGGTCAGGAGTCAGGTCACATGCTTAGCTTGCTGGGTCAGGTGTCAGGTCACATGCTTAACTTGCTGGGTCAGGTGTCAGGTCACATGCTTAGCTTGCTGGGTCAGGTGTCAGGTCACATGCTTAGCTTGCTGGGTCAGGTGTCAGGTCATATGCTTAGCTTGCTGAGTCAGGTGTCAGGTCACATCCTTAGATTGCTGGGTCAGGTGTTAGGTCATATGCTTAGCTTGCTGAGTCAGGTGTCAGGTCACATGCTTAGCTTGCTGGGTCAGGTGTCAGGTCACATGCTTAGCTTGCTGGGTCAGGTGTCAGGTCATATGCTTAGCTTGCTGGGTCAGGTGTCAGGTCATATGCTTAGCTTGCTGAGTCAGGTGTCAGGTCACATGCTTAGCTTGCTGGGTCAGGTGTCAGGTCACATGCTTAGCTTGCTGGGTCAGGTGTCAGGTCACATGCTTAGCTTGCTGGGGCAGGTGTCAGGTCACATGCTTAGCTTGCTGGGTCAGGTGTCAGGTCACATGCTTAGCTTGCTGGGTCAGGTGTCAGGTCACATGCTTAGCTTGCTGGGTCAGGTGTCAGGTCACATGCTTAGCTTGCTGGGTTAGGTGTCAGGTCACATGCTTAGCTTGCTGGGTCAGGTGTCAGGTCACAAAGCTTAGTTTGCTGGGTCAGGTGTCAGGTCACATGCTTAGCTTGCTGGGTCAGGTGTCAGGTCACATGCTTAGCGTGCTGGGTCAGGTGTCAGGTCACATGCTTAGCTTGCTGGGTCAGGTGTCAGGTCACATGCTTAGCTTGCTGGGTCAGGTGTCAGGTCACATGCTTGCGTGCTGGGTCAGGTGTCAGGTCACATGCTTAGCTTGCTGGGTTAGGTGTCAGGTCACATGCTTAGCTTGCTGGGTCAGGTGTCAGGTCACATGCTTAGCTTGCTGGGTCAGGTGTCAGGTCACATGCTTAGCTTGCTGGGTCAGGTGTAGGTCACATGCTTATCTTGCTGGGTCAGGTGTCATGTCACATGCTTAGCTTGCTGGGTCAGGTGTCAGGTCATATGCTTAGCATGCTGGGTCAGGTGTCAGGTCACATGCTTAGCTTGCTGGGTCAGGTGTCAGGTCACATGCTTAACTTGCTGGGTCAGGTGTCAGGTCACATGCTTAGCTTGCTGGGTCAGGTGTCAGGTCACATGCTTAGCTTGCTGGGTCAGGTGTCAGGTCATATGCTTAGCGTGCTGGGTCAGGTGTCAGGTCACATGCTTAGCTTGCTGGGTCAGGTGTCAGGTCACATGCTTAGCTTGCTGGGTCAGGTGTCAGGTCATATGCTTAGCTTGCTGAGTCAGGTGTCAGGTCACATGCTTAGCTTGCTGGTCAGGTGTCAGGTCACATGCTTAGCTTGCTGAGTCAGGTGTCAGGTCACATGCTTAGCTTGCTGGGTCATGTGTCAGGTCACATGCTTAGCTTGCTGGGTCAGGTGTAAGGTCATATGCTTAGCTTGCTGGGTCAGGTGTCAGGTCACATGCTTAGCTTGCTGGGTCAGGTGTCAGGTCATATGCTTAGCATGCTGGGTCAGGTGTCAGGTCACATGCTTAGCTTGCTGGGTCAGGTGTCAGGTCACATGCTTAACTTGCTGGGTCAGGTGTCAGGTCACATGCTTGCTTGCTGGGGGCAGGTGTCAGGTCACATGCTTAGCTTGCTGGGTCAGGTGTCAGGTCATATGCTTAGCGTGCTGGGTCAGGTGTCAGGTCACATGCTTAGCTTGCTGGGTCAGGTGTCAGGTCACATGCTTAGCTTGCTGGGTCAGGTGTCAGGTCATATGCTTAGCTTGCTGAGTCAGGTGTCAGGTCACATGCTTAGCTTGCTGGTCAGGTATCAGGTCACATGCTTAGCTTGCTGGGTCAGGTGTCAGGTCACATGCTTAGCTTGCTGGGTCATGTGTCAGGTCACATGCTTAGCTTGCTGGGTCAGGTGTAAGGTCATATGCTTAGCTTGCTGAGTCAGGTGTCAGGTCACATGTTAGCTTGCTGGGTCAGTGTCAGGTCATATGCTTAGCTTGCTGAGTCAGGTGTCAGGTCACATGCTTAGCTTGCTGGTCAGGTGTCAGGTCACATGCTTAGCTTGCTGGGTCAGGTGTCAGGTCACATGCTTAGGTTGCTGGGTCAGGTGTCAGGTCACATGCTTAGCTTGCTGGGTCAGGTGTCAGGTCATATGCTTAGCTTGCTGAGTCAGGTGTCAGGTCACATACTTAGCATGCTGGGTCAGGTGTCAGGTCACATGCTTAGCTTGCTGGGTCAGGTGTCAGGTCACATGCTTAGCTTGCTGGGTCAGGTGTCAGGTCACATGCTTAGCTTGCTGGGTCAGGTGTCAGGTCACATGCTTAGCTTGCTGGGTTAGGTGTCAGGTCACATGCTTAGCTTGCTGGGTCAGGTGTCAGGTCACATGCTTAGCTTGCTGGGTTAGGTGTCAGGTCACATGCTTAGCGTGCTGGGTCAGGTGTCAGGTCACATGCTTAGCTTGCTGGGTCAAGTGTCAGGTCACATGCTTAGCTTGCTGGGCTAGGTGTCAGGTCACATGCTTAGCTTGCTGGGTTAGGTGTCAGGTCACATGATTAGCTTGCTGGGGCAGGTGTCAGGTCACATGCTTAGCTTGCTGGGTCAGGTGTCAGGTCACATGCTTAGCTTGCTGGGGCAGGTGTCAGGTCACATGCTTAGCTTGCTGAGTCAGGTGTCAGGTCACATGCTTAGCTTGCTGGGGCAGGTGTCAGGTCACATGCTTAGCTTGCTGGGTCAGGTGTCAGGTCACATGCTTAGCTTGTTGGGTTAGGTGTCAGGTCACATGATTAGCTTGCTGGGTCAGGTGTCAGGTCACATGCTTAGCTTGCTGGGTTAGGTGTCAGGTCACATGATTAGCTTGCTGGGTCAGGTGTCAGGTCACATGCTTAGCTTGCTGGGTCAGGTGTCAGGTCACATGCTTAGCTTGTTGGGTTAGGTGTCAGGTCACATGCTTAGCTTGCTGGGTCAGGTGTCAGGTCACATGCTTAGCTTGCTGGGTCATGTGTCAGGTCACATGCTTAGCGTGCTGGGTCAGGTGTCAGGTCACATGCTTAGCGTGCTGGGTCAGGTGTCAGGTCACATGTTTAGCTTACTGGGTCAGGTGTCAGGTTACATGCTTAGCTTACTGGGTCAGGTGTCAGGTCACATGCTTAGCTTGCTGGGTCAGGTGTCAGGACACATGCTTAGCTTGCTGGGTCAGGTGTCAGGTCACATGCTTAGCTTACTGGGTCAGGTGTCAGGTCACATGCTTAGCTTACTGGGTCAGGTGTCAGGTCACATGCTTAGCTTGCTGGTTCAGGTGTCAGGTCACATGCTTAGCTTGCTGAGTCAGGTGTCAGGTCACATGCTTAGCTTGCTGGGTCAGGTGTCAGGACACATGCTTAGCTTACTGGGTCAGGTGTCAGGTCACATGCTTAGCTTACTGGGTCAGGTGTCAGGTCACATGCTTAGCTTACTGGGTCAGGTGTCAGGTCACATGCTTAGCTTGCTGGTTCAGGTGTCAGGTCACATGCTTAGCTTGCTGGGTCAGGTGTCAGGTCACATGCTTAGCGTGCTGGGTCAGGTGTCAGGTTATGTATGTGAGGTGATATCTCAGCCTTATTCGCTTTCTGCTGTTCTTTTATATTTACATTTCCTCATAAATGTGAAGAATCACAATTGGAATTTTACTATTTATCCACAGTGGTTATTTTTTTTCGTATTGTGATATCACCTGTTTAATGTGATCTTGCTGCATATATATATAATATATTTTATATATATATATAAATATATATATATATATATATATATATATATATATTATATATATATATATATATATATATATATATTATATGTATATAAATATATATATGTATATATGTATATAGGTAATTGTTTTACATGATGGTGGGATTGCTGGTGTCTTTTGTCTGTCTCATAAATATGCAAGATTACAGGCATGTCTTGCTACTTCTACTTACACTTAGGTCACACTACACATACATGTACACGTTTATTTTACACACTCATCTGAGTTTTCTTTGATTTTATCTTAATAGTTCTTGGTCTTATTACTTTTCCTTTTATATCCATGGGGAAGTGGAATAAGAATCTTTCCTCCGTAATCCATGAGTGTTGTAAAAGTCAGCTAAAATGCCGGGAACAATGGGCTAGTAACCCCTTTCCTGTAAAGATTACTAAAAGAATAAGAAGAAAATTGTCACAGTGGGAAGTCTGAATGTGCGTGGATGTTGTGCAAATATAAGAAAGAGTGATTGTGGATGTTATGAATGAGAAGAAACTGGATGTCCTGGCTTTAAGTGAAACAAAGCTGAAGGGGGTGGGAGAGTTTCAGTGGAGAGGAATAAATGGGATTAGGTCAGGGGTTTCAATAGAGTTAGAGCTAAAGAAGGAGTAGCAATAATGTTGAAGGAAAACCTATGGCAGGAAAAGAGGAACTACAAATGTATAAATTCAAGGATTATGTGGAGTAAAATAAAGATTGGATGTGAAAAGTGGGTTATAGTAAGCGTGTATGCACCTGGAGAAGAAAGAAGTGTAGAGGAGAGAGAGAGATTCTGGGAAATGTTGAGTGAATGCGTGGGGAGTTTTGAATCAAGTGTGAGAGTAATGGTGGTTGGGGATTTCAATGCTAAAGTGGGAAAAATGTTATGGAGGGAGTAGTAGGTAAATTTGGGGTGCCAGGGGTAAATGTAAATGGGGAGCCTTTAATTGAGCTATGTGTAGAAAGAAATTTGGTAATAAGTAATACATATTTTATGAAAAAGAGGATAAATAAATATACAAGGTATGATGTAGCACGTAATGAAAGTAGTTTGTTAGATTATGTATTGGTGGATAAAAGGTTGATGGGTAGGCTCCAGGATGTACATGTTTATAGAGGGGCAACTGATATATCGGATCATTATTTAGTTGTAGCTACAGTTAGAGTAAGAGGTAGATGGGAAAAGAGGAAGGTGGCAATAACAAGTAAGAGGGAGGTGAAAGTGTATAAACTAAGGGAGGAGGAAGTTCGGGCGAGATATAAGCGACTATTGGCAGAAAGGTGGGCTAGTGCAAAGATGAGTAGTGGAGGGGTTGAAGAGGGATGGAATAGTTTTAAAAATGCAGTATTAGATTGTGGGACAGAAGTTTGTGGTTATAGGAGGGTGAGGGCAGGAGGAAAGAGGAGTGATTGGTGGAATGATGAAGTAAAGGGTGTGATAAAAGAGAAAAAGGTGGCTTACGAGAGGTTTTTACAAAGCAGAAGTGTTATAAGAAGAGTAGAGTATATGGAGAGTAAAAGAAAGGTGAAGAGAGTGGTGAGAGAGTGCAAAAGGAGAGCAGATGAAAGAGTGGGAAAGGCACTGTCAAGAAATTTTAATGAAAATAAGAAAAAATTTTGGAGTGAGTTAAACAAGTTAAGAAAGCCTAGGGAAAGTATGGATTTGTCAGTTAAAAACAGAGTAGGGGAGTTAGTAGATGGGGAGAGGGAGGTATTAGGTAGGTGGCGAGAATATTTTGAGGAACTTTTAAATGTTGAGGAAGAAAGGGAGGCGGTAATTTCATGCAATGGCCAGGGAGGTATTCCATCTTTTAGGAGTGAAGAAGAGCAGAATGTAAGTGTGGTGGAGGTACGTGAGGCATTACGTAGAATGAAAGGGGGTAAAACAGCTGGAACTGATGGGATCATGACAGAAATGTTAAAAGCAGGGGGGGATATAGTGTTGGAGTGGTTGGTACTTTTGTTTAATAAATGTATGAAAGAGGGGAAGGTACCTAGGGATTGGCAGAGAGCATGTATTGTTGAGAAATGGGATTACCAGTTAAGTTTAAAGAGTTTGTACTTAACTTAGAAAGACAACTCATCGCCTGCACAGCCGCCCCTGCAGACGAGGTCTTGAGAAGCCGTCGAAGTTATCTCTCAACGGGCTGTAAAGATTTATAATTTGTAAGATTATAAATTGCCCCTAGGGGGTGTTATGTCAGCATATTTCATTCACTGATTGCTGATAAATTACGTACTTGTTTGGACTCAAAAGTCCGCATCTTACTGCCGACTATAGGTTGATTACAAACTCCTTGCGACTCAAGAACTGCGCAGTCCCCCGTACTACAAGAAATTCGTAACCTACCTTGCTCTTGTAGCGTGAGCTATGGTGTTCTTCACACCTTCGACAGATATCGGTGACTTGATAGAACCTGAAGTGTCCTTGGATGTCCACGTCTTCCATAGTCTAGAAATACGAACACTGGTACACTGTGTTCCACAAGATTTGTCTTTATTGTTCACAATCTTATCACTTTTTTAGGTTTGCTTTTAAACAGTTTGTGACAAAACCCAAAGAGGGGAAAACACTACTTGACTGGTTTTCCAACAAAGAGACACTAATTAATAATCTTGGGGTTAATGATGAGCTTGGGGAAAGTGATCACAAACACTTATTTTTCAATAATCATGGAATTCCCCAAAAAACTGCAATCAAATCTCTGCACAGATTTTCGCTTACCGACTTCGGGACTAAAAAATTATGGGTGGGCAATTGGGTTTCCCCTGATAGGGGTGGAGGAATTTGGTTCCCAATTTGACGTTTTTCAGAGCAAGTTCTAGCGCCAAAAAAATTTTGTTCCGATGGGAAATTAGATTAACAAAAAGACCCCAAATTATGAACAATAGATTTAAAAAACCATTGGTCAAAACCGGAGGATAATGGGCGTATAAAAAGGGGGGCGGGCATTAAGAAATCAATAAAATAAATTTAAAGAAAAATAAAAAAAGGAATAAGAAAAGAAAAAAAGGGTTTATAGGAAAAAGGCCCCAAAAGGGATCGAAGATAATCCAAAAGGGTTTTTCAGGTTTTACGAAAAGGATAAATAGTTAAGAGTAACCTTGATCAATCATGACGTGATAAGATATGTGTAAATTTTTCAGCCCTACTTCTCTCAGTTTTTACCCAAAAAATATACAAAATTTCCTGAAATAAAGTTATGTAAAGGGGAGAAAAAAACTAGCAGATTGCAGTAACAGTGACATGGCCTCAGACAAAAAGACAAACAAAACCTAACAAACCCCCGGGCCCTTGATGAACTTTTTGCAAGGGTGTTAAAGGAATGTAAAGAGGAACTTAGATCCCTTTTCAAACTTTTTAACTACATAAAAAGGGCATGGTCCGATAAGTGGAAAAGAGATGGGCCCCTTGGTTTCGAACTAAGCCCAAATAACCCTTACCCATATTGGAAAAATTTAGGAATCAAAAATTGCCGAAGAAATTGTAGCCTTCTTGATAGGCATAGTTTGATTAATGAATTCAACATGTTTTTTAAAAAAGGGCTTTTCCTGACTACAAATTACTAATTTTTTCACTAAGGTGTTTACTAGATCAGGGTAATGAATATGATATTGTGTATATGGATTCAGAAGATTTTCGATAGAGTTCCAATAAAGGGTTACTGAGGAAACTAAAAAAAGAATAGAAGGAAAAATTTTTCCTGGGTAGGGGCATGGTTGACAAAAGGCAGCAGAGAGTTTCATAAAGGGGGGAAAAAAATCGAATGTTGCACGTCACAAGGGGGTTCCGCAGGGGTCAGTGTTGGGTCCGTTTTGTTCACAATTTCAAAACACATAATGGGGGAAATAAATGTGACATCAGCAATTTTTGTGTGACCCCAAAATAGGGCCGGGCCCTTTTCATTCTAATGGGACAAGAGCATCCAGGATGATTCGAAAGAGATGCAAGGGTCGGAAAAATGGAAGATCATTTTTAATATTGACAAATGCAAAGTTTAAAATTTTGGACAGGAAAAAACCTCCACAATAAACAAATAAAAAAGTTTTTTAAAATTTTTGATTGGGGAAAAGGTTTTGGAGTTTGGTTCAGTACTTAAAACCCAAGAAACAAGCATAGGGTTTCGCAAAAAAGCAACGAATTTTTGGCTTCATATCTAAATATAAATAATATAAGTCCCCAGGTTTTTTTCTTGACTTTAAAATATTTGGTTAGGCCTCATTTAGATTATGCTGCTCAGTTCTTCCCCGTTTTCCAATGGAATAACTGTCTCAAAAACGTACAGAGGAGGATGACAAGTTGATCCCATTTTCAAAAAATTTTCCCAATGGGGAAAAATAAAGGGCCCAAACTGCACTCTCTCAAAAGGGCGTAAATTGGGGGGGTATGATCGAGGAGTAAAAAGGAAAACGGGAAAAAAAAAAGGAGAAAAAGTAGCGGCAAAAAATTTCCACCCAAGACAGGACTCACAGAATGCTTAAAGTTGGAAAATTTCAGATTCGGGAAAGAATAGGAAAGCAGGGTTTTTGGTAACAGAGTTGTGGTGATTAACAAACCCCCGGTAAGTTATTGAGGCAAAAACGTTGTGTAGTTTTAAAAATAGGTTGGATAGATACTGAGTGGGGGGGGTGGTGTGAGTTGGTGCTGTGGTGGGGTCTGACCCGTGCTTTTTTCCTTGAGCGGGGGTGACCAATGGGGGGGTATTGGCTAAACCAGGGGGAAAAAGGGCCCCTGCCCCGCTGGGTCATACCCTGTTGCAGTGTTCCTCTTTCTTATTTTTCAATTTTTTATGAAAAGAAAAGTGTAACAATTAGGTATCTTATTTGAAAATTGCACCTACACAAAAATTTTTTTTCATTCAAATCAAAAGGGTATAGAAACAATAGAGAAATGAGACAACGTAACAGTCCATTCACCCTGAAGAAGTAGCGAGTTCACCCTAAAAAATTTTTCTGCCCATAATCTGGGCGACCACCTAAAAACTACTTTTCGGGATGATGACTGAATACATCTTTTTAACTCTGCTACTTCTACCGTTTCTCAAACATCACGATATAAACACTGTTTATCCCATCCCATTATCCAAAAAAGCAAATATCCTAATGTGAAACGTACCATCAAGGTATATACAAATTCTATATACATCGAATTTATAATAAAATTAAAAAATTTACTTTTCAGGGGGCGTTATGTCCCCTCCCGTAAGGTACATTTTTCTAATTAAATTAAAAACCCTTAAAAAATTCATTTGCCGCAGCACAGTTACTTACGTCCCCGCACCCATCCTTGGAGGGTAGAGTAAGCATTAAGATCCCAAAAAGCCTGGGAAAAGCACAAAAATTTTAAAAAGAAATAAAATTTATTTACTAGATTAAATTGTATTTTATATTGGGCTTCATCTCGGGTTGTTTAAAAGATAATTTGCTCATTTCTGTAAAATAAATGAATTATATTGCACAAAACGAAGCAGAACAATAGAAACCATAAAAGCTAAACCTTGGATTTTCAGGACCACCAAACTTACTGAAAAACGGAAAAATTTTAATTTTCCCTTTTTAGAGCTAACAGTAAAAATCATGGCTTTTTAAAAAGGGTTTTCAGGGAAAAACCTTTTTTTTCCCTTTTAATAAAAAATTGAAATTCATTACAAAAAAAGTAAACGAACATAATTTGCAACATTTTATTTTTAGCTAACATTATGTAGTGTTCCAATTTTTAAACACTTACCCCAAAAATTTTAAGAAAATTCACTTTATTTCCCCTTCCCCGGGATTGTGGCGATTTCAAAAAACTTCAGTTAATCCACGACCCCAGTGTCATACAATTTACATTACGGAAAAATAACAAAGGGGGGTCAAGGTCCAAATCAAGCAAAGTGCCAAAAAGAAGGGGCGACCTAGCGGTTTAAAGGTGACCTTAAATTCAGGTGCGCGATTACATCTTCAATCACCAGGTGAGACAATTATCATTTTTCCTTAGGGTAAAAATATCTGTTGAATTTCACATAGTTTCAAGTTTTAAATTTATGAGACCCAACATATGAACAACCGCAATAATCTTTGACTTTTTAAATTTGGATTGTTAATAAAAAAAAAATAAATTTAAAAACATTTTTTTTACCCAAAGTTTGGTAAGGCAATGAGAACCCACTTCGCAATTGTATATGGAATATTTCAGGAGAGCTTAATAGAATTCTTCCAAATAAATTTAAGTGGTACAGATATTTAATGATGTTTAAAGGATATTAACCCAAAAATATGAAAAAAACCATACCTTTATTTAAAAAAAAATCTGGTCTTTTGGAAGTTTACTGTTAAAAGGGAAATAGAAATGTTTTTTACACGATTGCAAACAAACCTACCACGGGGGGGTTTTGACCCGCGGTCAGAGGTCCAAACCCCAGACCGTTGCTTTAGCCAGGGCCACTGCTTAATAAGATTCGCCCCAACAGTGTATTTACCCCATAGGAATTTTTAGATAGGCACAACTGTGTCTAACGCGAGGTTTGGGAGTTTTGTGACCCCTGACCACGGTTGAAATCCCACCCGGGTATGTTTTTTTTTTTTTTTTGTTAAATTGAAACAATAAATCATTCCCCTTTTTACAAACAAATTAAAAAAAGGAAAAACCATGATTTTAAAATTTCAAACATACAAAAAACAAAAACAAATAACTCCTTTGGCATATTATTTCCACAACACGATTAAATTTTTTTGGTTTCATCTATGTTTTTCAGAACTTGTACCCCAGAGTTCTAGTTTGAAGAAATTTTTAAGGTTAATAACATAAATATTTAAAATACCAAGAACAAAAGATAAGTCTTAACAGCAAAATACATCTTCAATTTGAAAAAGGGAAAACATAAAACCAAAAAGAAAATAAGGGTTTTCCTTTCCCAAGAAAACCACAAATTTAATTTCTTTAAATTATTTTTTTTAAAATCACTGAATTATTAATACAAAAAAGTTACAGTAAAAAAATTTTTTTTAAGAATTACCCAAAAAAAAAAATGCTGGTAAAAGATTCCTAAAAAAAAATGCAGAAAAGTTTACTAAGGGTTTAAACAAAAAAAGACTTAAAGTAAAAATATAACGCAAAAATACAGCATTAAACTGCACAAAAATAATGTGTTTTTTATGTAGAGTTTTTGATCGCCCCCCGGATTTTCCCAAACCCCGGAAGGCCTCAAGCGGGTTTTATCTTTGAAAAAAAATCGAACCCGTTTCGTAAAAAAATTTTAAAATAAAATTAATTTTCGTCAAATAAATTAGATTCATTTATAAATCAAAAATTTGAAAAGGATTTAATCTTTATCTGCTTCACAAAAAAATTTTTATTGACAGTGACCCACGAAATCATCACACCTCATGATCAGAGTGCTGTCGGTGCAGGCACATGCTTTTTGCTGGGTCAGGTGTCAGGTCACACTTTTGCTTGTGGGGAGGTTTCAGCACGTTACTTGTGGGGCGGTGTGGTCCATGCTTAGCTTGCGGGTCAGGTTTTCAGGTCACATGCTTTGCTTGCTGGGGCAGGTAGGTCACATGCACTTGCGGGGGGGGTTAGGTCACAGCTTTCTTTCTGGGGCAGGGTCAGGTCACACTACTTGCTGGGTCAGGTTCAGGTCCCCTGCTTAGCTTTCTGGGTCAGGTGTCAGGTACATCTATTTCTGGGGCGGGGTCAGGTCATTGCTTAGTTTGAGTAGGTGCAGGGCACATGCTTAGCTTGCTGGTCAGGGGTCAGGTCACAGCTTTCTGCTGGGTCAGGGCCGGTCAATGCTTTGCTTGCTGAGTGGGGCAGGCACATTTACTTGCTGGGGCAGGGGTCACACTGCTTTTGCTTGCTGGGTCCCCGGTGTAGGTCATATGCTTAGCTTGCTGGTCAGGTGTAGGGCACATGTTTGCTTTCTGGGTAGGTGTCAGGTCCCTGCTTTTCTTGTGGGGAGGGTCGGGCATAAGCTTGCTGCGAGTCAGGTGTCAGGTCCATGCTTAGCTTTTCTGGGTAGGTGTCAGGTCCAAAGCTTAGCTTTTGGGGGCAGGTCTCAGGGATATGCTTTTTGCTGAGTCAGGGGTTTTAGGTACAGTTAGTTTCGGGTAGGTGTCAGGGAAATTTAGCTTGCTGGGTCGGGGGGTCCCGGTCACATGCTTAGGGGCTGGGTTTGGTGTCGGTCACATGCTTAGCTTGCTGGGGCAGGGGTCAGGTCACATGTTAGCTTTCTGGGCAGGTGTCAGGTCACTGTAGCTTTCTGGGGCAGGGGAGGGCAATGCATAGCTTTTCTGGGTCCCGGTTTTCGGTCACATGCTTACTTGTGGGGCAGGTGCCCGGGGCATATCTTGCTTGTGGGTCAGGTGTCAGGCACTGCTTACTTGCTGGGGCAGGTGTCAGGTCACATGCTTAAATTGCTGGGGAGGTTAGGTCCATGCTTAGCTTTCTGGGGCGGTGTCAGGTCCGTTAGCTTTGGGCAGGTGTCGGGCCCCGCTTTGCTTGTGGGTCAGGTGAGGGGCATAAAATTTTGTTGTGGTCAGGTGTCAGGTCACATGCTTACTTTCTGGGGCAGGTGTCAGGTCATTGCTTATTTCTGATCGGGTCGGGCACAGCTTAGCTTTCTGGGGCAGGTGGGGACATGCTTACTGCTGGGGCAGGGGTAGGTCATATGCTTTGCTTGCTTAGCAGGTGTCGGTCACACTTAGCTTGCGGGGGAGGGGTCGGGCCCAAAGCTTTTGCTTGCTGGGGCAGGTGTCAGGGCACAGCTTAGCTTGCTGGGTCAGGGGTCGGGCACAGCTTAGCTTGCGGGGAGGGGTCAGGTCATATGCTTTGGTGCTGGTCAGGTGTCAGGTCACATGTTTGCTTGGGTCAGGGGAGGGCACTCTTAGCTTGCTTTTCGGTTTTAGGTCAATTTCTTGCTGGGTCGGTGTCAGGTACATGCTTTGCTTGCTGGGCAGTGTAGGTATATGCTTAGCTTGCGATCAGGGCAGGCCCGCTTACATGTGGGTCGGTGCAGGTCACATGCTTTGCTTGCTGGGTCAGGTGTCAGGCACATGCTTCTTTGTGGGGCGGTGTCGGTCACATGCTTTGCTTTTCGGGCAAGTGTCAGGTCACATGCTTAGTTGCTGGGTAGGTGTCAGGTCACTGTTTGGTTGCGGGGCAGGTGTCAGGGACTGCTTTTTGCTGGGGTTTGGTGTCAGGTCCATGCTCAGGTGCTGGGCAGGTTAGGTCACAGCTTGCTTGCTGGGTAAATGTCAGGTCACAGTTAGCTTGGGTTAGCTGTCAGGTCACATGTTAGCTTGCTGGGTTAGGGGTCAGGTCACTGCTTAGTGGGGGCAGGGTCAGGTCACATGTTGCTTGCTGGGAGGTGTCAGGTCACATGTTACCTTGCTGGGTCTGTCAGGTCACAAAACTTTGTTGCTGGGGGCAGGTGTCAGGTCACATGTTATTGCGGGGGCAGGTGTCAGGTCACGTTAGCTTGCGGGGGCAGGTTCAGGGCACATGCTTTTTTTGGGTTTGGTGTCAGGTCAATGTTACTTGGGGTCAGGGTAGGGCACATGTTAGGGTTTCTGGGGCAGGGGTCAGGGCCCATGCTTAATTTCTGGGTCAGGGGGTCAGGTCACTGCTTACTTCTGGGTCAGGTGTAGTCACATGCTTGCTTGCTGGGGGAGTTCGGTCAATGCTTGCTTTCTTTCATGAGGTTATTAACTTAGTTCTGATCAGGTGTCAGGTCAATGCTTAGCTTGCTGGGTCAGTGTCAGGTCACATGTTAGCTTGCGGGTCGGTGTCAGGTCATATGCTTAGCTTTGCTGGGCAGGTGTCAGGGGCACATCTAGCTTTTGGGCAGGTACAGTCACATGCTTAGTTGCTGGGTCAGGGGTCAGGGTTTCAGCTTAGTTGTGGGTCAGTTGGGGCAGGGCACTGCTTTGCTTGCTGGGTCAGGTTCGGTATTGCTTATTGTGAGTAGGGGGTCAGGTCCATGCTTACTTTTGGGGCAAAGGGGTCGGTCATATGCTTGCTTGTGATCAGGGGTCAGGGCACATCTTTCTTTTGGGGCAGGTGCAGTCAAGCTTTGCTTCTGGGGCAGGTGTAGGTCATATGCTTAGTGCTGAGTCAGGGGTCGGGGCAATGTTAGCTTGCTTGGGGCAGGGTAGGCACATGCTTTCTTGTGGGTAGGTGTCAGGTCACATGCTTAGCTTCCCGGGTCCCGATGCAGGGCTATGCTTAGCTTTGAGTAGGTGTAGGTTCCCCTGTTACTTGCTGGGGGAGGTGTGAGGGCACATGCTTAGCTTCTGGGGGCAGGGTTTTTCAGGTCAATGCTTAGCTTTCTGGTCAGGTGTCGGTCACAGCTTACTTGGGGTCAGGTGCAGGGAATGCTTACTTGCTGATCAGGGTTTTAGGTACAGTTAGAAGCTGGGTCAGGTGTCAGGCACAGCTTAGCTTGTGGGGGAGTGTAGGTCACATGCTTAGCTTCTGGGTCAGGGTTTAGGTCACATGCTTTTGCTTGCTTGACAGGGGTTAGGGCACATGTTTGTTTGGGGGCAGGGGTCAGGTCCAAAGCTTAGCTGTTGGGTTAGGGGCAGGCAATGCTTAGCTTTCTGGGTCAGGTGTATCACATGCTTAGCTTGCTGGGGCAGGGGTAGGGAATGCTTAGTTTTTGGATTAGGGGTCAGGTCACATGCTTAGCTTGCTTTGGTGTAGGTCACATGCTTAGCGTTTGGGGGCAGGGGTCAGGTACATTCTTATTGCTGGGGAGGTGAAGGGCACTGCTTTGCTTGTGGGGGAGTGTCAGGTCACATGCTTGCTTGCTGGGTTAGGTGTCAGGTCACATGCTTACCTTGCTGGTTAGGGGTAGGTACATCAGGTGCTGGGTCGGTGTAGGTCACATGCTTAGGGTGCTTTGGGCAGGTTCGGTCAAATTCTTAGCGTGCGGGTTAGGTTCAGTCAATGCTTTGCTTGCTGGGTCAGGTGCGGTACATGCTTTGTGTGCTGGTCAGGGTCAGGTCACATCTTGGGCTGGGTAGGTGTCAGGTCACAGCTTTTACTGGGGGTTTGGGGTCAGTCCATGCTTAGCGGCGGGTCAGGTGTCAGTCACAGCTTTGCGTGCTGGGTCAAGTGTCGGGACAAAAAGCTTAGCGTGCGGGTTAGGGGTCAGGTCACCTGCTTTCTTTCTGGGGTTTGGTGTCATCACATGCTTAGCTTGCTGGGTTGGTGTAGGTCACATGTTAGGTGCGGTCATGGTCAGGCACATGCTTAGCGTGCTGGGTCAGGTGGGTCACATCTTTGTTGCTGGGTAGGTTCAGGTACGTTACTTGCGGGCAGGTGTAGGTCACATGCTTTGCTTGCGGGGCAGGTGTGGGCACATCTTAGCTTGTTTTTGGTTGTTAGGTCACATGCTTACTTGCTGGTCAGGGGTCAGGTCAATGCTTAGCTTTCTGGGCAGGGGTTTGGTCCTGCTTTTTGCTGGATTGGGGTTAGGTCACGCTTAGCTTGCGGGTTAGGTGTCAGGTACATGCTTAGGTGCTGGGTCAGGTGTCAGTCACATGCTTAGCGTGCGGGGCAGGTGTGGTCACATTTTGCTTGCGGTCAGGGGTTTAGGTACATCTTAGCTTGTGGGGGAGGGGGCATAACATGTTGCTGCTGGGGGGGGGTTCAGGTCACAGCTTTGTTGCTGGTTAGGTGTAAAGTCACTGCTTACTTTTCTGGGTTAGGTGTCAGGTCAATGCCTTTGCGTGCGGGTCAGGGGTCAGGTCACATTTAGCAGCTTTGGCAGGGGTTTAGGGCACAGCTTATGGGCTGGGTTTGGTGTCAGGGCAAGCTTAGCTATGGGGTTTGGGTCAGGACATCTTACTTTGGGGCAGGTGTCAGGGACATGCTTTGTGTGCTGGGGGCGGTGTCGGTCCATGTTTTGCTTGCTGGGTCAGGTGTCAGGTCAAGCTTACTTTGTGGGTTAGGTGTAGGTCCATGCTTAGCTTTCTGGGTTAGGTTGTACATGCTTAGCGTCTGGGGGGTGTCAGGTCACAGCTTTTGGGGCTTGGGCAGGGGTCAGTCACATGCTTTGCATGCTGGGTTAGGTGTCAGGGGCACATGCTTTGCTTCTGGGGCAGGTGCGTCACATGCTTATGTGTGGGTCAGGTGTCAGGTACATGCAGCGTGGGGTCGGTGTCAGGTCACTGCTTTTGCTTACTGGGTTAGGGGTTTAGTCCATCTTAGGTGCTGGTCAGGTGCAGGTCACAATGCTTAGGTGCTGGGGCAGGTGTCAGGTCACATGCTTAGCGTGCTGGGTTTGGGTATCACCTGCTTGCTTACTGGGTTAGGTGCAGGTCCATGCTTAGCTTGCTGGGGGTTTGGGGTCAGGGCACATCTTTGCTGTGGGGCATGTGTCAGGTCACATCTTAGGGGCTGGGTCAGGTGTCAGGTACATGTTTCTTGCTGGGTCAGGTGTCAGGTCCATTTACTTGCTGGGGCAGGTGGGCAGTACATGTTAGCTTGCTGGGGCGGTTTAGGGACATGCTTAGTTTTTGGGTTAGGGTAAAGGGCACGTTAGCTTTTTTTGGGGCCCGGGGTTTAGGTCACATGCTTAGCTTGTGGGGGAGTTAGGTAAACTTTGCTTTTGGATTAGGGGTCAGGGGCAAAGCTTAGCTTGCGTTAGGTGTCAGGGCACATGCTTAGGGCTGGGGCGGTGTCAGGTACAGCTTAGCGGCTGGGGGCAGGGTCAGGTCACTCTTAGCTTGCTGAGTGGTTCAGGTCACATGCTTACTTGCTGGGGCTTTTTGGGCAGGTAAAATGCTTAGCTTGCTGGGGCAGGTGTCATCACATGCTTGCTTGCTGGGTTAGGGGTCAGGGACAGCTTACTTCTGGGTTAGGGGTTTAGTCACAGCTTAGGCGGGGCAGGTGAGGTCAAAATCTTAGCGTGTTGGTCAGGGTCAGGTCACTCAGCATGCTGGGGTTAGGTGTCATCACAGCTAATAGCGGGTTTGGTGTCAGGTACAGCTTAGCTTGCTGGGGGCAGGGGGCAGGTCACTGTTTGTGTGTGGGGGAGGTGTCGGTCAATGTTAGCGTGCTGGGCAGGTGTCAGGGACATGCTTAGCTTATGGGGTTTGGTGCATCACAGCTTAACGTGCTGGGCAGGGGTCAGGGCACATGCTTAGCGTGTGGGTCGGGGTGGTCACAGCTTAGCGTGCGGGTTAGGTGTCAGGTCACATCTTGTTTCTTGGTTAGGTGCAGGGCACAGCTTAGCTTCCTGGGGTTTGTGTCAGGGCACAAGTTAGGTGCTGGGGCATGTGTCAGGTCCCCATGCTTGCTGTGGTCAGGGGTCGGTCACATGTTTGGTGCTGGGTTAGGTGTAGGCACATGTTAGCTTAGGGTCAGGTGTCAGGGTTTCACTTAGTTAGTGGGTCAGGGGTCATTTCACATGCTTTGTTGCTGGTCAGGGGTTTAGGACCATGTTTCTTTTGGGGGAGGGGTCAGGTCAATCTTAGCTTTCTGGGGCGGTGTTTTGGTACATCTTTGCTTTCTGGGTAGGTGTGAGGTCCATGCTTACTTTCTGGGTCAGGTGCCGGTCCCCTCTTAGCTTTCTGGGTTTAGGGGTCGGTTTACATGCTTAGCTTCGGGTTAGGGTCAGTAAATGCTTAGCTTGTGGTCAGGTGTCAGGTCACATGCTTTCTTACTGGGGCAGGTGTGGGTCACATGCTTAGTTTTGGGTTCCCGGGGTAGGTCAAGCTTAGCTTTTGGGTAGGTGCAGGGCACATGCTTCTTTTTGGGTCAGGGTGAGGGCAAGCTTAGCTTGTGGGCCCCGGGGCAGGTACATGCTTGCTTGCTGGGGCGGGTAAAGGGCAATGCTTTCCTGCTGGGGTCAGGGGTCAGGTCACATGTTAGTTGTGGGTCAGTGTCAGGTCACTGCTTGCTGGGGTCAGGGCAGGTCACATGCTTAGCTTCTGGTCAGGGGTAGGTTATTATCGAGGTGATATCTCAGCCTTATTCGCCTTTTTGTGTTCTTTTATACTAAATTTCCCATAAATTTGAAAATCACAATTGAAATTTTTCTTTTATCCCCATTTGGGTTTTTTTTTTTTTCGATTGTGAATAGTTTAAAGTGATCTTTGCAATATATATATAAAATATAATATAAATTTAAAATATTATATTATAAATTATATATATATATATATATATTATTAAAAAATATATATATAAAAATTCGTCCCAATAGGCAGAATTTGCGATCTTGGTTTTTAAAAAGCAAAACTCATCTTTCCCCTTAAAGGGAAAAGGGAAAAATTTTTTTATGCAATAATTTTTGCGAAAATCATTCTGAACCTAAAGAAAAAAACATATTTCACTAGTTTGGTTTGTATTAAATTATTGTAAACAAATCTAAAATATGACAGTGGGTTAGGCTAAAATAAATTTCTCTTGTTATAATAAAGGGTTTGGTAAAATTTTTTTAAAATTCTTTTGGTCAAAATTTAATTTTTTTTACATTAACTTAATGAAAAAATAATTACCCACACCACATAATATATATATATATATATATATATAATATTATATATATATTATATAATAAAATATATAAATTTATATAAATATTAATAATATAAATATTTATATTAAATATATATAATATAAATTATATTTAAAAAATTTTTATATAATTATATAAAAATATATAGTAATAATATAGTATTGTTTTTCATATGGTGGGATTTTTGGTTCCTTTTTCGTCTAAAAATATGCAAGATTACAGCATGTCTTGTACTTTACTTCACTAGGTACATAACATACTTCATGTTTTTTTATACACACCATTAGTTTTTTTGTTTTTCTTAATATTTTTTGGTTTATTTCTTTTCCCTTTTTTTCCAGGGAAGGGAATAGAATCTTTCCTCCGAACCATGAGGTTGTAAAAAAACTAAAATGCGGGGAAAAATGGGCAGTAAAACCCTTTTTCCCCCGTAAAAGTTTCTAAAAAAAAATAAGAAAAAAAAAATTGCACGGGGAAGTTGAATGTGGGGATGTTGTGCAAAAATAAAAAAGGATGTTGTGGTGTTTTTGAAAGAGAAGAAATATGTCCGGCTTAAGTGAAACAAAACTGAAGGGGGTGGGAGAGTTTCAGTGGGGAAAGGAATAAATGGGATTAGGTCAGGGTTTAAATAGAGTTAGAGCAAAAAGGAGTAGCAAAAAATTTGAAGGAAAATATGGCAGGAAAGAGGAAAATACAAAGTATAAATTCAAGGATTAGTGGGGTAAAATAAAGATTGGTTTTGAAAAGTGGGTTTTAAATAAGGGTATGCATGAGAAAAAGAAATGTAGAGGAGAGAAAGGATTCGGGGAAAAGTTGATGAATGCGTGGGGATTTTTTAAAAGTGTGAGGTAATGGTGTTGGGGATTTTTAATGAAAATGGGAAAAATGTTTTTGGGGGGGAGTAGAGGTAAATTTTGGGGTGCCAGGGGGAAATGTAAATGGGGAGCCCTTTTAATGAGCATGGTAGAAAGAAATTGGTAAAAAGTAAAAATTTTTTGAAAAAGGATAAATAAATATCAAGGTATGATTAGCACTAATGAAAAGTTTGTTAGATTATGTATTTGGGGATAAAAGGTTGATGGGGGGGCTCCGGGTGAAAAGTTTATAGAGGGAACTGATATTGGATCATTATTTAGTTGTACTACATTAGAGTAAAAAGGTAATGGGGAAAAGGGAAGGGGGCAATAAAAAGTAAAAGGGAGGTGAAAGTGTATAAAATAAAGGGGGGAGGAAAATTTGGGCGAGACATAAGCGACATTGGCAAAAGGTGGGCTAGTGCAAAGATGAGAGTGGGGGGGTTGAAGAGGGAGGAATAGTTTTTTTAAAAAGCAGTATTAGATTGTGGGGCGAAATTTTTGGTTATAGGGGGTG
>NC_069419.1:38464056-38594185 GCF_026875155.1 Cherax quadricarinatus
TTTCTTTTTGTTTAATAAATTTTTTCATTTTTGTGAATTGTAGGTCTCCTGTTTCCCCCTTTTGCACTGTAATGCCTATCCTTAGAAAATGTAAAAACCCCCGTGGGTGCCCAAATTAACGTATTGTTGTGCTTTTTAAAGGCACCTGAGTTTTTAATTACGTCTTGGATCGTTGTGTTTTGGCAGGCGGCCCCAACCCTAGTTTTTTTCCAATGTATATCATGTTGTATAATACGTGATGCTTGTGTATGTGGTAATTTTGTGTGCTCTTTTTTTGCCCACATTTTTTTTTTTTTGTATGTCTTTTATTTTCCAGTGTTTTGTTTTTATTTTTTTTTTAAAAAATTTAAAATCTTTTATGCCTGGTATCTCGTTGCATTTTATTTTATGCCCCCAAAATGAAGTAAAAAAAAAAAACTCTCAAACTTTAAACATATACTTCCCCCCACACACCGCTTCCAATCTGATACCCGTTTTCATTACTAAATTTCTTTACTACCTTCATCACTTGCTCTTTTCAATGGTCAATTATTTTTCCCTTTTTTTTTCCGTAACCTACTGCATAATTTTAAAATATACTAAATGTAAAACATGTTCTGTGCACTTAGGTCTTCGTTTTTTTGATTCCTGATTTTTTTTACATTGACTCTAAGTTTTTTTTCACATTCTGTGTGCCCAAAAGTACTACTAACCCAGTAGAATTTGTGAAAATTTGGGGGTGATGTTCTGACTTAGAAAATGAAGAAAAAACCATCCGGCACACTAATGCGTAAAACACCTAATTACTTAAACGTTTGAAATTACTAACCCTGTACTCTCTAGAACCAGAAGGGAGAGTAATGATTATATACATTGGGAAAAAACCCTAGGGGAAATTAGTATAAAACTAGTACACGAAAATCATCCCCGTGAAAGCAGAAAACTCGGCAGCGATGCAACTTTCCCCCCAGTGAAAACAGGGGCGCCCATAGCACGATAAGAGAAACACAACAAGTGGAGGGGCCCAAGACTGTTAAACTGCCTCCCAGCATACATAAGGGGATTCCCAAAGGGAAAACCCCTGGCTGTCTTAAACGGGCACTGGCGGGTACAAAGTTAGTACTTGACCGCCGGGCTGTGGTTCGTACGTCGGTTGCATCGGCTAACACTAACAGCCTGGTTGATCAGGCCTTGACCCACCATGAGCCTAGTCACAGACCGGTGCGGAGGCGTTGACCCCCGGAAACCTCTCCAGGTGTTGAGGGTCAATTCTTCCCCAAAGGATTGGACTGCACATTCCCCATCCCAGACCAATCTGCCCTTTTCAGACAAAAGTCATTATTTTGTTAAAAGTTCTGAAAATCTGGATCCTTCAAAATCTTTTTTAGCCTATTTTGTAAAACAGCGAATTTATCGTCATTTGTTTTCCTTTCATAAAGGGAGAAATGTGAATTAGAACAACATTGGGCCTTTAAGTTGTCCTTGAGGAACACATCGGGTGACTTCCCCATTTATTACACCCAATTTACCCAAACTTCTTTGCAATTTGAATCTAAAATTTCCTACTCCAGACGTATAGTTTACTGGCGTAATTTATGAAGTTGGCTTATTCCCCGATTTAAAGATAGGTATTAAATTAGCCATCATTTTACATCTCTAGATAACACCAGTTTGAATTTGTGTGCTAAACAGGCTTGTTAACTAAGTTTCCTTCGGGTCCCGGGAACTTTGTTTTAGTTTGACTGCTTGCTTAATAACCATATTACTTAATTCTTTTTTTCAGAGCCTGAATAATTAAAAAAAAATCGTTGGGGTTCATTTTTTAATTTCTTGCATGAGTACTTCGAGAAATAAATTAAAAAGAGGCAGCACATTTCCTTCATTCCAATAAATGTCCAACCGGTCTAGTGGTTCTAATTTTTCTCGATCTTTGTCCTTTATACTTTGTTTTTGATTCCTAGTACTTTAATTTTTTGTTGCATTTAGCCTTCCTAAACCCTTTTTTCTACCTCTCTTTTTTTAAAACAAAATTGGTTAATAAGGGTTTTTCTCTCCCTTTTAAATGCGCCCATAAATTCCTCTCTTTTCTGCTAATAGGTTCTTTACTCTCCTATCTCCTCGGGATTTTTTTTTCAGTATGATCTTTGTCACTAGATAACCTCAGTCAAGACTGCAGATGTTCATAAGTAAATTTTTTTAAACGGTTGAAAGGAAATCAGAGAATTTTATGCCTTATCCATTTCTCGTACTCCCCTTATATTAACATTTAAAATATTTTTGATCATTCCCCCAAATTCTCCCGTGATCCTTGAATATTAAAAAAAAGTTTTCCTATTCGATGAACCAATAGAAGATTACCCCGATAGGTTTATTACAAAAGTTAAAAAAATCTCCCTTTAAAAACTTCAGGAAGTCATTGGACTATAAATTTTTCTAAAGTTAATTTTCCACTTTTTTATTACGTTATCATGTCTTGAAACCCCCCCAATTTTTTCCCAAAACAGTTCTCTCTGTCATTTTATGTTTTTTTCATCGTATAGATTTTTAGATTTTTCCCCCGAAGTGGCTAGTTTATTTTGCACCCCCCTATCATCTTTTGGACGGTGCGCAAGAGCATATGGATACACAAAAGGCCAGGAATGGGGGCCCCAAAGGGTTAACAGGTTACTATTGTTTATATCTTATACTAAGTTACTTTTCTGTTACAAAGCAATTTTTTGGGAAATTTGCTTGTATATCTGGTATCTTATTTTTATTAATAAGATATCTTACTTTCACATAGGTTATTATACTGTCTGTTTCTGTATTCCCCAAAAGGGAAAATTAAACACATAGTTTCAAGACAGTGACCATATGTGATCACTAATTTACATTCGTTTGTTTTATCTGTGTTCTCCCAGACTACCCGAATACTTGTAACCAAGCCCGCCCGGCCACTACAAATTTAGTAGTCTGTTCACATTTCCGTTGCCCATAAACATACTTTTCTACTTCTGTTTCATAGGGGGTTTAGATCTTTAACTAACTAAAAAAAGGAATGCATTTATAAGCCTGAGTGATCTATAACCCTATGATAACATGAGTAGAAAAGTATGTTTTGGAGCAACTTTGCAATGTGAACAGACTGATGATGTTGTAGTGGCCAGGCTAGGCTTGGTTACAATTTCTTCTGGTTGTTGGGGACACACAGATGATAAAAACTAATGTAAATTATGTGATCAGGCATATGGTCACTGTCTTGAACACTATGTGTTAATTGTCCACTTATTGAGGAATACAGAAACAGACAGTATAAAAACCCTATGTGACAGGGTCAAGATATCTTATTAATGAAAATAAGATCCCAGATATACTAAGCAAATTTCCTAAATTTGCTTTGTAACAGATAAGTGAACTTTAGATATAGATTTTAAATCAATATGTAAAACTGTTAACCCTTTGGGGCCTAGTTCTAGGCCTTTTGTGTATCCATATGCTCTTGCGCTACCGTCCACAGATGGATATGGGGTGCACAATAAACTAGCCACTTCGGTGGCAAAATCTAAAAAATCTATACCGATGTACAAACATAGAAAGTGCCCAGGGGGAACTGTTTTGGGAAGAAATTGTTAGGGTTTCAAGACATGATAACGTAATAAAAGAAGTGGAATTTAACTTTAGCCAAATTTATAGTCCAATGACTTCCTGGAAGTTGTTAAGGGATGTTTTTTTTTAACAGTTTGTAATAGAACCTATCGAGGTAATCTTCTATTGAGTTCATCGAATAGGAACTCTGTTAATATTCAAGAGATCACTGGAGAATTTGGTGGAAGTGATCACAATTATTTTAAATGTTAATATAATACATGGGAGTACGAGAATTATGGATAATGCAGTAAAATTCTCTGATTTCCGTTCAACCGATTATAAATTTACTTAGTGAACATCTGTCTAGTCTTGACTGAGGTTATCTATTTGACGAAGATCATCGAGAATAACAACCCCAGATGGATGAGTAGGAGAGTAAAGAACCTATTAGCAGAAAAAGAGAGGAATTTATGGGCGCATTTAAAAGGGAGAGAATAACCTTATTAACCAATTTGTTTTATATTAAAAGAGAGGTAGAGAAAGGATTAGGAAGGCTAATGCATTGAAATTAAAGTAGCTAGTGAATCAAAAACAAAGTATATAGGACAAAGATCAGAGAAAAATTAGAACCACTGAGACCTAGGTCTGGACAGCTTATTGGTAATGACTAGGAAATGTGCTGCTCTCTTTTTAATTTATTTCTCGTCAGTACTCATGCAAGAAATTATAAATGATATCCCAACGATTATTAATTATTCAGGCTCTGAATAAAATGAATTAAGTAATATGGTTATTAAGCAAGCAGTCAAACTAAAACAAAGTTCCCGGGAGCCGAAGGAAACTTAGTTAACAAGCCTGTTTAGCACACAAATTCAAACTGGTGTTATGCTAGAGATGTGGATGATGGCTAATTTAATACCTATCTTTAAATCAGGCAATAAGCCAACTTCATAAAATTATCGCTCAGTAAACTATACGTCTGGAGTAGGCAAATTGTTAGATTCAATTGCAATGAGAGTTTGCATAAATTGGGTGTAATATGAATGGGGAAGTCACCAGATGTGTTCCTCAAGGAACAACTTAAGGCCAATTGTTGTTCATAATTCACATTTCTCTCCTTTATGAAGGAATAACAAGTGACATGAGTAAATTCGCTGTTGACTAAAATAGGCTGAATAAAAGATTTTGAAGAGATTTCCATTGATTTTCAGAAAACTATTTAGACAAAATAATGACTTGTCTGAAAAGTGGCAGATGTGGTCTGGTATGGAGAAGTGTGCAGTCCTAATCCTTGGGAATGAAATTGACCCTCATACACACTGGAGAGGTTTTCCGGGGGTCAACGCCTCCGCAGCCTGGTCTGTGACTAGGCTCATGGTGGATCAAGGCCTGATCAACCAGGCTGTTAGTGTTAGCCGTATGCAACCTGAGTACGAACCAAAAGCCCGGTGGTCATGTACTAACTTTAGGTACCTGTCCAGTGCCTGTTGAAGACAGCCAGGGTTCTTGGTAATCCCCTTTATGTATGCTGGGAGGCAGTTGAACAGTCTTGGGCCCCCCACACTTGTTGTGTTGTCTCTTATCGTGCTAGTGGGCGCCCCTGCTTTTCACTGGGGGATGTTGCATCGTCTGCCGAGTTTTCTGCTTTCACGGGGAGTGATTTTCGTGTACTAGTTTGGGTACTATTCCTCTAGGATTTTCCCAAATGTATATTTAATTTATGTATCTCTCCCTTCTGGTTCTAGAGAGTACAGGTTGAGTAATTTCAAGCGTTCAAGTAATTGAGGTGTTTTATCGCAGTTATGTGTGCCGTGATTGGTTCTCTATACATTTTCTAAGTCAGCAACATCAAATCCAATTATCAGCAATTTTACTGGATTATGTAGTACTTGGTCACACGAATGTGAAAAAAAACTTAGGAGTCAATGTAAACAGAAATCAGGAAAACAAAATAACGTAAGACCTAAGTGCACAGAAAAATGTTTTACATATTAGTAGTATTTAAGAATTATGCGTAGGTTACGCAAAAGAAGGAAATTATAATTGACCATTGAAAAGAGCAAGTGATGAAGGTAGTAAAGAATTGAGTAATGAAAGACGGATATCAGGATTGGAAGCGGGTGTGTGGGAGGAAGTGATTATGTTCAGATGTTTAGAGTTTTTTTTTTTTTATTTTTTACTTCATTTGGGTGCATAAAATAATTTTGTCAACGAGATACCAGGCACTAAAAGATTATTTATTATATAATAAAAAATAAAAAACAAAACATGGAAAATTTTAAAGACTATACAAAAAAAAAAATGTGACAAAAACGAGCACACAAAATTACCCCACATACACAAGCAATCCGTATTATACAACATGATACTACATCTGGCATATAACTAGGCTTGGCTTCCGCCTGCCAACACACAACGTATCCAAGACGTAATCTAAGAACTCAGGTGCCTTAAAGAGCACAACAATACGTTAATTTGGGCGACTACCACGGGGTTATTATCATTGACTAAGGATAGGCATTACAGTGCAAAGGTGGAAACAGGATGACGCTACAATTCACAAAAATGAAAATATCTAATATAACAAAACGAAACTACACTGTGATATTTGACATCTCAAATAAACACAAAGAAAAGACAATGCAAGCAGCTATAAGTGAACTTATACACTGACGAGAGGCAAACATTGAAAAATACTGCTTCCATATATAGTTCAAGCTCCATCACAGCTTACAGAAAAACAAACACTTGCATAGATACATATACTATTGAAAAGCACACGAACACGTCATAAAGTATAAACAGAAATAAGAAAACGTTCAACTGTGCTAGGAAGCACACCATATACAAAATGTACACCAATGACTTGTATTGAGGCATAAATAACGAAAAACATTCCTAAAAGCTGTATATACAAAGCCTTAAGATATATCGTCGTCACCGTTACATAGGAGACGCACATGAACACGGAGATCACAAAACATTCACGCACTTGACAAACAGAATTAGACACAGCTGACCAGCCCGTTAGATTACCCACTGAACACTCACAACTATCTCAAATCTCGTAACTCCAAGGCTTTATATTCAGACGGGAAGTCTCTCTCCCATCTCCCCTCATATACCAACCGATTTCGACATTTTGTCCTATAACTCGTCCCCGCTAAAACCCTAATTCTACTGTTGCCTTCATCGTGCCTCATAGCCCATGACACGAAAATATAATCGGCCACAACGTACGACACCGCACGTTGTACACGCAAGTCAACCCCACCTACATCAAAACTCAACGCCCGGAGCACCGACAAACCTCCCCCCCCAACCAAACGCAAAACCCTACTGAACCACTCTCGTACCATACCTAAAGTCTCACAGAAATACACAACACAACGTGAAAAGCAGATTCCTCCATCCTGCACGCCGGACAACCCGTCTTCCCCCAAACGCCTATTATACACCACCCCGGACGGCAAGATTCCATGTAAAAATTTAAAAACCACTTCCCGTACTTGAGCAGGCATACGCAACTGTTGAACTCGCCTCCATATATCACCCCACGCATACATGGGATACATCCCTTCAACTCGCACCACGACTACCTCCATACCCGCCCTTTCTAAGGTACATAATTTTACACAGCGCACGTCCCCCATGTGCAATAATACGCGGAGCATTGTGTCGCACCTAATTAAATTCCTCCCTCCCCACCACCTGCGCAGGTCGTGATACAATTCACTTAACCCACCATGCATCCCACCCAGTCGGAGAAAACGACGCTTCACGTAACATGCCATGACACGAGCCTCTAGAGGAATGAGACCCAACCCTCCCTGATGCATTGGTGTCTCCACCACCGCTCTTGTGAGCCAATCGCAACCTGAACCCCACAAAAATCGATAAACTCTATGCAAAAGATGTTTGACGTCCCCCTGCAACAGAGGATACAGTGCAGCAACATGCCATACTTTGCTATAAAGCAGGACATTAATGACCACCGCCCTCTGATGCAGGGTTAAATGTCGCGGCCGTAGACTATTTAAGCGCACCAAGACACTATGTACAACCCTCCCCGAATTACACGCCCTCATCTGATCGACCTCCTGCATATAATGAACACCACATATAGTGATACGATCAACCACAGTCCACCCCTCTGCATCCACCCCATCCCCCACCCACTCCTCCAACTCCATAATCTTCAATTTTTCTCTATAAACACACATCCCCGTAGCCTTGCCAAATATGTCAACAAGTCTCCCAACAAAACCCAATTGCTCCCGTGAACGTAATAACACAGTAGTATCATCTACATAACCCACAAGGGTCGGTCGACCACTACTCGGACCCCACGATGTCTCTACTCCCCGTCCACAAACAGCCCAGTAAAAAGGGTCCTGCATACATGCAAAAAGCATTTGAGACATCGGGCATCCCTGACGAATGCCCCTGCTCAAGTGTACAAAAACACCTAACTTGCCATTAACTTGTACTTTAAATCCCGCTCCATTGTACAACGAACGGGCCCACATGATGACCTCATTTCCAAAACTCTGCCATCTCATAAATTTCCACAGAACCTCCCTTTCCACACTATCAAAAGTGGCTCGCCAGTCTAAAGCCAAAACTCCACCCCCACCCCTCACCTCGCATTCCTCAACAAACTCCCTGATATTCCCATGACCATCATACATTGACCTACCTGGCACACCAAACTGACTCTTATGAATTACCTTATCAAACACTTTCTTAATTCTATTCATCAAAATTTTTACATATAGTTTACAGTCACTACACATCAACGATACGGTCCGTAGTCCTTAATCGCTAACGGCACATCACATTTCCTAAGACCAACACTGCCATACGCTGAGACAGACCTAACACCCCCCACCTCCTTCATCACATTGAGTAAACGAACCATAAAAGTCCGTATTACCTCCCAATGTTTGATATAAAATTCACAAGGGATGCCATCAATGCCTTGAGCCTTCCCCTTACTCATTCCTTGTAGTGCCTCCCACACGTCTGCCTCAGATATAGGCCCACCCATGAGAAGGCGATCATAATCATTTAACTTGCATCGTACTCCTCTCCCCAATTCCTGTATTGCATGCTCACTCACGTCTTTACTTTGCATCTGGGGCTTACTCCAAGTATCGACATGAAAACTTATCCCCTCAGTTGTTGTTAAGACCTGTCCCTCACTATACCCATCAACTTCATCCTGCACCACTAAACTCACAATTTCAGTGGCTTTTCGTCTTTGTGTCTGACTTCGTAAGACACAAGCAGACGGCTTGTCACCCCACAAAGCCTCCTCCACCCCACCCGAAATGCGCGCCCCATCGAAAACCTTATTTTTCAATACCTGGATTTGTTCTTCAAGAGCGTCGATCTCATCCACTGGGTAAACCCCAGATGCCTCTCCCTGCACATAGCATTGTCGTAGATGACCCTCCAGGTACCTCAGAAACCATACTCCAAGCGAGTGGCCTCCTTACCCCGATGCACATAAAAATCCTTAATTCGAGGCTTCACAACCTCATCCCACCGTCGTACTAAATGCCACCCCTCCCAGGAGTCTACTCCCATAGACGCCCATAAGTCCACGAATAGTTCCCTATCATCTGCACTTTGTAGCATCCTTGTATTCAATTTCCAGTATCCCTAAAAATGATTCGGGAGACCCCCCCCCAGTCGAGCTCTACAAAAACTCCCCGGTGGTCAGAGAAAAAGACATTCAACACACGCACATTGATTACGACCACCCGCTGAGACACATACACCCTATCTGAACATGCCGCATAGCCCCTATGCACAAAAGTATGCTCAATCCCCAAGTCACGTCCTCCGCGTACATCTACCAACCCCAGCCCAGACAACAAGTCACCCAAAATAAGTGAACAGAAACCCGCCCCCCTCGGTTCAACGTCTTTACGGCGCACCACACAGTTCCAATCACCACCGACCACTGTAATTTCCGGCAGGGACCTCAAATAATATACTAAGACATCTCTAACAAAAGTATTTTTAATATTAACATCATGTTCAGCCGGCCCATATGCCCTTACAAAACCAACCCTTCTACTACCCCAATCCCCCAAGACTCACACAACGTGACCCTCCCCCCCTTCCTCCCAATGTCTCATCACAAACGGGCTGGTCGCTTTTATCAACACAGCCACTCCACCTTTCAGACGTCTGGAGTGAGTCACATAAATGTCATAACCATCCATCTCAAACAAAGTTCCTACCTTATGGTTATGTTCTTGCAAAAAACACACATCCACTGCAAAACGATTCAACCACTCATGCACCTGCACACACTTTCTGACAGATTTCAAACCATTAACATTAATAGTTACACACCTAACTGTGTTAAAGGAGGCTTTCCTCTAGGGGTCACCACTCCCTTTTTCTCTTTGCATCGGCAAGCACCCAAGGCACTCCCCGCACCTTTGGCAATCCCCGTGATATTACCTGCTGTCCTGGACTTGCGCAACCTCTCCCCACCCGTGATTTCCGACCACGTCTTCTTCCCTGAACGTTGTCCAGGGGTCAAGACATCATCGGAGTCGGACAGGGTAACAGCACGCTTCCTAGAAACAGCATCTTCAGACATGTCAGTACTTGGAGTGTTCTCCTTGTGAATTTCTGCCTCAACAGTATGAACCCTCGAACTCTCCAAATCTCGCACTTTAGCTATCTGATCAGCATCATCTACACATAATCTCACCTCATCAGAACACTTCAACAAAGGCACACATGGCACAGAATCAGACTCATACGATGCTAAAAGGTCACTCAACACAGATTCAATATCGGCCTCCATATCACCTGCCTCTCTTGCTAGAGGGATTTCACTGCTCACATGTTCCACCTCGTCAAGGGAGGCAGTACCAGGTAGAGTCACACAAGATGACTCTAATAGCATGGCCCGATCAACCTCAGCACTCCATGATGTCAGACGCCGCGAGTCCTCGACAACCTCTTCTTCCGGAGTCTGACGGGGTGCCTCGCCATCAGGACGACGACCACGCCCCGAGGGCAGCTGGCGCTGAACACATTGAGCCACTATGTGATCCAAGGTGCCACAGAGGCGGCAAGTTCTTCTCTGTCCAGGATACGTAACGTACACCTAGGAACGGAAATCCTCTAGGTGTACGTACAAAGGAATTGGCTGATGCAGGGACATTTTCAACGTAAATGACCCCTCTTGAAGACCAGCATAGTGGCTGTCAGACCACCTACCCATGGTGACCAGGTGGATCTTCCCATAATGTTCAAAAACGTCACGTATATCAACTTCATTGGCCTCAAAAGGAACGTTTCGCACAAATACCCACATATAGTTTACCTGGAGTTTACCTGGAGAGAGTTTCGGGGGTCAATGCCCCCGCGGCCCGGTCTGTGACCGTGAAACGTCATGTAACTGGACAGAAACTGCTGGGGTGACTTGCTTACTTATATCCTGGTACTGGGTCACAATCTTCTCGTAAATCTGAGTATCACAAAACTTGATGAAGATCCGTGAAGTTCCATTCAAGGCGACGCCAAACAAGGATTCACGCTGAATGCCATATGTATCACGAATGATTGCTGGCATTAACACATTTATTGATTCGCTGGTGATAGAGCTCTGTGTTAATTGAATACAAACAGTATTAACATGCCGGCGAAACGCAGTCGCCATTGTTGTTGATGTTGTAAAAAGTCCTCCACCAGGTGTCGCAACTGAGGAGAAGCAGCTGAAAACCGCTCAGCACAACGTCTTAGCAGAGAATGGTGTTTGAGAGTTGACGTGTCAGCAGGTGAGTCTGTGAAAGACTAGGGGAAAAAGGTGAGTGGTGCATTAAGACATCCATAAAGATAAAGAACGTTATCCATGAAGGAAAAAAAAAAAAAGGTGAATATATGAGAGAATAATGGCACCAACGCTCTTATATGGGTATGAAGCCCGGATTTTGAATGTTGCAACAAGGAGGAGGCTGAGTCAGTAGAGAAGGCAATGTGTGGTGTGAATATTAGGCAAAGAATTCGTAGCCTGGAGATTAGAAGGAGGTGCAGAGTTGTTGAGGGAGTTGAAAATAAATAGCAATTATTAATTGCTGGCTGAACAATCACTAAGGACCTTTAAGTCTCATTCATCGATAACTGGGACTTCTTCTTTAGCGGAAATCGCATGCATGCCTGGGATGGTTACACTTATTTAGGACAGGTGGAGGGAGCTGTTAGGACTTTAAACTAGAAATAGTTAATGGTATGGGATTTCATGTAGAATAATCGATCTGAGCTATTTAAATTTTCAAGATTGTGATAATATGGAATTTAGAAGTAACCTTCATCATTTAAAATTTGGTCAAGGTAAAAATAATTACAACTGAAATTGTGAAAAGGAAAAGATGAAAAGGGGAAAGACACTGACGAAAATAATAAAAAAATATTTTACTCAAATAGTAGAAGTACCAGAAATAAAATGAACGAATTATTTCTGATTGTATGTGTGGGAAACGTTGATGATATTGCGATTCCTGAGACTTAGTTTAATTTATAGAGTCGGGACGTGATTTCCGGGTGTCGTATTCAGGGGTTTACATAATTCCACATAGAGAGAAATAATGGGGAGGATATGTAGCGTTATATGTACGAGAACATGTAAATTATTGCATAAATCAGGTTCAAAACTTAGTGGATTAGTAACAGAATCTCTAGAAAGTCAAGAAAAAATATTTTTAAGTGTAATAAACATACCCTCAAGATGAGAAATCGAGACTTCTTTGTAACAAAATTGTTAGTTCTCATAGACTGGACTTCTCTGATCGGTAATCTGAATCCAGAGACTTAAGGGTTGCTTCCTGAAGCAGTTCGCACCAGAGAATACGAGAGGTAATAATTTGTTTGACCTAGTCTTGTATAGAAAAGGAAACCCTTGTTAACAATCTAGAGATCACTGAGGAGCTTGGTTCAAGCGATCACTAATCTATCATCTTTAATATTACCTGGGGTGCCCGAGGTAAATGATTAACAAGGGGTCTTTGATTGAACTTTGTGTAGAAAGAGGTTTGGCAATAGGTAATCATATATCAAGAAACTAAGGATAAATTAGTATATGAGATATGATGGAAGGCGTAATGGCTATAGTTTGTTGTACTGTGTATTGGTGGATAAAAGGTTGATGGGTAGATTTCAGGAACTGCGTGTGTACAGAGAGGCAACAGATATATTAGATAATTTTTTTAGTTGTAGTTAATAATGAGAGTAAAAGGTGGATGTGGCACAAGTAGAACAGTGTCAGGATGTCAGGAAGTAAGAGGTGAAATTTTACAAGTTTGTGAGAGTATAAACAATGAGGATGAAGAGGTATGGGGTAGAATTAAAAATGCAATGTCAGATTGCTCAGCAGAAGTTTGTGCATATAGGAGTGTGGGTAAAGGAGGGAGGAGAAGCAATTGGTGGAATGATGAGCAGTGGCAGCTCATGTAGGCACTGTAGGACTGCAGCACCTCCTATTTTCACTCGATATTATCAATAACATTCATTATAATGAGTCTTTTTTTCTTTAATCCTTTCTTTATGCTTGTACATTATATAATCCTTAAGCTTAATGTCAGTAGCATTCTCCCAGTGCATGAAAAAATTACAAAAATCCTTGTATGGAACTGTGTGCTTCACAGTTCCAGCGACTCGGTGTTTAGCTGTTTTCGCGCATGCACACATGTTAAAGATAAGACGCTGCATGTTAGGTAGAGAGAGCACTGTCGCTGACGCAGTGCCGACCCTGTTGTGCAAGAGAACCTGGAGTATACCTGGAGAGAGTTCCGGGGGTCAACGCCCCCGCGGCCCGGTCTGTGACCAGGCCTCCTGGTGGATCAGAGCCTGATCAACCAGGCTGTTGCTGCTGGCTACACGCAAACCAACGTACGAGCCACAGCCCGGCTGGTCAGGAACCGACTTTAGGTGCTTGTCCAGTGCCAGCTTGAAGACTGCCAGGGGTCTGTTGGTAATCCCCCTTATGTATGCTGGGAGGCAGTTGAACAGTCTCGGGCCCCTGACACTTATTGTACGGTCTCTTAACGTGCTAGTGACACCCCTGCTTTTCATTGGGGGGATGTTGCATCGTCTGCCAAGTCTTTTGCTTTCGTAGTGAGTGATTTTCGTGTGCAAGTTCGGTACTAGTTCCTCTAGGATTTTCCAGGTGTATATAATCATGTATCTCTCCCGCCTGCGTTCCAGGGAATACAGTTTTAGGAACCTCAAGCGCTCCCAGTAATTGAGGTGTTTTATCTCCGTTATGCGCGCCGTGAAGGTTCTCTGTACATTTTCTAGGTCAGCAATTTCACCTGCCTTGAAAGGTGCTGTTAGTGTGCAGCAATTTCCAGCCTAGATAGAACAAGTGACCTGAAGAGTGTCATCATGGGCTTGGCCTCCCTAGTTTCGAAGGTTCTCATTATCCATCCTGTCATTTTTCTAGCAGATGCGATTGATACTATGTTATGGTCCTTGAAGGTGAGATCCTCCGACATGATCACTCCCAGGTCTTTGACGTTGGTGTTTCGCTCTATTTTGTGGCCAGAATTTGTTTTGTACTCTGATGAAGATTTAATTTCCTCGTGTTTACCATATCTGAGTAATTGAAATTTCTCATCGTTGAACTTCATATTGTTTTCTGCAGCCCACTGAAAGATTCGGTTGATGTCCGCCTGGAGCATTGCAGTGTCTGCAATGGAAGTCACTGTCATGCAGATTCGGGTGTCATCTGCAAAGGAAGACACGGTGCTGTGGCTGACATCCTTGTCTATGTCGGATATGAGGATGAGGAACAAGATGGGAGCGAGTACTGTGCCTTGTGGAACAGAGCTTTTCACCGTAGCTGCCTCGGACTTCACTCTGTTGACGACTACTCTCTGTGTTCTGTTAGTGAGGAAATTATAGATCCATCGACCGACTTTTCCTGTTATTCCTTTAGCACGCATTTTGTGCGCTATTACTCCATGGTCGCACTTGTCGAAGGCTTTTGCAAAGTCTGTATATATTACATCTGCATTCTTTTTATCTTCTAGTGCATTTAGGACCTTGTCGTAGTGATCCAATAATTGAGACAGACAGGAGCGACCTGTTCTAAACCCATGTTCCCCTGGGTTGTGTAACTGATGGGTTTCTAGATGGGTGGTGATCTTGCTTCTTAGGACCCTTTCAAAGATTTTTATGATATGGGATGTTAGTGCTATAGGTCTGTAGTTTTTGCTGTTGCTTTACTGCCCCCTTTGTGGAGTGGGGCTATGTCTGTTGTTTTTAGTAACTGTGGGACGACCCCCGTGTCCATGCTCCCTCTCCATAGGATGGAAAAGGCTCGTGATATGGGGTTCTTGAAGTTCTTGATGAACACGGAGTTCCATGAGTCTGGCCCTGGGGCAGAGTGCATGGGCATGTCATTTATCGCCTGTTCGAAGTCATTTGGCGTCAGGATAACATCGGATAGGCTTGTGTTAACCAAATTTTGTGGCTCTCTCATAAAAAAATAATTTTGATCTTCGACTCTCAGTCTGGTTAGCGGCTTGCTAAAAACTGAGTCATATTGGGACTTGAGTAGCTCACTCATTTCCTTGCTGTCATCTGTGTAGGACCCATCTTGTTTAAGTAGGGGCCCAATACTGGACGTTGTTCTCGACTTTGATTTGGCATAGGAGAAGAAATACTTTGGGTTTCTTTCGATTTCATTTATGGCTTTTAGTTCTTCCCGCGATTCCTGACTCTATAGATTCCTTTTAGATTGAGTTCGATGTTGCTTCTGAGACAGTGTCCCTAGCATTTCGATTTTGAACTCTTTAGCATCTGATGATTCTTTCGCTGTCAAGGTAGGCTTTCATTTTCTTATTTTACATCTCTTCTTTTTCTAAATGAATAAACTTGTGCATGCCTCCATGCCCCAAGTTTAAACTGTTCTAGGCATAAGTGGAGTTCTGCTGCTTAATTTTCACTTTCTCCCATTATAATCGTTAGGATTGAAAATGGAAACTCACATACTGATATTTGTTTGAATGATGGTAATGCAACCACAAAAAAGTATAATTTAGTCTTAAGTTCTGACACGATACCACGGAACAAGTTGCTTTGTGCTGTGAAGTAAAAATGCGTTTGTTTTTTTTCCTGTTTGCTTGTTTCAGGTGATGTAATGGTCACAAAATCACGTTTAGCATATAATTATTTAATAAATTTATTTTGTACAATTAATGTACTGTATACAGGTAGCTGACTAACAATCAAACTCTGGTATAAACCCCTGAACAATTTATTTGCTTTCTACATTTTAGTGCCAGGTAAGTCCCCCAGACAGTCGTAACACCCAGGTACCATGAAGATTTTGCGACATGGCATTTAAAGGTGGAAATAAACACGCCGATGATTCTACTCTGGCTGGGTATCGAACCCAGGCCTCGCTGTGGGGAGCGTTAGCCACCAGTCCACCAGAGCCATGAAAGAAAAAGCGGAAAACTGGAAGTGAAAGAAGCATAGTTGACATGTGGTTTCGGACTTCTTTTAGTGAAACGTAAATTTACAGGATTACTTAGTGAGTCATACAGACTTTCATTCGACAACTAACTAAAGTTAAAAGAATCGTGAATTTTTTAAAAATCATGACGATTTTCTTTGTGGAAACTTAAACTTCTCTATTTGTTGGACTTATTTTGTCGATGTAAGCCCAACGAAAATACAATATCTGTTCAGGGGCCCTTCACAAACCCAAAAACGAAACACACTCACGGGTTTGGTGGGTGGTGAGTTCTTGTTAATTTATAGATTTCCTTTCAGGGAAGAAGTTTGGTAGCTTATACTGTTTTGTACACTAATATTAGGATTATTGAGGCAACATACCAACAATACCACCAGTCCGATAAATCTTCTTTGCAAATATACAGGGTCCTAAGCCCAACAAACAACAAAATACCTTTCATCCGTGGACTGCTTGCAGAGGCAAAGGCAATGTTCGCGGCTTTCACTGAGACCCACATAAAGGATCACTTGGACAACGAAATATGGATCCCAGGTTACAACCTATACAGATGTGACAGAGTGAACAGGCAAAAGGGGGGGGGGGGTTGGCCTGTACATTGCAGAGTCACTTGTTTGCACAGAACTGCTAAATGCCTCCAATGATGTAGTGGAAGTTTTAGCAGTAAGGGTCGAGAACCAAAACCTAGTCATTGTGATAGTCTACAAGCCTCCGGATGCAACATCCCAGCAATTCCAGGAACAGCTGTTAAAAATTGACCACTGTCTGGAAAACCTTCCAGCTCCTGCACCCAACATCTTGCTCCTGGGGGATTTCAACTTAAGGCACCTAAAATGGAGGAATATAGCAAATAATATTGTTGCAGTAATAACACCAGGAGGCAGCTCTGATGAAAACTCACACTCACGCGAGCTTTTAAATCTCTGCACAAAATTCAATTTAAACCAGCAAATAATAGAGCCTACTAGACTGGAGAATACACTAGACCTCATCTTCACTAACAATGATGATCTGATAAGAAATATCACCATATCAAAAACAATATACTCAGATCACAACATAATTGAGGTTCAGTCATATATGCACGGAACCCCAGACCGACATAATGAGATTAGTCACGAGGGAGCATTCACCAAATTCAACTTCAATAACAAAAACATAAAGTGGGACCAAGTAAACCAAGTCCTAACCGATATAAGCTGGGAAGATATACTAAGCAACACAGACCCCAACTTATGCCTAGAACAGATTAACTCGGTAGCACTCGATGTATGCACAAGGCTTATTCCTCTAAGAAAAAGGAGGAGTAGATGTAAAACAGAAAGAGACAGGCGCTCCCTTTACAGGCGACGGAAAAGAATAACAGAGCGGCTAAAAGAGGTCAATATATCTGAAATGCGTAGGGAGACACTGGTCAGAGAAATAGCAAGCATCGAACTTAAGCTAAAAGAATCCTTTAGGAGTCAGGAATCGCGGGAAGAACTAAAAGCCATAAATGAAATCGAAGAAACCCAAGTATTTCTTTTCCTATGCCAAATCAAAATCGAGAACAACGTCCAGTATTGGGCCCCTACTTAAACAAGATGGGTCCTACACAGATGACAACAAGGAAAGGAGGTGAGCTACTCAAGTCCCAATATGACTCAGTTTTTAGCAAGCCGCTAACCAGACTGAGAGTCGAAGATCAAAATGAATTTTTTATGAGAGGCCACAAAATTTGATTAACACAAGCCTATCCGATGTTACCCTGACGCCAAATGACTTCGAACAGGCGATAAATGACATGCCATGCACTCTGCCCCAGGACCAGACTCATGGAACTCTGTGTTCATCAAGAACTGCAAGAAGCCCCTATCACGAGCCTTTTCCTTTCCTATGGAGAGGGAGCATGGACACGGGGGTCGTCCCACAGTTACTAAAAACAACAGACATAGCCCCACTCCACAAAGGGGGCAGTAAAGCAACAGCAAAGAACTACAGACCAATAGCACTAACATCCCATATCATAAAAATCTTTGAAAGGGTCCTAAGAAGCAAGATCACCACGCATCTAGAAACCCATCAGTTACACAACCCAGGGCAACATGGGTTTAGAACAGGTCGCTCCTGTCTGTCTCAACTATTGGACCACTACGACAAGGTCCTAAATGCACTAGAAGACAAAAAAGAATGCAGATGTAATATATACAGACTTTGCAAAAGCCTTCGACAAGTGTGACCATGGCCCTAATAGCGCACAAAATGCGTGCTAAAGGAATAAAAAGGAAAAGTCGGGTCGATGGATCTATAATTTCCTCACTAACAGAACACAGAGAGTAGTCGTCAACAGAGTAAAGTCCGAGGCAGCTACGGTGAAAAGCTCTGTTCCACAAGGCACAGTACTCGCTCCCATCTTGTTCCTCATCCTTATATCCGACATAGACAAGGATGTCAGCCACAGCACCGTGTCTTCCTTTGCAGATGACACCCGAATCTGCATGACAGTGTCTTCCATTGCAGACACTGCAAAGCTCCAGGCAGACATCAACCAAATCTTTCAGTGGGCTGCAGAAAACAATATGAAGTTCAACGATGAGAAATTTTCAATTACTCAGATATGGTAAACATGAGGAAATTAAATTTTATCAGATTTACAAAAAAAATTCCCGGGCCCAACAAAAATAGAGCGAACCCCAACGTCAAAGACCTGGGAGTGTTCATGTCGGAGGATTCCCCTTTTAAGGACCATAACATTGTTTTCAATCGCATCTGCTAAAAAAATGACAGGATGGAAAATGGGGAACCCTTCAAAATTTAGGGAGGCCAACCCCTTGATGACACTTTTTCAGGAAAATTGTTCTATCTGGGCCCTGGAATATTGCTGCCCCACTAACAGCCCCCTTTCAAGGTAGGTAAAATTGCCGACTAGAAAATGTACGGGAGAATTTTTAACGGCGCGCATAACGGAGATAAAACACCTAAATTATTGGGAGCGCTTGAGGTTCCAAAACCCTGTTTTTCCCCTGGAAGGGCAGGAGGGGGGGAGATACATGATTATATCCACCTGGAAAACCCTTAGGGGGGCTGTACCGAACTTGCCAGGGAAAAATCACCCATACGAGGAAAAAGATTTGGGCCCGACGATGCCCCACCCCCCAAATTGAAAAGCAGGGGTTTCACAAAGCCGTTAAGGGGACCAAAAAAAATAAGTGTCGGGGGGCCCAAAAGTTCAACTGCCCCCCAAACACTTAAAAGGGGAAAATTCCCAAAAAGCCCCTGGCAGTCTTAAAGGGGCACGGGGAAAGCACCTAAAGTCGTTCCGAATCACCCGGGCTGGGGGTCGTATGTTGGTTTGCGGCACCCAGCAGCAACAGCCTGGTTGTCAGGCTTGACCCAAACCAGGTGGCCTGGTTCAGCCCGGGGCCCGCGGGGGCGTTTAAACCCCGGAACCCCCCCCCCCCAGGTAAACTCCGGGTAAATGTAGATAATAAAAATGTAGACCAAGACCTTAACTAGGTGTAATAGGCCGAAAATATGGGCAAACACTAGGTTAAGTTAGCTGGGGAAAAAACTGGCACCCCAATTTGAATGACGAGGGGAGGGTTTTCCGAAGCGCCAGCCTTTCTTCTAGAAGACATCACTGGGAAAGGGGACATTCCTTTGTCAGCAGGCGGCCCCCCCCCACGTGCCCTCCTTTATGGATTGGGAAAATCTGGGGGGAGGCCCCCGAGGTCCCAAATTGGGGACCCCCCCCGGTCGGGGCCCATACAGAAAGAAAAGACCTCCCCTTTTTTGTAGGATTCGGGCCGGGGTTGGGGGGGGAAAGTTGTGAGTTAAAATGGGGGCCCTTTTGTGCAGCTGGCAGGCTTTGCCCAGTACGAAAAACCCCAAGGGGGGTCTCTAGTCAGCCTAGAAGCTAGTGTCCATGTCTCCCATGGGTTATACTAGGGGATACCCCCCCCCTTTGGATATAGGAATTTCTAGGTCCCGGAGGTACTAATAACGATTGTATTTGCGGGAAATTAAGGCTCCCGGTTAGTGGTTTTGGGGGGGCCCGCCCAAAAGGGGGGGCTAAGCTTAGGGGGGTTTGGAGATCAGGATATATGTCCCAAACCCCAAAAGTAAAGGTTAGCCCTTTAAAACGTGCATGCAGGTGAGATTTCTTGCAAAATCATCTTTTATAAAAAATCTGTCCTATAAGCCATTTGTGAGGCTGAGGTCCAAACCTCAGAGCTGGGTTTGTCAAAAGGTTGCCGGGTAGGGGTACTCATTTGGGGAGGAAAGCCCAGAAAATTTTCAAAAGTGGCCTTGAATCCATGATGTGAATATTGGGTTTAAAAATTAACTGGCTGGGCCCAACATTTTGGAAACCCGTTTAACAGATTTAGGTTAAGTTGTAGCCTAGGACAGAGTTACACAAGGCTGGGCCCAAATGCTAACACAGAATTTGGGTTATTTGCAGAAATTTTAAACAGGCACCCCGGGGTAGGTTTGAGAGCTTAAAAAAATTTTAAATTTTTTTTCCCATTTGATTACAAGTAATCCGAGTAGGGGGACTTTTGTGTTAATTATTTACAGGGGATTTTGAAAGGTAGCCACAGTTAGGTAGGCTTGTGAAATACTTACAAAGTTATGGGAGCTAGGGCAGTTTTTAACCTAGTTATTTTTTAAAGGGGGAGTTCAAAACCCGGGTTTTAAAGCTTTTTAGAACATTTGTTAGGTTAGGGTTTACCTTACCCAAAACCACCCAAATGTTTAGACTAAATTTAAGCGGGGCCCCAAGCTGTTTCCATATTTTATTCATTTAGTTTCACAAGTTGGAATTGTTGAATTTATTTGTGCGGGCCAAGTGTTTTTTAATTTGTTTTCCCTGCATTTTTATTGTGTGTTTTTCCCTTTTGTCTTTGATCATTTTAATGGGGGATTTGTGAATTGTCCTGAGACTGGGTTTAAAACCCTGTAATTATTTTCTGACTTTTGTACGGAAATTGTTGGTTAAGTTTACATGATAAAATTTCGTTTGGGATTTGAGAGCTAACGTGTACATTTTTGATTCAGAGTAGAGTAAAATATAAAAAAGGGATTTTTGTCAGACTTTTTGAGAAGCCTTGAGATGTTCATTCTTGTTTAATATTTTGTTCGTGCGGGGGGGTTTTGGGAAATTGAAGTACAAAATTTTTGGGGGGTTCCCATGTTTCTTTAAAAACCGAAAATTTTGGTTTTGGTGAAGTTTGAAGTCCCAGTTTTCCCCAGCTTTTAAGTCAATTAAAGGGGGTCTTGGGAGCCAAATAAGGGATCCTGAAAAAAGGGCTTTGTGAGGGATTTGTCTTTTAAGGCCCCGGGGGAAAAAATCAGGAGTAGAGGGTAGGAATAGGGAGTTGCCTAAAAACCCTTTTGGGGAAACCCAAAGGCTGGAGGCCTTTGAGAGATCATTTACCCTTTATGAGACAGAAAACCAATATAAGGGAGTTGACTATACAGGTTTAGGGAGCACGGAAAGGCTATGGGCGAACGAAGGCAGAGTGGGAAAAAGGGAGAGATGAGACTCTTTCAGGCAGTTAATAAAGGCTTTGGGAAAACCGGTTTCCAGGGGGCAGCAAAAAGTTTTTGGGAACACGGGAAAAAAACACCCTGTTAATGTGTTTTCCCAGATTGCCCCCGGGTTTAATTTACCGACGTTCGACGGAACCTTTTAAAAGGGGTACATTTTTCTGGGATCAGTTTAAAGCCCAGGGTAGATGACAAAAGATGATTTTTTAAAGCCTTCAAATTTCTTTTTTACGTTACAGATCAATGGGAAAGCCTTGGACTTTTGGGCTGGCATTACCCAAAACTGACACTAATTTTTTAACTTTCCAAAGACCAATTAAAAAGGGCTTTTTTTGGGGAAAAACCGGGGAATAAAGGTAGCCCAAACTTTATCGGTTGGTTTAAAATTTGAGGCTTTTCGCCCCTGACCGTCAGAGCCTTTGAGGTTCCCGATATTTTGAAAGTTTTGAGTTTGACAAAAAGTCTTTTAAAAAATTTACATGATTGGGGGTAAGGCAGAATTTGGGTTTATTTAGTCAGGTGATTCAGAGGAAACTGGTGGCACTACAGTGCCCGGTTACACTTTTTAAAAAATTTGGGGCGAACCGGTTCCGATACAAAAAAATCATTGGGGGGGTTGTTAGATCTGGGTTTTTCATTTGGTATAGGCCCCAGGGGAAGGTCACCACCCTTTCCCAAAAAAACCCAGGGGCCCGTTAATCAAAGATCTCGAGGATCAGTCCCAAAGCTCATAGAAATAACGTTTGGGGTGTACTATGGTAAAGAAGTGTCTTTTGGGAAAAACCCCTAAGCAGAAACCCCAGAGGCACTTTTTGCCAAATATGCGTGTTTGCAAGGCGAACACGCCCGACACGAGTTTGGGAGTATTCAAAAAAATGAAAAGTAGGCAAAAGGGACTTAAAAAGGGGTTGGGACTCTGCTTTCAAAAAGTTGTGGGGTACATTTTGCCCCGGGACTGTAAACCCCCCAGCTCAGTGAGTGTCGGTTGCTGCAAAGGTAAAAAAACACCTCTGGCCCCTTGTCCCAAAAAATTTTTAAAGGGAAAAACCCCGGCTAGTAGGGATATCTTCAGGTTGAAAATTTGAAAGGAGTTTTGAAACCCTGAAATGGTTTGGCCCGCTGATTTGGGAGTGAAGTCTCTAACCGAGTGGGAATTTACGGAGGTGCTGCCCCACTACAGTTTATGGAAAAGGGTTTTGAATGGGAAAAGGTCCCAACAACCCGATTATTTTTTTGACTTTGGAGGACAAGAAACCCTTTATAACAAAGAAGTTGATAGTAAATTAAAATTGGGAAAGGGCCCCAAGGAAAGTTAAATATGAGGTTTTGGGGGGGCTATAAGTAGGCCCCATAAATCTTTTGATGTTGGGGGGAGTACAGTTCCCAAAATTGGGTGGAATCGCGAAACCTTTTCGCCCCGGGGGGTAGAGACGTTACCCACGGCAATTACAGCGAAAAGGTCTTTCTGCAGCAGCTAAGTTTATTGAAAAACCTTGACTGAAGCTGGCCCGGGCCCCGGGGAAATTACCATGACCCCCAGTCCGAAAAAGTAGGTATCCTGGTAGGAGGGCCCAAAAGATTATTTACTTTTCCCGTCTACACGGGCGGAGTTTAGGGAAGGGGAAATTTGGGTTTTTACAGGGTCCCCCCGTAGGATTTCATATAGGTGGCAGGAAATTCCCCCTGAATTCCCTGCCAACCCCCAGATAAAAGAAGCCGTCCCCCCCTGTTTGGGGGGGGGAGTTGTGATAAGAGTAAAGGATACACCAAGAACCTCCCGGGGAAATGAACCCGGTAAAGGGGGTGACAAACATCCCGGCCCCTTGGGGGAAAAAAATTTTACAGGGTATAAAGAGGGAGATAGATTGCCCTTAAATTTTAGGGAACCTGTAAACAGTGGGAGGGGAAAAGGTTTCCCGGGCATTTGGGCCCCTGGGTGGGAAAGTACGGGGGGCCACTCCCCGTCAAGGCTTTGCATACAAAAGTTGTTTTAAAATTAAAGGAAAAAGGGGGCTAAGGGCCACCGGAACCAAAAAGTTTTTTACCCCAGAGGTCCCCGCAGGGGAAACTGGACGGTTTTAAGGGGAGAAAAGGAGTCTGCTCGAAAGAGAGTGGGCCCGGGTGGCCCCTCGGGGTCCAGGGTCCGCCACGGGGCTCGTGGAAAAAGGGGGAACTTGGAAATTTTTTAAAATTTGTACCCACCTTCGCAGTTGGGGGAAAGTTGGAAAATTATTACGGTCTGAGAAGTTCCAAAAAGGGGGGAAAAAAAAAAACCCCCGTTCGAGGGCCCCCTTACCCCCCCCCCAAAAAACAAAAACACACTCACCCTGGTTGGCGGAGGTGGGATGGGAGGTACTTGTTTAAATTTTTAGATTTACCCCTTTAGGGAAAGAAGTAGGTAGCTTATTCTGTTAGTACACTAATGTTAGGAAATTTTTGAGGCAAACTGTGTAAAAATAAAGTGACCTAAGGGCCCCTTAAAAATAGGTTGTAATAGGGCCAAATAATGTAGGCCAAAAAAACTAGGGGTTTAAATTAGCTAGGGGAAAACTGGCAGCCCAAGTTTGAAAAAAGGGGGCCGGGGTCTTGAAAACGCCAGCTCTTTCTTCTATGCAGGGCATCACCTGGGCAAGACGTGCTGTGATCAGCAGGTGGGGGCCCCCCCCGTGGGCCTCACATAGGGGGATTGGGGGGGAAATTGGTGGAGGGCACCTTTGATGTTTCCCCTAGATGACCTTCCCCCGTCAGGCCCATACAGTAAGAAAAAACTCCACTTTTTTTTAGGATTCGGCCAGGGGGCTAGGGGAAAATTTTGAGTTTAGTTGAAAATGTGGGGCCCTTTTTGCAGCTGGCAGGGCATGCCCGTACGTACCAGTGTTTTTCTAGTCAGCCTTTGAAAAAACTAGTGTCCGTGTCTGATGTTTAATTTGGGGATACCACCCCCCTTGGATAAAAGGGGAAATTTTTGGGTGCATTCAGGGGCACTAATTAAAAGATTTTTAAATTGCCCGGAAAAAGGCTCCTGGGTTTTTAAAGAGGTTTTTGGGGGGGAAATCCAAAGGGGCCCAAGTTAGGGAGGTTGAAGTCAGGATATATGGCAACACCATTATTATTAAAATCAAGGGGGGGGAAACGCTAAAAACCCGGAGGGGTTATACACGCCTGGGGGGGATGTGGAAGGCAAATTCCCGGCTTAATTTTGGGGGGAAATGGAGCACAGATCCAAATTTCCCTAAATCAAGGGGCCCCCCCCCAAAATTTAAAAGGAAAACCCTTCCCGAGGGGCTGCAAACACCCAAAATAAGTTAAATCCTTTAAGCGGCATGCAGGCGGGGATTTCTTGCAACACAGTCATTTATGAAAAAACTGTCCTAAAGCCAAATTGTGAGGGCTGAGGGGACCGACCTCAGGTCTTTGTCAAAAAGAGCTTGCCAGGGGGGAGGGGGACTCACTTTGGGGGCAGTCCAGACAAATTTTCACATACGTGGACTAATGAAAAAGATGATTAATTTTAAAAACCCGTGGCCCTTTTTTGAGGGGTTAAAAATTTTGCATCTGAATTTGATCAAGATTTGGGAAAAAACACTTTGGAAACCCAGTAATTTGTCTTCAAAGGTGTTTCTAAAAACCATTCAGAATAAGATGATTGACTGCCTGCCCACAAAAATTCCATGAGGGGGAAAAAGGGCCCCAAAAAAAAATGTTTTCGGAATTTCACTTTAAATGGGCGTTGCTCACCCGTACGTGTTTAATGGTGGGAAAATTTAGCGTTTTTGGGGGTTCCCTTTTTTCCAGAAAATCAAACTGCAGATGGTTTTAAAAATTTTTCCAAAACAATTAGAAAAAACCTTCAAGGAAAATGGACAAAAACTATAGTCAGACATTTGATTTGGTTTCAAATTTTCATGGGAAAAGGGGAAAAAAAACAGGAGTTCAAGCAAAAATTAAAAACAGTTTAGTAATGCAAAATTTCATTTCACTGTTATGCACATCATCTTAATTTAATAACGAGAAATGCAGCAAGTGTTACACGGAATGCAGGAATATTTTTCTCTAACAGTTTGGCTATTCCAACATTCTTCTCAAGATCACCACAACGTGTATTCATTCTCAAGAAGCGTATGGACATCAGCATTCCACGTCCATCCCCTACAAGGTGGAACTTTAACATACGGACCGTAAACAGAGTTCATGAAAATTTGCAAGCTTTAAAAAGCTTCCTTACTAAAACTGAGTCAGCATCAAATGCAAATCAAACCATTGCAGAAGGAACGGGAATTTAAAAAAAAACTTGAATGATGATAATTTCATGTTTTGGTTAAAGCTTATTCATCAGATTAATCCTCAAGTTGAAGTAATTTACAACCAAATGCACTCTCAAGAAATTAGTGTGTTTAAAGTCAGTGAATATATAGCAGATTTCAAAACTCATGGCAGAAGCTAAGGAAGTGCATGGCTATATGTGTGTTGATATAATGGATAGATATTCTTCCATGAAACATTTAGTAGCTGCTAAATTGTTCAATAAGAAAAGCTTCAATTGTTTTAAGAATGAACTACTTACAGAAGAGATAGTACTGACCAGTGAATCATATCCCATCACTTACAAAGAAAACCTTGAAATTGAACTAAAAGTATTCTATTGTAGATCTGATATGCATAATTATTGCAAATTAATTGAGCTGCTGAAATTTATCTTGGAAAATAATAATGATGTTCTTAGTGAAATAAAGAAACTGATAAAAATCCTTGATAATTTCCATGACAACATAAGAGCCAGAATGCTGCTTTTCAACACTGAAAAGAATAAAAACTTTTCTAAGGAGCATTATGAATCCTGATAGAAAAATTTCCTCAACAGTCATCAAGAGATAAAGGCGAAAATTATTAATCTTTTCGCGCCAAGTAGAACAAGAAGAATGGATTTTGTTTTTAAATGAATGGATCAAGCTTGAATTGTAACAATTTAGGTAAGTAAAAAATAATTTTTTTTGTATATGATTTTATCAAGCTTATGTATAAATTTTCTTTATATATGCTTGTTTCTTTTTACACAATATTAAAACAATGGTTAAAAATTTCCTGAAGCAGCACCTCAACTAATTTTAGCTACGAGCCGCCATTGATAAGGCAAAGAGGAGAGAATTTTTTTTTTTCAAAGCACAAGTGATAGAAGGAGTTAGAAGGAGAGAAGATAGAAGGAGAGAAAAAAAGGTTATGGGAGTTGTGAAGGAATGTAAAAGGAGAGCAAATGAGAGAATAGTTGAGATGCTGTCAACAAATACTGTATTGCTGAAAATAAGGTAAAGTTTTGGAATGAGGTTCATAAGTTGAGAAAGCTTACGGAACAAATAAATTTGACAATTAAAAACATAAGTGGAGAGTTATTAGGTGAAAAGTTGGAGGTATTGGAAAGATGGAGGAATATTATGAAGAAATGTTGAAGAAGATATAGAAGCTGTAATTTAGTGCATTGGCCATGGGGTACAACAATGTGGAAAATTTTGTTCATTTTCCGAAATTATAGTGAATAATTTTTAATAATGTATAAAAGTATAAAACTGATGCTGATTTGACTCTGAGAGAATCTGCAGCTGCGTGAGAGAGGAGAAAGGGGCCATTAATAGAAATGTGTTGAAATGTGTTCCCAGTAACCTACTAATGGAATCAAGCTTCATCAAGGATAAATTGTACTGAAACGGCCTCAGATGAGCAGAAAATATTGCGGTGATGCACTGCATTGCGAACTGGGAAGAAAATAGTGAAGAGATCACTATAATATAGTGGATAAACAGGAAAATACCGGGAGACGCCATATTAAATTCAATTGTGAGGCTTCACTGTAATTTTGCGCCATAACTTCGGCGTTCTGCAAGGCTTAATGGGGAATTGGCCTCAAATTTACAATGGAAATTGAAATACAGTCCTGCTGAAGGCACAGCGACAGTAACTTGGCAGGACTTCAAGAATTCGGCGTGTGAATGGGGAAATATGGATGAGCGCCGGTGACTTCCTACAGTATACCAATCCCTAAGTATCGCACCTTTTCTGTCTACTTACGTTGGTCTTCGTATGTTTAGCTGGCTAGGTAGCTTTAGGGTGTGCTCTACCAGTTCTAAATTGGTACGTTAATTTTTTTTTATTTACTACAAGTACATGTACATGGTATACAGGACTAGCTGACATCAGTGACATACTACTGTATAGAAAGCAACTTGTTTTGGGCAAATTAGTTCAGTTTTGTCCTAGGATGCGGCATACAGCGTTCCACTAACATCCAGGTACCCATTTTAAACTGACGGGTGAACAGGGACAGGGACAGCAGTTGTCTTATAGAAGGACGTCTCTAATGTTTTCCAGCCGTCCAAGAAAATCGAACCCCGGACCTCAGTGTGTGAGCTGAGTGTGCTAGCGATCGAGCTACGGGACACCTAATATTAGATTTCTTTTTTAATTAACACATCAGCCGATTCCCACCAAGGCAGGGTGGCCCGAAAAAGAAAAACTTTCATCATCATTCACTCCATCACTGTCTTGCCAGAGGGGTGCTTTACACTATAGTTATAAAACTGCAACATTAACACCCCTCCTTCAGAGTGCAGACACTGTACTTCCCATCTCCAGGACTCAAGTCCGGCCTGCCGGTTTCCCTGAATCCCTTCATAAATGTTACTTGCTCACACTCCAACAGCACTTCGAGTATTAAATACCATTTTTCTCCATTCACTCCTATCAAATGCGCTCATGCGCGTTTTCTGGAAGTCCAAGCCCCTCGCACACAAAACCTCCTTTACCCCTCCCTCCAACCCTTCCTAGGCAGACCCCTACCCCGCCTTCCCTCCACTATAGATTTATACACTCGAATTCATTCTGTTTTGTTCCATTCTCTCTACATGTCCGAACCACCTCAACAACCCCTCTTCAGCCCTCTGGATAATAGTTTTTGTAATCCCACACCATCTCCTAATTTCCAAACTACGAATTCTCTACATTATATTCACACCATACATTGCCCTCAGACATGACATCTTGACTGCCTCCAGCCTTCTCCTCGTTGCAACATTCATCAACGATGCTTCACACCCATACAAGAGTGTTGGTACAATTATACTTTCATACATTTCCCTCTTTGCTTCCACAGACAAAGTTCTTTGTCTTCACAGACTCCTAAGTGCACCACTCACCCTTTTCTCCTTATCACTTCTGTGATTCACCTCATCCCATCTGCTGATACGTCTACTCCCAAATATCTGATTATATTCACCTCCTCCATACTCTCTCCCTCCAATCTGATATTCAATCTTCCATCACCTAATCTTTTTGTTATTCTCATAACCTTACTCTTTCCTATATTGACTTTTAATTTTCTTCTTTTACATACCCTACCAAATTCATCCACCAACCTCTGCAACTTCTCTTCAGAATCTCCCAAAAGCACTGTGTCATCAGCAAAGAGCAACTGAGACAACTCCCACTTTGTGTTTGATTCTTTATCTTTTAACTCCACGCCTCTTGCCAAGACCCTAGCATTCACTTCTTTCATAACCCCATCTATAAATATATTGAACAACCCCGGTGACATCACACACCCCTGTCTAAGGCCTACTTTTACTGGGAAATAATCTCCCACTCTCCTACATACTCTAATCTGAGCCTTACTATCCTCGTAAAAGCCCCTCACTGCTTTCACTAACTTACATAAGAACATAAGAATGTAGGAACACTGCAGAAGGCCTACTGGCCCATACGAGGCAGGTCCTTATCAAAACGATCTCTACCTAAAGTCACCCAAGAAATAACTCCCGTACCCAATGACACCAATCAAACCCAGCCCCTCCCACTCATATATTTGTCCAGTCTCTTCTTAAAGCTACACAAGGTCCTAGCCTCTATCACCCCACTAGGAAGACTGTTCCACGCATCTACAACTCTGTTAGAAAACCAGTACTTACCTATGTCCTTTCTAAATCTAAATTTATCCAACTTAAATCCATTATTCCTGGTTCTTACCAGGTTCGACACCCTCAGTACTTTATTAATGTCTCCTTGTTTATGCCCGTCATCACTTATACACTTCAATGATATCTCCCTCGTTCTACGCCTCTCCAGAGAGTGGAGATTTAAGGCTTTAAGTCTATCTTCATACGGGGGTTCCTTACACAGTAAAATCATTTTAGTCATTCTTCTCTGTATGTTCTCTAATGAGTCTATGTCCATCCTGTAGTAAGGGGACCAAAACTGAGCAGCATAATCTAAATGAGGCCTCACTAGTGATGTATAGAGCTGTAAAATAACTTTTGGACTTCTGTTACTTATACTTCTTGAGATAAATCCAAGTAATCTGTTGGCCTTGTTGCGCACACTAAGGCACTGCTGTCTTGGCTTTAGATTTCTGCTTACCATGACTCCCAAGTCTTTTTCACATTCTGTATGACCAAGCTCTACTTCACTAGATTATAGCTTCGAGGGTTATTTTCATTACCAAGGGCAAGTACCTTACACTTATCCACATTAAACTTATCTGCCATTTTTCAGACCAAGACATTAATTTGTTCAAATCGTCTGGAGTTCATTGATATCCTCCTCAGAGTGAATTATACGGCCTATCTTTGTATCATCAGCAAATTACTCATGTCACTAGTAATCCCTTCATCAAGGTATTAATGTAAATATGAACAGGAGAGGGCCTATAAATGATCCTTGTGGAACGCCACTAGTGACTAATCCCATTCAGATTTCACTCCATTAATGGTAACCCTCTGCTTTCTATTGGTAAGCCATGCCTCAATCCATGCTAGAACTTTACCTCCTATACATGAGCTGCCACTTTTCTTAAGAGTCTCTTGTGAGGTACTCTGTCGAAGGCTTTACTAAATCCAAATAAACATATCATATTACTTATCGCTGTCAACTGCCTCAAATGTTCTATTGAAGAACGTCAGTAAGTTTGTCAGGCGGAACGACCTCTCGTGATCCATGCTGAGATTCATTTATCAAGTTATTCTCTTCAAGGTGACTTCTGATAATGTCAGCTATAATTGATTCTAACAACTTGCCCACTATAGATGTCAGGCTTATTGGACGGTAATTTGAAGGAGTGGACTTATCCCCTGATTTGAATATAGGAACCACATTAGCCATCTTCCACAACTCTGGCACAACACTGGTAAGGATGGACGCATTGAATACACTCGTTAATGGCTGACTAAGCTCCATCTTGCATTCCTTAAGTACCCTTGAAAACAACTCATTCGGGTCCCGGGGACTTATTTTGTTTCAGTTTGTCTATCTGTTTAATAACCATGTCCCTCGTGACAGTATATTAGTTAACTTAAATTCATCAGGAACTAAATAATTGTTAATTACTGGAATCTCATTTACATCTTCCTGTGTAAAAACTGACAAAAAATAGTCATTAAATAAGGAGCACATTTCAGTTCGTTATCCGTCAGCTGTCCATTCCAATTTTCAGAGGTCCTACTTTTTCCTTCACCTTCGTCCTATACACTTGAAAGAATCCCTTTGGATTAGTCTTTGATTCATTAGCAACTCTAATTTCATAGTCACGTTTAGCCTTTCTAATCGCCTTTTTTACTTCTCTTTTAAGCTGAACATATTGGTCAGTAAGGTTAACCTCTCTTCTTCTGATGCGCCTATAAAATTCCCCTTTTCTCCCCTAATAGATGCTTTAGCCTCCTGTTAACCATTTGGATCGTTATTATTAGACCTAATTTCTCTCTGGGGAATGTATATACTCTGGGCACTGTGTACATTATTAAGAAAACAATCATAAAAGCAGATCCCTTCATATTCATAAGTATGATTATCGTCAATAAAATAATTAGCTAGATAACCCCAATCAAGATTAGACAGATGTTCCTAAGTCCATTATAATCGGCAGAACGAAAATCAGGGATTTTTACTGTATTATCATTATTCTTGCATTCCCTTTAATGCTAAAAGTGATGGATTTGTGATCACTTGCGCCAAGCTCTTCAGTGATCTCAGATTATTCACGAGTGTTTCCTTATTTGACAAGACTAGGTCTAGCAAATTATTACCCCTGGTAGGCTCAGTTACGCTCTGTTTCAGAAAACAGTCCTGAACTGTTTCCATAAAGTCACTGGACTCTAGATTTACCTGTCAAAGAATTCCAGTCAATTTTGACTAAAGTTAAAGTCCCCTACTATGACTATGTTACTGTGTCAGAAGCCCTAACAATTTCGTCCCAAAGAAGTCTCCCTCTATCGTGATCCAAGCTGGAGGTCGGTATATTACACCTAGAATTAGTTTTTCTTGACCTCACGAACTCTACCCAAACAGGACTCTGTTACTGCTCCATCTATTTTTATACCTGTTTTTATGCAACAATTAATATTTTCTCGAACATACAATGCAACTCCTCCCCCCTTCCATTACATCTATCCACATTGAACAACTTAAATCCCTGAATATTACACTCAGCAGTCATATCCCGACTCTTTAAATCATACACGTTTCAGTTAATGCAATGATATCAAAGTTCCCAGCACATGCTACCAAACGTAGTTCATTAATTTTATTTCTTGCACTTCGACTGTTAGCATAAAATACCATCATATGTTTTTTCTTCTGCACATTTTTCCTATTCATTCTTTGTTTTTACACAATTTCTGAAATTATCATTACCCAGAGTTACTCCATGACAGTTACTATTAAGATTCTTAATATCAGAGCATAAGTCAATATATCCATACTCATTATTAATAATTTCTAAACCCATACCTCTAACTAATCCTAGTTTAAAGTCCTAACAACCCCCTCAACTGAGTTAGCAAGAAAACCACACCTGCCTGGATAAGTGAAACCCATCCTGGCATACATGTCATTTCGGCCATAGAAGTTGTCCCAGTTGTCAATGAATGGTACTGCATTATCCTTACAGTGTTTATCAGCCAACAATTAATACCAATTGCTCTGGACAACCATTCATTACCAACACCTCTTCTTGGCAAAATGCCACATATAACAGGGCGCCCCCCCTTCTTCCTAATTATGTCTATAGCTGTCCTGAACTTTCTAACTAAATCCTCACTTCTACGCTTGCTACATCATTGCCTCCAGCACTGAGGCAAATAATAGGATTGATCCCATTACCGTTCATGATGTTGTCAAGCCGGCTAACAATGTCCTCCATCCCAGCCCCCGGAAAGAACCCCTTTTTTCCCCTCTCCTGCCCTTCAAGCAGAATGCCCTATCCATGTATCTAACTGGCTTCCCCAACAAAAAATTTTTCTTCCTTTCCTTGTTGTCGTTCGTCGTACGATCCCAGTAGTCGAATCACTCGTGGGGTGAACCGAGAATGCTTTGGGGTTCCCAGGATTTTCCACAGCAGTCTCTTTCTTCTTCATGGGTTCTGGCTTTCCATTCGCCCTTCTTGATCTAACTTCTGTCCTGCTGCCCACCCACTGCCCCGATCCTTTTGACCTGGGACTCAAAACAGGAGGACTACACGAACCCTTTGTTTTCCTCGGTCATCGCCGATCTCCATCTTCGTGCCCTCAATTCTTCCTTAAGTTGCTGGAAAGTTGCTCGAGGAGGGACTTGTTTCAGTCCAGGGGCAAAAAAGACACTTTTTCCAGGTTGGGTACAGGTCCCCACTGTACCCCCTGTACTAAACTGAAACTCTCCCACTTGCCCCCCATCCCCCTTCATATGCCTTTTCCAAAAAACCCATAAAGGCCCACAAAAATCTCTTTACCTTATCAAAATTTGTTCCCCTATATTTTCCGAAAACATTTGGTTTTTCACCCCCTCCTTTTCCTATGGCCCTTGTTCATCTGTATCCTATTCTCCGTTTCTTTTAATTCGTTCAGTAATACCCTTCCCTACACTTTACCGGGTACTCAACAGATTTTATTCCTTAAAATTTTTTGCCTCCTTTTTCCCCTTTGCCGCACTCTTTTTTATCCCCTTGCCTTTTTTATTTATTTATTTTTTATTTAAACTGATCAGAGAAAAAAAAAAGGGGAATACAATAAAGTGAACATCCCAAAAGCCCCTTATATGTAGGCATTAGGGGAGGTTTTAAAAAACTTAAATTAGCTAAGAAATGATGTATTCATGGTAAAAGTTATTGAAACAGTAACAATAAGCACAAATGAGTTTAAAAGAAGGTCATAGGGTCTTTTACTGTGTTGCTGGCAATCAGTAAAAATGGGTTTTTGTTAGGTTTGTAATTATAAATAAAAAGTATATTGGGCCTCAGGTAAATTTATGAGATCAATTATGAGAAACTTTATGATATACAATTTATAAGATAAAAATTATTAGTATTTTTTTGATTGTGGGTGAGAAAGTGTTTTTTGAGAAGAGACTTAAATTTTTAAACAGGTTTCTTTTATATTTAAGGAAAGATTTTCCCGATTTTTGGGCCTTTTTTGTGCATTGAGTTTTTGCATAGCGTGAGATGGACTGAGGAACTCAAAGATGATCGTGTTTTTGTTTGGTTTGTTTCTGTTTGGGGTGGGGTTTTATAGAGTAAAGGTCTATGTATGTATAGGTGCAGTAATAAGTATTTAGTTTGTAGGTGATTTTAATTTTAATATTTGGAAAAGTCTTCTGTATGGGAAATTTGTTTCATTCTTACTGAAGCCTTTTGGGGTAAATTTTGGTCTGGTGGGTTTGTTGTTTTGAGCCCCATGCCAAATTCCAAGGTGAGATAGGGGTAAATAAAAATGGTGATAAAGGCCCGGAGGGCGGACTGTGGAGCATGAACGTATCTTCTTAGTTGCCCACGGTCTTGGAATTTTCTTGGAAGTTTGTTGAAATTTTTTTTGAATTTGAGTTTTTTACAAGTTGGATTTCCCAGAATTTTCCCCCTTTTGGGCTTTGTGATAGGGGATGTTTTCATTTGGTTTTAAAAAGGGACATCTTAGCTCGTTACCAAACGAATGAAGTAGGTTTTGTCAATGTTTTGAGTAAATTTGTTAGTCCTATCCAGGTAGATATTTTCTTATTTTGGTTTTACAGTATTGGCTAGCATGACTGGCTCGGGTGAGAGAAGCGTATGTAGTTCATCTGCAAAATAGTGTGGGTTGGGTGTTGCGATGCATTGGTAGGTCATTTTGTATATGGAAGAGACGAGGGCCAAAAAAAACTTCCCCGTGGGACACCAACTGTAATTGGCTGGCGGAAGAGTTTTCCCCCTTTGTGTAACATATTGGCATCTGTTGCTGAGGTATATTTAGGGAGTTGAGGGAGTGCCCTTTATACCATAGTGCGACAATTTTACGTGGAGCAATCATGGTCAACGTATCAAAAGCTTTTCGTAAGCAATGAGTCCTCAGTGGGACTCGTTTTTTTTCTATTGCAGTGTAATATGTTCTAGCTGGTATAAAGTATCTTAGTATTTTTATTAGACCTGAACCCCCAAAAAGGCAGGGGTTTTTAGTATGTTTTGGGAGATGGGTAGGAATAGATTCACTTGTGAAATAATTTTTTGAAGTTTTTTGAGAGAGGGTGTAATTAGTCTGGCCTAAGTTATTCATTCGTTTTGGTCTCCTCCTTTATGGTCGGGGTGACCCCTTTCTTTTTGAGAACTGTAGGGAAGCTAGAGGATTCAATGGATTTTTTTAAGGTGTTGCAATGATTGGTGATGCACTTGGGACGCTTTTTTGTTATAAGGGGTGGTAAAGGGATATAAATCTCCCGTCTTGTTTTTTAGTGTTGATAATAGGGGACTTCAATGGGTTAGTCGGAGCTAGGGGAACAGTGTGTTTGGGTGTTGCCCGTGAGGTAGTCATTGGGTGGGGTATCTGAGCTTTGGGGTTTTATTGGCAGGTTTTTTCCTATAGTGGAGCAAAAAAAATTATTTGGGGTTTTTTGCTGTTTTGTTGGTGGGGGGTTGGGGTTCTTTGATTTTGTTAAATTTTAAATTTTGCTATTCGTGATATTTTTTTGTTCCTAGAAATTTTTGATAGGGTTTTTGGTCTTTTTTTTACATCTGTAAGTTGGATAAACTTTCTCAAATAATTTTTTTAGCTTTTCTTTTCAGGTGGTTAGGTTTTATGAGTAACTTTGTTTGGTCTCTGGTTTTATGTGACCCTTCTATAGTTTTTCTATAGGTGTTTGTTTTAGGATTTGAGGAGCTGGGGGTTAGCCCGGGACTGTTAGTTCTTAGCTGTCATTGTTTAGTTTTTAGGGAGTGCTTTTATAGAGGTGTTGGGTCTTTTTTAGAAAAAATTTTAATACATTCATATTCTGTATAGATTTCTAGTCAGTGTGCCAGTCAATGTTTGTCACTGCTGCTGTGAAGTTATTAATGACTGCCTCATTGTGAAGTCTGAAAGTGACTTCAGTAGTTTCTTGGGGTAATTTACCAAGATTTGTTATAAGAACATAAGAACATAAGAACGAAGGAACACTGCAGAAGGCCTACTGGCCCATGCGAGGCAGGTCCAAGTCTCCTACCGCTTAAGCCAATGCACCCAACCTAGTCAGGTCAGGTCACATTGACTTAAGGGAGGAACACGGCAACCGACCTGGTAGCACAAGCTATCAGGTCTAACTCACACCCACCCACATCCACTCATGTATTTATCCAACCTATTTTTAAAGCTACACAACGTTCTGGCCTCTATAACGGTACTTGGGAGTTTGTTTCCACTCATCCACAACTCTAATTACCAAACCAGTACTTTCCTATATCCTTCCTGAATCTGAATTTTTCCAACTTAAAACCATTGCTGCGAGTCCTGTCTAGGCTAGATATTTTCAGCACACTATTTACATCCCCTTTATTTATTCCTGTCTTCCATTTATACACCTCAATCATATCCCCCCTAATTCTACGTCTTTCTAGAGAGTGCAGATTCAGGGCCCTTAGTCTATCCTCATAGGGAAGGTTTCTGATACATGGGATCAACTTTGTCATCCTCCTTTGTACATTTTCCAGAGAATTTATATCCATTCTGTAATAAGGTGACCAAAACTGTGCAGCATAATCAAAACTGTGCAGTGGTAGTGGTCTGTGGTATTTTCTGTGATTATGCCTGATTTTAAAGGGGATATGGTGTTGGTCCAGATGTGGTCTTGTAGGGAAACACTAGTCTCTGTAACTCTTGTAGGTTTTGTTACTGTTGGTAGCAGCATGCAGTTACTCATTGTGTTTGTGAATTCAGTAACATGTGGGTCCTGGTCTTGCAGGAGATTTATGATGATGTCACCTGAGAGTAGTAAGTGATCTTTGTTCATGCGTGCATCAGTTATCATACTTCCTGGGTTTTCACTAAAACGGCTAATGTTTGACTGTGGTACTCTGTAGATGTTTATCACTGTGAGAGATTTTTGTAGGTATTTGGATTTGAATTTAGCTATTATATATTCTCCATGTTTATCCCTTGTGCAAGTATTAGTGATACATTCTAGTTGGTCTGAGTAGTATATAGCTGTGCCACCCCCTTGTTGGTCTGGCCTACAGTTGTGTATGGCTGTGTAACCAGGAATGACATAGACATCTGTAGTATCAGGCTTTAGCCAGATTTCGGTGAGAGTAATGATGGATATACTGGCATGCAGGGAATTTAGTAATGCTATGAGGTCATCGTAATGTTTGCTTAAAGATCTGATATTGTAGTTAAAGACAGTTAGGTTGTTGTTGGCTCTGAGGAGTGCCTTTGATTGTTCTGCTGTGTAGTAATTACAGTTACTGTTTGAGTCATTTAAGTCATTCAATAAGAGGTTGGTATCAGGGTCAATGCTTGTAATCATAAGATTTATAGTGAATCTATAGTCAGAATTAAGTATAAGCCAAAGTATATATTCTAAAGCTATAAAATAGCACCTGAATTATTTTAACAAATGTAAAAAAATTGAGCTAAGGTAGTTCTTTAAACTAAAATAAAGGAGACAATATAAAAACGACTAAAATAATTTGTGGTGAGCAAATAAAGTGGTAATCAAATAAGTGAGCTAGGAAATATAATGGCAAAATTGTTAACTTATTACACTTTAGCACATGAAAATAGCAAAAATACAAATTACAAATAGCACCAGACTCACTCTTGTTCTTGCACCAAGGTATAATTTATACAAAGGAACTATGCATGCTCTCTGCCAATCCCTAGGTACCTTATCCTCTTCCATACATTTATTAAATAATAGCACCAACCACTCGAAAACTATATCCCATCATGCTTTTGACATTTCAATCTTTATCCCATCAATCCCAGCTGCCTTACCCCCTTTCATTCTATCCACTGCCACACGAACTTCCTCACACTCACAACTGGCTGTTCTTCACTCCTACAAGACGCTATTCCTCCTTGCCCTATACACGAAATCACAGCTTCCCTATCTTCATCATCATTCAACAATCCTCAAAATATTTTTACCCCATCTTTCCGATACCTCTAACTCTCCATTTAATAACTCTCCTCTCCTATTTTGAACTGTCAAATCCATTTGTTCCCTAGGCTTCCTCAACTTTTTAATCTCACTCCAAAATTTTTTCTTATTTTCAACAAAATTTGTTGATAACATCTCACCCACTCTATCATTTGCTCTCTTTTTACATTGCTTCACCACTTTCTTAACCTCTCTCTTTTTCTCTCCATATACTCTTCCCTCCTTGCATCACATCTACATTGTAAAATCCTCTCATATGCTAACTTTTTCTCCCTTACTACTGTCTTTACATCATTCCACCAATTGCTCTTCTTCCCTCCTGCACCCACTTTCCTGTAACCAGAAACTTCTGCTGAACACTCTAACACTACATTCTTTACCCTACCCCATACATCTTCGACCCCATTGCCTATACTCTCACTAGCCCATCTATCCTCAAATAGTTGTTTATATCTTACCCTAACTGCCTCCTCTTTTAGTTTATACACCTTCACCTCTCTCATACTTGCTGCTTCTATTTTCCTTGTATCCCATCTACCTTTTACTCTCACTGTAGCTACAACTAGAAAGTGATCTGATATATCTGTGGCCTCTCTATAAACATGTACATCCTGAAGTCTACTCAACAGTCTTTTATCTACCAATGCTTAGTCCAGCTAACTACTGTCATTATGCCCTACATCATATCTTGTATACTTATTTATCCTCATTTTCTTAAAATACGTATTACTTATAACTAAACCCACTTTCTATACAAAGTTCAAAGGGGTCCCTTTATCATTTACACCTTTCATCCCAAACTTACCTACCACACCCTCTCTAAATGCTTCTCTACTTTGACATTTAGGTCCCCTACCACAATTACTCTCTTACTTGGTTCAAAGGCTCCTATACATTCGCTTAACATCTACAGTCATTCGCTTAACATCTACAGTCATTGTTTGTTTAACGTTAATTGTATTAAACCCCTCTCCTCCTTCACGAAGTCCAGTAAAAATCATACAGTCTACCCAATTTTTAATTAGTACCGCAATTATTGGTTATATGTTTAATAAATTTAAACTAATTTTTTTGGTTCCAGGATTGTGTGAGGGTGTGATTGTTGTGGATGTCGGAGGGACACATACCTCAGAGGTGCAACAAAATGTAAGTAATGTATCTTAGTTGCCTTCTAATCAAATTACTTTTGTGAACGAAATAGTGAGCTTCATTAAGGTAATTTATTTCTCACAAACATCATTTAAAAGCAAAGTAGAGTCAGATGGGAGTGTGGTTGAGGAGTGTGATTCTGTGGTAGAATGAGTGAGAATCAGCAGGGACTGAGAGGCTCAAGACAGATATGTTAAAATCAGGTGGGGATATAGTTTTGGAATGGTTAATGCTTTTATTAAATGAATGAATGAAAGAGGGGAAGGTACTTAAGGACTGGCAGACAGCATTGTATAAAAGCAAAGGGGACAAAGAAGAGTTTAAGAATTATAGGGGAATAAGCTTGTTGAGTATACCCGATAATGCTTATTGTAAAGCTATTATTGAAAGAATTAAGATTAAGAACTAGGTGGCTTCAGGATGGGTAGGGATGTATACACCAAGTGTTTACAGTGAAGCATATAAGTGAACAGTAGTTAGATAAGGGTAAAGAGATTTTCATTGCATTTATGGAGTTTGGAAAAGGCTTATGATATGGTGGATAAGGAACAATGTGGTAGATATTGCAAGTGTATGGAATAGGTGGTAGGTTACTGAAAGCAGTTAAGAGATTTTACGAGGATAATGAGGCTCAAGTTAGAGTATGTAGGAGAGAGGGATATTACTTCCCAATAAAAGTAGGCCTTAGACAGGAATGCATGACGTCACCATAGATGGGGCTGTACGAGAAGTGATTGGATGGGTTTGGGATGAGGTGTACATTGAAAAATAAAGAATCTAATAGAAAGTGGGAGTTGTCACAGTTGCTTTTTGCTAATGACACTGTTCTTTTGGGAGATTCTGAAGAGAAGTTGAAAGATTTGTGGATGAATTTGGGTGGATACGTAAAAGAATGAAATTAAAAGTAAACACAGGAAAGAGCAAGATGATGAGGGTAAGAAAAAATTAGGTAATGAAAGATTTGTTATGAGACTGAATAGAGGGATAATGAAGAAAGTGAATGTGTCTAGATATTTCAGAGTGGTGTCAGCAGATGGGTCTATGAAAGACGAGGTGAATCATAGAATTGACGAGGGGCAAAGGGTAAGTGGTGCACCAAGGAGTCTCTGGAGACAAAGAATGTTATCCATGGAAGCAAAGAGAGGAAATGTAAGAGAGTATAATGACTCCAACGCTTTTATATGGGTGTGAAGCATGGGTGGTGAATGTTGCAACAAGAAGGCTGGAGGCAATAGAGATGTCGTGTCTGAGGGCAATATGTGGTGTTTATAAGATAAGATAAGATTTCGTTCGGATTTTTAACCTCTGAGGGTTAGCCACCTAGGATAACCCAAGAAAGTCAGTGTGTCATCAAGGACTGTCTAACTTGCATTAGACAGTCCTCGTTGACGTTGAAATTTTTCCACTCGCCAGGAATCGAACCCGGGCCCTCTGTGTGTGAAGCGGGAATTTTATCCACCAGGCCACTGGGCCACCTTATATTATGCAGATAATCCATATCTTGGAGATTAGAAGGAAGTGGGGGGGGGGGGGTGTTTAAAACGTATTAACCAAATGGCTCAGGAGGGGTTATTGAGGTGGTTCGGACATTTAGAAAGGTTGAATAGAGGGTGTATAAAGCTGCAGCGGGAAGGAAGGTGGGGGTAGGGGTCTTTCTGGGAAAGGCTAGATGTAGGGGGTAAAGGAAGTTTTTGTGTGCAAAGGACTTAGACTTCCAGCAAGCATGTATGAGCATGCTAGACAGACGGCAAATGGTTTTTATGACTTGACATGCTGTTGGAGTGTGAAAAAATTAATATTATATGAAGGGATTCAGGGAAAACAGCCACATTTAATCCCGGAGGTGTTAAGTAGAATGCCTCTACTCTGAAGGAGGGGTGGAGATATGTTGCAGTTTTTGTCTGTAATGTCGCCATGCCTCTGGCAAGACAGTGATGGAGTGTGTGGTGATGAAAGTAAACGTTTATTCAATTTTGGGTCACCCTGCCTCGGTGGGAAACAGCCGATGTGTCAATATAAAAATATACATATAATTTTCTAGTAGTACGACAATAAGAATAATACAATAAAAGTCCCAGATTATCGTTCTGCTGATTATAACGGACATAGGGAACACTTGTTCTTGCCTTGACTTGGGTAATCTATCTAAAGATTCTATTGACGATGATCATTCAACAACGAAGAGATCTGCAACTATTAGTATTTTCTTAATATTGTACATTGTACCGAAAGTATATATATGTATTCCAAAGAGAGAAATTAGGTCAAATAAAAATGATCTTAAACGAATGAACAGGAGACTGAAGCATCTGTTAAGAGAGAAGAGAGTGATTTATAGGTACATAAGAAGAGAATAACCTTATTGACAAATATGTTCATATTAAAAGAGAGACAAAGAAGGGAAATAGAAAGGCTAAATGTGACTCTGAAATTAAAGTAGCTAAAGAACCAAAGACATATCCCAAAGAGTTCAGTCAAGTGTATATATGACGAAGATCAAGAAAATAGGGCCACTGAGAAGTGGTTATGTTCATCTTACTGATAATGAACATGAAATATGTTCTCTTCTCCAAGGTAATTTCATGTCAGTCTTTACTCAAGAAGACAAATGATATCCAAGGAATTAATAATTATTACTGTCACGAGGAACATGTTTATCAAACTAAAACAAAATATATCTCCACGACCCGATGAACTGTTTTCAAGGGTACTTAACTTAGCACCTGTCTAAACTGATGTTGTACTGGAGATGTGGAAGATGGCTAACTGTAACTCACCGAGGATATTATTGGAAATATTTACTGTATATTTGGCTGAGAACACGTGTGTGTAATTTCAAAACATTGTTATCTTTAGAGACTTAGTGTATCAACACTGGTACCCAGCCAAATCCACTTCCGAAATGTCCGGCATTGAACACCTTTTATGAAGAGAATATTTGAGGCTAGCAGTTAGGGAGGGCTTACTAATTACCATCCGATACATCTCAATTTACTGTTAATGTCCCGGGTTATATTATTTTAGCTGCTCTTTGATAATAAGAAACATTGTGACTTAGGTTTGCAAGTGGGAAACATTTGTATTCTAAATGAGGCATTATATAAGGGTTGATAAATTAGACACATGAGCAACTCTGTGGTATTTTCATGAGAAACGTTCGCCACCGTGGCTTCATCAGTCCTACGAGTAGAAACTTAAGAACAGAAAATGAGGTAATCATCCCAAACTTGATCATCATCATCATCTTGATAAATACGCATATCGCGATGAAGCAGCTTGAAACCTATGCAAGAGGTCAGCATCATAGGTAGGTGTGCACTTGTTCATGTGGAAGTAGTCGTCCAAGAATTAGGCAACGAAAATCTCATATATTTAAATCCAGAAGTTCAGTTCTACAGATTTGTAGATGAATGTGTCTAATTTATCAACATGTCGGTTCTCTGAACCATTCATCTACAAAAATATAAGAGGTTATCAATAGAAGTAATCATCCTGTTAGCCTTGAGAGAAAATTATTAGTCTCAAGCTGATAGACTAACCTTCTGATCGTCTTAAAATTATCATCAGTGATGAACCATAACTGAAGGGAAGTTTAGATTGTTTGTGGGAGATGTAGGTACTAATGAGCCAATTTTATAGAGCAGAGTACAATGTTACATTTTATGTGAAATGATAAGAATGCCTTTTCTAATCGTTTTCCAAAATTTTGATTGTTATTGGAAGTTGTAGGAGCAAATTTGCAATTTTATTTTAAAAGTTATTCTGGGATGTTTTCTAGCAATTGTTTGAGATTTCAAACCTACAACATTGATGCATCTCAAACAGAAGAAATCTACACATAACTGCAAGTTGTGAACATGAAAAGTTGCCTAGTTTATAATTAAAAAGTTTTTGCACGAATTATTTTTTTTCCATCTTCCATTCGGAGGATGTCTTTTCTAATTTCTCTCTGTAAATAAATAGTTTTTTTTAAAGAAATTAGGATTTTGATTTCTGTTCTGTATCTGTAGAATGCCTCTTCTAATCAGCTTAAAAACTCTCATCACCAGTGTATTGTACCCAGTGATAGTTTTGAGTTGATATTGTGCTGGTTGTTTCAATTTGCAAGTATTAATGAACAAATTGTGATACTGGCTTTCGAGGGATTACTCAGAGGTGCCTTTTTTTAAATCTGCTCCAATTTTTCAACAAGTATATCTTACCTAAAGAAAGATTCTTACATTTATTGGGCCTGGTTGTTGCCAGTTTGCCTGTTATATTTTAAAATAAGATTTTTGCGACCATTAACAAGGAGACCACATTGTACGCTTGGTACCGAGCTATGAACTAGTGGCAATTTAATTGAAAATTTAATATTTATGCTCGATGTGACAGATACTGAAATTACTTTTCTCTACACACCAGCGTATCCCGGGTGAACAACTATTTCATATTTATAATATTTAGGAAATTTTTAGCCTGTCTGGTTTTATTGTTTTCAACACGCATGGTTACGAGCAGAAAACTGTACTGGAGAAAATTTACTTTTTATGACCTCAAATTTGGCAGATTTATAGTTTGCTCCATTGTCTTGAATTTCTGAGTGAGTTACAGAGTAAATGTTTACAGTGTTAGATTGCGTTCATTTCCAGCTACTGGGCTTTAAATGGTGTTGATTATAGTTACTGGGTCTCTTGGGAAAGTTTAGTTATAACTTGTAGACCCTTGGAACTACGCTCTTGTTCATCAAATCAGAATTAATTATCTCCCATTCCCAAGGTGCTGAAAAATACTTATGGGTTTAACCAATCCCTTTAAATGTAACATTATAGCTCCTAGTACCTCTCTTCCAGATGACAGAGGCACAAGGGGCTGGGATTATGTGACACGGGGGTTCCCCTCTTTCAGATCACTGAAGGACAAGGGGCTCAGTTTATGTGATATGGGGATATATCTTTTGGATCACTGGGATCCAGAGGGCTGGGGTTATGTGAAACGGGAGTACCTGTCTTTTGGATCACAGGTACAAGAGGTGCTGGGAATATGTGATATGGGATACTTTAGAATCACATATCGAAATAAGTCTAGCAATTATGCAAGTCACTTACTTTCCTTCTTCCAGAGCGTTACTTCCTCCAATCCACAAGCCTTCATCTTCGTATCCAAGCTCTAAAAGAAATGGTTTATATCACTTAAAATATAATTCTTAAAATAAAGTCAGTAATAATGAAGAAACACGTAAGTGAAACATCTCCTTAATCTGACAATTCAATCATCCAACATTGGTGTTTCTAAACGATTTTTTTCTTTTTGACGATTTGTTAATCGACGATATTCATTTTCGTGTGGAAATACTTTTGATGAAAAGTTTACTTTTTTCACAACAACCTGGATATCCCCCATTAGTGGAATGGTCTTTGAAGTAAATGGGAAAGAGTACTGTGATCACTTCAGAATGGTGAACAAAGTTTGGAAATTTATGAAGTACTGCCTCTTCAAGGGGGGCTCCTTGGCGTGGTGAAGAGGCTCTTGGTCTGAGGAATTAGACCTGTTGGTCTCCTTCCTCAGACCGAACCTAATTACCCCCCAATCCCCCCTCCCTTATCCCATCCTCCCTTTTTCTTTTCCTCCTCCTCCTCCCCACCCCTCCCTCTTACCCTTCCTCTTTATGGCCTTTTTTTTTTTTTTTTTTTTTTTTTTTCCGACAGGCAAGCTAGTTCCTGGGTAGGGGAAAGGGTACCGGGGTCCATCCCATTCCGTTGAGGTTCTTGACGGTGGTGTAGTTTGCCGTGGAATCTGGATCGCCTGGGGATGTCCCAATCCCTCTCCGGTCTCCCAGGGAGTGGCTTTGGGTATGTTTTGGGCGACGGGTGTATCTCTGGAGGCTGCCTTTCGGATTCCGGGGGTGGTGACCAAAGGAGGTATGCTTTGTGGTGGATATCCGGCCGCCCTCTCTTTTGTCCACCGAGGTAGCTCGGCAGATGTGAGGTTGCTATCCCAGATTGCTGGTTTACTGGCATGATGGGTAGGGTATGGCATGGGTTCTATGCTGCATCTGCACTACTTGCGGTGCTGAGGTCCTCTTGGGCGTGGAGGGAGATTTCTGGCCCTCTCATTCCTCCCAGGAACTATCCCTCCCCAGTTCCCCCTTTTTTTATTCTTTTTTTATTTTTATTTTCTTTTCTTCTTTCTTTTTTTTCTTAAAAACAAAAAGAAAGAAGTAACCTAACCATGGAAGCCCTAGTCCATGAACCTGCTACCCCCTGGCCCTTTCTTGATACTGCACCCTGTCTGACCCCTCCTCGTCTTTGGACCACTCTTCAGACACTCCTAATGCCTCTGTACCTCTTGCCGGTGCTGTTTCCTCACCCGCTTCAGGTACTGAGGTCTCGACTGACTCCTTCGATTTATCTGACCTCCCTCTCCTTTGACTATGCTTCCGGCCTCTCCCTCTATGGTGCGGCAATTTTCGAATCACCGGCCCGTTCCACGTCGAACCAACTTTGGTCCCACTCCTAAATGCCAACGACAATTACCTGCTGATGATACTTCTTCACCTTCTCGTTCTTCTCAGAAAAGATCAACACATCCTGCACTCCCTTTCCATGCTCAGTTTCAGATTGCACAATGGACTAAATTCTTCACTTTACGACTGACTTCCTCTATTGCCTATCTTTCCGACCATAGTATTGGCAAGGCACTCCTACGCCATGTTGGTAAAGATATTTCTTTTCATGCTCTTAAGAGTGGTACACGCATCATCACTGTACAGAATGCTACCCAAGCTCATGATCTTTCTCTTCTTTCCCATATCGATACTGTTCCTGTCACTATTGAAACACATCATTCCCTCAATTCTTGTAGTGGTACCGTCATTCTGCCCCATACCATAGTTCAACAAAATTTCCAGACATGTGGCAATGACATTCTTGAACAGCTGGAACTCCAAGATCTCCCAATCCTCAAGGTAGACACTTATGTTCTTCCTGCCCATGGGCGGAGACGATACCCTAGCAATAGGGCTCGTTTAACTTTTGACAGCCGTGAACTCCCATCCTCAGTTTATGTAGCAGGACATCGGTTACAAGTTCGAAAAGTGATCCCTACACCGCAACAGTGTAGAAATTGCTGGCGATTTGGCCATCCAGCAAAATATTGCAGATCTATAGCCAAATGCCCAGTCTGTGGTGCCGATGACCATTCTAATAAGTCTTGCAATCGACCTCCCTCTTGCCTTAATTGTTATCAGGCTCACCCTTCGTACTCTCGCCATTGCCAAGTCTACTTAAATGAGTGGGAAATCCGTTACCTCAAAGAGGCAGAAGGTCTCCCTTATGCCATGGCAGTTTCTCATCTCCACCTCCAAGGAAGACTACCTCGTGTTTCTTATTCCCGTGTTTCAAAACGTCCCCCCACTTCTGGGGTCCCATCTTCTGCAGCCTCCTCTGTGGTTACCTCTCCATAGTCACTCCTGTATCTTTTGCTGTCCTGGGCTTAGATGTCCCAACTTCAACGCCTCAGTCTGTTCTCGCTTCTTCGTGTTCTCTCTCACAAACCTCGGTATCGACGAGATCTCGTACGACACCTCCTCCCAATCGTCCCTCTACTTCTCAGAAGTAAAAAAAAGGTCCTTTAGCCCCTCCTTCCCTTCTTCCACCTCCTCATTTTATCTTCCCTGTCTCTGTACCTGGTTCTTCCCCTCTCACTGGCTCTGTTACAAGTGTAGAGGTTCACCCTCCTCCTCGTACTGTACCTTCCTCCCCTGTTCTCTCCCAAGTTTCTTCCTCTTCTGCCACCTCCCAGGTTTCTGCCTCTTCTGTCCCCTTCCATGCTTCTTCTCCAGTTCCCTCCACCCTTTCGCCCCCCCTACCTTGGTACAGTCCATTACAGTTCCAATCTTTACTCATCCTCCCCCTACCATCTCCAATATTGTCTCCCATACGACGTCTCTGAATTCTGAAACACTTGAAACAATCTCTGAATATATTGCAGAGACCAAACCATCAATGGACACTGATCCACCCTCTGTTCCTTCTCTCTCCTCTCCTCCATCTGCGAAACTCCTTTCTTCGCAGCAAACCATTCCTTCGCTGCTTGAACGTTTTCCGCAGCCACTGCATGTGGACTTTTCTAACCCCTCTAGTCCATAGGAACCCTTACCTGCGGATTTCAGGTATCTTTATCGTTGCCAATCATAGCCTATTTAAAGTGGAATATATGCGGCCTCAGGTGTAATCGGGGTGAGCTTCAGATGTTACTCTCCCAGTTTTCCCCTGTTGGTGTTTGCTTACAGGAACCAAAATTCCACTCTGCTGTTATCTATCCTATCTCAGGGTATAATTTATTGTATTCATCAGATCCTTTTCTTGATGGGACCTTTAATGAAAGTGCTCTTCTTCTACGCACTGATATCCCATACCATCAGCTATTTGTTCATACTTCGCTGCATTACACAGCAGCCTGTATCCACCTGCATAGGTGGTATATGCTCTGTTCTTTATATCTCTCTCCTTCTCGGGCATTATCTATTCCGGATATTGCCTTTCTTGTTTTGTCATTACCGCCACTGCTTCTGTTACTTGGCGATTTTAATGCCCATCATTTCCTTTGGGGGTCTCACTGTGATTCCCGTGGCATTTAGTTAAAGGCTTTTCTTGCTTCCCACCCCCTCCATGTTTTAAATACAGATACTTACACCCATTTTGATCCTCGGACTCACACTCTCTCTTGCATCAATCTCTCAGTCTGCTCTTCCTCCACCGCATTAGACTTCACCTGGTCTGTTCTCCCGGATTTACATGACAGCGATCATTTCCCAATCATTCTTACTTCCCCTTCATATTCACCACCTCTTCATTTCCCACGCTGGCAATTTGATTAGGCAAATTGGAACCTTTACTCACAACTAACTGTTTTTAGTGAGGTTCCTTCTTCGTCCTCCATTGATGAGCTTTTACACCTCTTCTCGTCCTCTGTTTTAACCGCAGCTTCTCATTCTATACTCCAAACTTTGGGCAGGCATTCTCAGAAATGCGTGCCTTGGTGGTCTCCTGCTTGTGCTCGTGCAGTACATTTGAAACGCGCTGCGTGGGGCAGGTACCGGTACAATAGAACCACGTAGAGACTTCTTGATTTTAAGCAGAAGCGTGCAATCACTTGCCGTGTCATCCGTGACGCTAAACGCACTTGCTGGCAAGATTATGTCTCCACCATCACCTCTGCTTCCTCTATGAGTGCAGTCTGGAAAAAAGTATGAAAACTGAGTGGTAAATATTCTCCTGACCCGGCTCCTGTTCAGCGGGTTGCCGGTGTTGATATAGCAAACCCACTAGATGTTGCCATTGAAACTGGCAATCATCTGGTTCGTATTTCTCAGGGGCTCCATCTATGCCCCTCGTTTCTTTCCTCAAAGTCTGCCAGAGAGTTAGCACCCTTGGACTTTTCTTCTCTCAGAGAAGAACAGTATAATGTGCCTTTTACACTTCAAGAATTGGAGGCAACACTCTCAGCTTGACGATCATCGGCAGCTGGGCCCGACGACATTCATATTCGTATGTTTCAACATTCACATCAGTCAGCCCTTGCAGTCCTATTACGCCTTTTCAATCTTATTTGGTCACAAGGAGTTCTTCCACAGCGGTGGAAATCTGCCATTGTTCTCCCTTTCCGCAAACCAGGCCCTACGGGACATGAAGCCTCCCACTATCGTCCCATTGCTCTTACCAGTGCAGTTTGTAAAGTGATGGAACGCCTGGTAAATAGACGTTTAGTGTGGTATTTAGAGACACACAACAGTCTTTCCACTCGTCAATATGGCTTTCGTAATGGACGTTCTACCATAGACCCCTCACTACACTTGGATACGTATGTTCGTAATGCCTTTGCGAATAACCACTCAGTTATTGCCATTTTTTTGACCTTGAGAAGGCATATGACACAACTTGGAGGTATAATATTTTGGCCCAAGCCCACTCCTTAGGCCTCCGAGGCAATCTACCATCCTTCCTTACGAACTTTTTAACTGACAGACATTTCCATGTTCGGGTTAATAATGTGCTCTCCCCGGACTTTATCCAAGCTGTAGGTGTCCCCCAGGAATGTGTTCTGAGCACAACACTTTTTCTTCTTGCTGTAAATGATTTGGCCTCTAGTCTTCCATCAAATATTTGGTCATCACTCTGTGTTGATGACTTCGCTATTGCCTGTGCAGGCGCTGACTGTCACCTCATTACAGTTTCTCTCCAGCATGCGGTCGACCGTGTTTCCAATTGGGCCACCACACGTGGGTTTAAATTTTCCAGTACCAAAACTCACCAAATTACTTTCACTACACGCTCTGTCATCTCCGATCATCCTTTGTACCTCTATGGCTCCCGTATCCCTGAACGTGATACAGTCAGGTTTCTGGGCCTCCTCTTTGACCGTAGGCCTGGTCACAAACCGGGCCGCGGGGGCGTTGACCCCCGGAACTCTCTCCAGGTAAACTCCAGGTAGGTTATCCTGGAAACCTCACATTACCTCTCTGAAGGCAACTTGTCACAGCCGGCTGAACCTTCTTTAAACCCTTGCTCATCTTTCATGGGGAGCTGATCGTCGAACTCTCCTTCGCCTACATTCCACCCTCATTTTATCGAAACTTGATTATGGTGACCAGATCTATTCAGCGGCCTCTCCTGCTAATCTTTCTAGCCTTAACCCCATTCATCACCAAGGATTACGTTTATGCCTTGGTGCTTTTCGCTCTTCCCCTGTTGAGAGACTCTATACAGAAGCAAACGTTGCATCCTTATCCGATCGCCGTGATGCCCATTGCCTTCGCTACTATGTACGCTCTCATGATCTCTGCAATCCTTCCATTTATAGAATGGTCACTGATATTAGTAGACATTCTTTATTTGTTCTACGCCCCTGTTTACTCCGTCCCTTCTCTCTTCGCCTACATTCGCTCTTGTCTTCTCTTCAGTTACCACCTTTCTATGTTCATGTAGCATCTCACTTTTCCCTACCCCCCTGGGAAGTTCCAGCTGTTCGAGTCTGTTCTTTCTCTCCCCCTTGCTCGAAAGCCCAACTGTCTACAGTCGCTTCCCGCTCTCTTTTTCTTGACCACTTCCACTCTCATTCTCATGCCATTGCAGTGTACACAGATGGCTCTAAGTCTTCTGACGGCGTAGGATTCGCAGCAGTGTTTCCAGACAGCGTCGTACGAGGGCATTTACTATCCTCGGCTAGTATTTTTACTGCTGAATGGTATGCCATTCTTACAGCACTTATCCGTATTGCATCTATGCCTGTGTCATCATTTGTGGTTGTCTCGGACTCCCTTAGTGCTTTACAGGCTATACAGAAATTTGATACACCTCACCCCTTAGTCCTCCGTATCCAAATTTGGCTACACTGCATCTTTACCAAGCACAAAGATATTGTTTTTTGTTGGGTCCCTGGTCATGTTGACGTACAGGGCAATGAACAGGCAGACACTGCTGCGCGGTCAGCAGTACATGACCTACCAGTTTCATATAGAGGTATTCCATTTACGGACTATTTTGCTGCAATAGCTACCCACCTTCACACCCGTTGGCAACAACGTTGGTCTACTATGCTCAGTAACAAACTTCAATCTATTAAACCGAGTATAGGTTACTGGCCGTCTTCTTGTCACCAGTGTCGAGGTTGGGAGACTACTCTCTCCCGTCTTCGCATTGGCCATACTCGTCTTACTCATGGATATCTCATGGAGAGGCGCCCTGCTCCTCTCTGTGAGAATTGTCAGGCTCCATTATCAGTCAGCCACATTCTGTTGGACTGCCCACTTTATCAACGAGCACGCAGAATTTACCTCTGTCATCGTCTTCGCTTCGCTGCTCTCTCTTTACTTTCCCTTCTCGCTGATGGACCCATCTTTCATCCGGACTCTCTCATTGACTTTTTGACAACAACTGACTTACTTCACAAACTCTGATAGCTTCAGCCCTTTTTACCTCAATCTCTTGCTACCCTCTACCCCCGCACTACCCCCTGCCCCACTGTTTTCTGTAGCCTACTGATCATTCCTCTCCCCTTCTGCCGCCCAATACCCTCGCTTCCTTCCCTACCCTGCAGCGCTGTATAGCCCTTGTGGCTTAGCGCTTCTTTTTTATTATAATAATAATAATAATAATGAAGTACCGCTTCTTATTTATTAGAACATGTGGTGCCGAATAAGTAAATCTTCCGATTTTGGCATAAACAACAACTTTCCTCTTTGTAGATGAATGGTTCAGAGAACCGACATGTTGATAAATTAGACACATGTGCAACTCTTGGGTATCTTTATTGAGGAAACGTTTCGCCACACAGTGGCTTCATCAATCCATACAAAGGAGAATCTTGAAGAACAGGAGGAGAATGAGGTAATCAGTCCCTCAACCTTGAGTCGATGTGGTCAGTCCATCAATCTTGAATAGAATACGGCATACGTGCAGAGAAGGAGCTTATAAACCGTTGGCAGGAGAGGTGCAGCAGTCATAGGTGGTGTCACATTTGTTCAATGTGGAAGTAGGTCGTGCACGACCTACTAACGAGCAGTATTTTATGAGGCAGACCAAAGCAGCATGGGTTCGAGTCCTTGGCTAGTGCAGTGTTGTTATTGATATATATATATATATATATATATATATATATATATATATATATATATATATATATATATATATATATATATATTAATAATGTTGGTAGAATTACCGACAATATGTAAAGCAAAAGGACACAAGTGCAACTAATGTGACATTTTATTGTGGCAACGTTTCGCTCTCCAGGAGCTTTGTCAAGCCGTTACAAACAGTACAGGGACACAGAGGGTATATATATATAGGCTCAGAGTGAGGTGCAATACTAGTGGTAGTAGTAGTAGTAGTAGTGACATAAGTTGTAGTAGTATTAGTAATACAATATGTTAGAGCAATTAACTCGTAATTAACTCATTCACAAAGTAGACAACAACCTAAGATTTCAAGTTTATCGGAAACCTACCAATAAAAATGATCTCACACACTTCTATTCCAGTCAAGATACTAAGACCAAAAGAGGCATCATCATCGGGTTTTTCCTAAGAGCATACCGAATTTGTAGACCTGAGTTTCTTGACGAGGAATGTAAATACATTCACCAAACATTCACTGAGTTACATTTTCCTTTCTTTTTCATCAAAGATTGCAAGAAAAGAGCTCTTCAGATCATTAATTCTCCACGCACCAACACCACTCCCAACAAAGTTATAATTCTTCCCAACTGCCAGGTTGCACTGAACGTTTCTAAAGTACTTTCACGAGCTAACACCAGAGTCGCCATCGCTTCTAGCACTTCAATAAAGGATCTAACCAGGACAAAATCAAAGCACCACGAACCAGTCAATGCAGGGGTTTACACTGTACCCTGTGGAGGCTGTGACAAGATTTATGTAGGTGAAACAGCAAGAAACCTCGACACCCGTCTCAATGAACAAATTTACTCATGTAGGAACGATAACTTGAACAACGCCTGTGTACAACACCGAAATTCCACCAGTCATCTCATGAAATTCATGGACGCCCAATTAGTGATCAAAGAAACTAATTTCCGCAGACGCAAGTGCCTCGAATCAGCACTGATCGCTGTTTCGAATACAATTAAGCAAAACAAAGGCAGCTTCAACATCTCTGAAGTCTTAGCAAGAATCCTCCTGAAAACAGTAAACCCTGCCATCACGTAGTCTCTCCTGTTAATACTACACAAAGCACATTACAGAGAATGAACACTGAAACAGGCCTTCTCTATCCAGTCTATATTTATCTAACCTATTTTTATGTTACCCAAGTAATAGCTTTTATGTCCATTTACTCATGTACGAGTTTATTGCACTACCATATTGTATTGCCACTACTACTACAACTTATGTCACTACTGCTACTACCACTAGTATTGCACCTCAATCTGAGCCTATATATACCCTCTGTGTCCCTGTACTGTTTGTAACGGCTTGATAAAGCTCCTGGAGAGCGAAACGTTGCCACAATAAAATGTCACATTAGTTGCACTTGTGTCCTTTTACTTTATATATATATATATATATATATATATATATATATAATATATTATATATATATATATATATATAATATATATATAATTGTAACCACGGACGAGTGGTATTGATCATTAACAACACTGCGCTAGCCAAGGATTCGAACCCATGTTGTACTGGCCTGCCTCATGGTAAGCGAGAACCATATGACGCTTTAAACCACAGGACCACCCAACCCTACAAGAATGCCGCAGCCAGCAGAGCTAGTTGTGGGCCGCCATTCGAGGACATACGGAGGTGTGGCTGCTTGTAAGCTAATTTCATTCTCATCCATGTTTGGTGTACTAGCCTCACCAGCAGCATTTATATATTATTGTAACCACGAACCAGTGGTATTGATCAATAACAACACTGCACTAGCCAAGGATTCGAGCCTATGTTGTACACCCAACAGGGATGAGAATGAAATTAGCTTAGAAGCTCCCACACCTCCGTATGCCCTCGGATGGCGGCCCAACAGCTAGCATTGCTGGCTGCGCCATTCTTGTAGGGTTGGGTGGTCCTGTGGTTTAAAGTGTCATGTGGTTCTCGCATACCATGAAGCAGGCCAGTACAACATGGGTTCAAATCCTTGGCTAGCACAGTGTTGTTATTGATCAATACCACTCGTCCGTGGTTACAATAATATATATATATATATATATATATATATATATATATATATATATATATATATATATATATAATATATATATATATATATATATATATATATATATTATATATATATATATAAACAACAAGATCACATTAAACAGGTGATATAAGAATATAAGAAAGAAGGTATGCTGCAGCAGGCCTACTGGGCCTTGCAAAGCAGGTCCAAGTCGCCTCTAGGTTTAAACCAATGATCCTTCTAGTCAGGTCAGGTCACATTTACTTAAGGAAGGAGCACAGCATCAGACCTATTAGCACAAGCTGTTCAGGTCCAACTCACACCCACCTACACCGACTCATGTATTTGTCCAACTTATTTTTAAAACTACACAACGTTTTAGCTTCTATGACGGTACTCGGGAGTTTGTTCCACTCATCCACAACTCTATTACCAAACCAGTGCTTTCCTATATCCTTCCTGAATCTGAATTTTTCCAACTTAAAACATTGCTGCGAGTCCTGTCTTGGCTAGATATTTTTAGCACGCTATTTACATTCCTTTCATTTATTCCTGTTTTCCATTTATACACCTCAATCATATCCCAGTTATTTCTATGCTTTTCTTGAGAGTGCAGATTCAGGGTCCTCAGTTTATCCCCATAGGAAAGGTTTCTGATACATGGGATCAATTTTGTCTTCCTCCTTTGTGCGTTTTCCAGTGCATTTTATACCCATTCTGTAATACGGTGACCAGAACTAAGCAGCATAATGTAAATGGGGCCTAACCAAAGATATATAGAGTTGAAGAATAACCTGAGGACTTATATTATTTATGCTCCTTGATATGAAGTCAAGGATGCACTGTTGTCTTGATTTTAGATTAATACTAACCAGAACTCCCAAATCCTTTTCTCAATCAGTGATATTAAGATCTACATTTTTTTACTTTATAAGTGGTATGGTTATTTTCTTGTCCAATGTTTAGAACTATACATATTTCTATATTAAACTGCATCTGCCACTTCTCCGACTACTCTTCCTGGAGTGCTCTAATGTCCTCATTAGAATGAATTTGGCGACCTATTTTCGTGTCATCAGCAAACTTGCTTATGTCGCTATTTATTCCTTCATCAATGTCATTTAAATAAATTGTGAACAACATAGGGCCCAACACTGACCCCTGTGGAACACCACTCGTGATGCGCCCCCACTTTTATTTCTTTCCAATGATGCAAACTCTTTGCTGCCTATCTGTCAATCATGCCTCTACCCAGGAAAAAATTTCTTCTATTCCTTGTGCCTTAATTTTCCTCAATAGCTTCTCATGTGGAACTCTATCAAAAGCCTTACCGAAGCCCATATGCACAATATCATCTTCATTACCATGATCTACCTCCTCAAATACCTTTGTGAAAAAAGTTAGTAAATTAGTAAGGGAGGAACGCCCCTTTGAAAAACCGTGCTGAGATTCATTAATCAATTTATGCCTTTCAAGATGGCTACAGATTGCCACGCCAATTATTGATTCATTTAATTATCTCATTATGGAGGTAAGGCTTATTGGTTTATGGTTCGAAGCTAAGGACCTGTCTCCTGCTTTGTAAACAGGTATTACATATGCCATTTTCTTCTTGCCAGTTTATAGTAATATGTTGAAAAGACTAGCCAAAGGTTTGCTAAGGTCCTCTTTATATTCCTTTAAAACCCTTGCAAGCAGTTCATCAGGGCCTGGTGATTTGTTCAGGTTTTATTTCTCTATATGTCTGAGGACCATGTCACTAGTTACCTTAATCATGCATAATTTATTATCGTCATCTTCTACATAATTTATTATTTCTGGAATTTCGGTAATATCTTCCTGCGTAAAATCTGAAAGGAAATGAGAGTTAATATTTCACACATTTCCTTATCATTGTCAGTGGTCTGACCTGAGTTACTTTTGAGTGGGCCAATCGTGTCCCTTTCTCTCTTTACCTGAATATATTGATTTTTTAATTGCCCATCCCCTCTTTTGATGCGCCTGTGTGTGCCTCTCTTTTGACTATTGAGATGTTTTAATCTGTTGTTTATCTATTTGGGATCATTTTTGGTTGATCTAACTTTCCTACTTGGGACATAAGTTGTCTGGACAGCAGAATTACGCTCTAAAAAACGTCATACTGGCAACTAACACCACCTACCTGACCCATTGTCAGGTCGTTCCGGTTCATCCCACCCAGGTAATTTCTCATTCCCATGAAATCAGCCAAGCGGACGTCTGGGACAGAGACTTGATTGCAATTATGTGGGTAATTCTTTGATATATTGAAAGTAAATGATTTGTTATCGTTTTCCTCAAGCTCATCATTAATTAACCTCAAGATTATTAATTAGTGATTCCTTATTTGCAAGAATCAAGTCAAGCAGATTGTTTCCCCAAGTTGTTTCTGTCACAAACTCTTTTAAAAAGCAATCCTGAATCGTATCAAGAAAGTCACTAGACTCAAGATTTTTTGTCATATTGTTCCAATCGATTTGTCTAAAGTTAAAAATCTCCCATTAACACGACATTTTCATATCTAGACGCCTTAAGAATTTCGTCCCATAGCAGCTTACTGTACTCCCTGTCAAGATTTTGGGGCCTATAAATCACACCCAAAATTAATTTGTCACGATTTTCGAGAAACTGTAACCAAACAGATTCTGTGTCCGATGTTTCTAGTCTTACATTTTGTCTAACACAACAGTTTAAATTATCTCTGACTTACATCGCCACTCCACCACCCTTAATCTCGACCCTATCAGTGTGAAATAGTTTATAGCCTTGTATGTGCAGTCAGAAGGCTTTTCTCTATCTTTCAAGTTGAAACAAGTCTCTGTTATAACAATAATATCTATATTACCTGCTCATGCAAGTAATTTTAGCTCATCTATCTTATTACTTAGATTTCTACTGTTAGTTTAGTAAACTTTAAGGGAGTTAGTCACTCTCTGCCCTTTACTGTCTCTCTTTGTTGATCAAATGCTTTGCCTTTTCAAGCAATTTTATTTTGAATATTGGCTATTAAACATATCCCTGATGTATCCTGGTAATATCTGCTGTTTTCAACCCTTGTACTGCAGCTTGATTGTTTCCCACACATACCTGTACCTCTATAATCTATCAGTTTAAAGTACTAGACAAGTCAGCAATGGCCCCCTCAATCGAGTTGGCTAATGCAACTACTCCAGCCCCAGAGAGATGTACCTCATCCCTTGCATACATATCATGTTTGCTATAAAATTTGTCCCAGTTATCAATGAATGGAATTGCAAATTCCTTGCAGTACCTGTTTAGCCAGAAATTTACACCAATTGCCCAGACACCCATTCATTGCCCACTTCCCTTCTAGGCAAGAGGCTACATATAACTGGGACCCCTCCCTTAGACCTAATTACATTTATGTCTGACTTGTAATTATCCATCAACTCTTGTCTCCTGCCCTTCCCAATATCATTTCCACCAGCACTAAGACTTGTTCCTATTACCTGACAAAATATTATCCAACCTCTTGACTATGTCATCAGCACCAGGTCCTGGGAAGCACACTCTCTTTCATCCTTCCTATCTCTGTTACAGAAAGCATTGTCCACATATCGTACCTGTGAGTCACCCACAACTAGAATGTTCTTACCTTGATTAGCAGGGGAGTTAGTGGTACCTATATCCTCGCTAATCACTGAAATACACTCATCCTGGGTAAGAGAGAATTCAGGTCTTCTCTATTAAGCTTCCTTATCTTGCTACTTCTTCCTTTAGTAGACACCACATTCCACTTGAAGCTGTTGCCACTCTTCAACTCACTGTTGGTAACCTTTTTCTCCACACCGACTCCACCCTTTGCACACTCACTCCCCAGTCCATCTAGGCGAATTTTCAACTTCCTAGTTTCTTCTTGGAGAAGTAGAACCTCCTCCTTCAACACTTTGATCTGAGATTCCAAAACACTACAACAAGCCATGGTGCTCTAGAACGCTCCACACTAATCCCCCAGAGAGCTAGGACAGGATGACCTTTCGTAACCACTGGCCTCTGTGTATTCACAATACGCAAAATAACCATTGTGAAAAAATAGTGAAATTCCAAGCGTTTTCGTGATTTCTCATATTATCAGGTAACGATAAAAATAATTGAACAGCAGACAGCTTATGAGGCTGAGGTATTACCTCGCATATAACCTGACACCTGACCCAGCACGCTGATCATGAGTGTAGTGAAGATTTGATCCGGTCACATGTCAAGTACAATTTATTAGTGACATGCCAGATAAAGATTAAATTCCTCTCAAATTCTATGAATTTAATTATTCATAATAAAATTCTTACTTTTTTTTTATGAAACATGATTCAATTATATTTCAACCATAGACCTGCTTGTTGCAATTTTTTGGGCGTTTTAAAAATCCATTGAGTTAAAATCTCTCACATAAACAGAGCATTAGACTCTGGTCCAGTTCTAATGCTATATTTATGCTGTTGTATTTTTAGTTCAAGTCTTTTTCTTGTTTAACCTTAGTAAACTTTATTTTATTTTTATAGGGAATCTTACGGACAGCGAGTTTATGGGATGATTTTGTTGGGATGATTTTGTGTGGTGTGAGGGAAGAAGTGTGTGACTGATAAAGAAGTGTAAGAGATATGAAAAATATTGGTGTTTCAGCGTAGTAAGGACGGTGGAGTTGCATGTGTAAAAGAGTATAGGAGGAAACACGGGAGGAGTGGAAGAGGATTGGAAAGATGGAAGCAGCAAAGTAAGAGATGGATGGAGGAGTGTGAGAGGGATGAAGGAGTGGTGAAATGTGGGTGGAAGAGAAAAGATTAAGAAGGATTCAGAACAAATTAAAAAAAAATGGTAAAGGGAAAGAGAATAATGTGAGATACGAGGAGAATGGGAGGAGAGGACAGCGAGAAAGATGGTGATAGAATAGTAGAATATACCAAATATATGTGAAAAAAATTACAAAATTTCTTATGAAGTTACATGTGCGTAGCCAGCCGAGGTAAAGTTATTAATATTATAATGGCAAATGATACTGACATATTGATAAAGACAAGTGTAACAATTATGTATCTTTATTCTGAAGCATTGCACCTACATAGAAGATTTCTTCACTCAAATACAGAGAAGGTAGTAGAAGCAACAGAGAAATAAATACAATGTAATCAGTCCATTCATCTTCGAAGGTGTAGTTTTGAAGTAGTCAGTTGCTCAGCCTAGAGAAGAGTTCTACTCCATAGTCTGGGACTGACCACCTCAAAACTACGTTTTCGATGAAGACGGACTGAATATATCGTCTTTACATCTCTGCTACTTCTACCGTTTACTACAAATGTCACGACTTAAAAACACTGATTATACCATCACCATTATCAGCAACAAAAGTTAATAACCTAATATGAAACAATCACAATCAAAGCTACTTATACAGATTCTATATATATATATATATATATATATATATATATATATATATATATATATATATATATATATATATATATATATATATATATATATATATGTCGTGCCGAATAGGCAGAACTTGCGATCTTGGCTTAAATAGCAACGCTCATCTTGCCATATAGGACAAGTGAAAATTTGTGTATGCAATAATTTCGCCAAAATCATTCTGAACCTAAAGAAAAAATATATTTCACTGTGTTTGTTTAGTATTAAATTATTGTAAACAAATCTAAAATATATTTATTTGGGTTAGGCTAAAATTATTTGTTCTTGTTATAATAAGGTTAGGTAAGTTTTCTAAGTTACTTTTGGTGCAAAATTATAAATTTTAAAATCAACATTAATGAAAAAAATATATCTTTAAACGTATAAGAGAAAATTTTAGAAAGAACTTAATTTTAAATGAGTTCTTGCTAATTGACCAGTTTTACAATTCGGCACGACATATATATATATATATATATATATATATATATATATATATATATATATATATATATATATATATGTCGTGCGAATAGGCAGAACTTGCGATCTTGGCTTAAACAGCAACGCTCATCTTGCCATATAGGACAAGTGAAAATTTGTGTATGCAATAATTTCGCCAAAATCATACTAAACCTAACAAGAAAAATATATTTCAATGTGTTTGTTTAGTATTAAATTATTGTAAACAAATCTAAAATATATTTAGTTGGGTTAGGCTAAAATAAATTGTTCTTGTTATAATAAGGTTAGGTAAGTTTTCTAAGATTCTTTTGGGGCAAAATTAAAAATTTTTTACATCAACATTAATGAAAAAAATATATCTTTTAACGTATAAGAGAAAATTTCGAAAAGGACTTAATTTTAAATGAGTTCTTGCTAATTGACCAGTTTTACATATTCGGCACGACATATATATATATATATATATATATATATATATATATATATATATATATATATATATATATATATATATATATATATATATATATATATATATATTATATATATATATATATATATACATATATATATATATATATATATATATATATATATATATATATATATATATATATATATATATATATATTTATATATATATAATATATATTATATATATATATATATATATATACATAAGAATGCATTCAATCTCCTGAAAAGAGACGTGGTATTAGCAGCAGTACAAGAACATTTCCCTGGTTTCTTCCCTTTTGTTTCAACTGGGTATAGCAAGGAATCAATGCTTCTCTTTGGAGAGCATGAAATCACATCATCGGAGGGTGTCCAACAAGGAGATCCTCTAACACCATTTCTCTTCTGTATAGTAGTTAGGGAAATCACAGTCAGACTGACCAGCGAGCTAAACATCTGGTTCCTAGATGATGGCACACTAGCAGGTACAAAGGAGTCCCTCCTACATGACCTTACACAGGCAATGACACAGGGACAGGAAATGGGTCTCATCCTGAATCCATCCAAATGTGAAATCATCTCAGTCAGTCAACAAGTGATAAATGCAGTGAGATCAAAACTACCAGGAGCAGCAGTCATTGCCCCCACAAATAGTGTCTTGCTAGGAGCACCTCTGGGAAGCAATGCCATTGGCACAATTCTCAGGAAGAAATTGGAAGAGTTAAGGAGAATGGAACAACGAACATGCAATCTGGACACCCACGGTGCCTTGTACCTTCTCACAAAGTGCTTGAGTCTGCCCAGGTTGACATATTTTCTAAGATGTGCACCTTCATATGATAACCCTATACTGCACGAATATGACTGTATTCTGAGGCAGATTTTTACGAAAGTACTTAACCTTACTCTAGAAGTCGGGCAGTGGAACCAAGCTACACTTCCAGTCAGACTAGGAGGCATTGGTGTCCGCAAGTCATCACAGATTGCGTTACCTGCTTTTCTGTCCTCGTGTATTGCATCCAGAGAGCTTGTAGCAGCGATTCTCCCTGAACATCTTAGGGATAAGACTGGAGTCCAGGACCAAAAATTCATTGACGGAGCAATGATCTGGGATAATCTAACGGGCTCTGAAACCAGACCTGCTCCCCCCAACAACTACAAACAATCGCACTTGGATGGTCCAATAGTGGAAAATATAGCCTCAACAATGCTTCAGAGTGTGTCAGGGAAGGATAGAGCCCGCCTCCTGGCAGTGAGAGCCCCTCATGCTGGGGACATTCTGTTGGCTGTCCCCAACTCCAGCCTTGGCACACGCCTCGACCCACAGACCATCCGTATCGGTGTTGCCCTTCGACTTGCCGCCCCTATTCTCGCCGAACACAGGTGTATTTGTGGCAGTGAAGCAGCAGACCGATTCGGGTACCATGATCTTGTGTGCCGTAAATCCGAGGGAAAGATTGCAAGACATGAGGAGGTTAATAACATTATCAAGAGGAGCCTCACAACAGCTGGATGCCCAGAAGTAAGGGAGCCACCCCAACTATGCAGATCTGATGGCAGCCAGAAGCGTCCAGATGTATCACCCTTCAAGCCTGGACAGATGGGAAGCAGGTGGTGTGGGACTATACATGTGCATCTACCTTGGCTGATACCTATCTCCAATACACCAGGGAGGAAGGAGGGGCAGCTGCCAGCTTCAGGGAGTCCCAAAAGTCTAGAAAATATGGAGAACTTGCCCATCATTATATGTTTGTTCCCATAGGCTCAGAGACCCTTGGCTCATGGGGAAAGAGTGCATCTAAATTCCTTAAGGAGCTGGGAAAAAGACTCATCAGGGTAACTAGGGATCCCAGGGCAGCTAGTTTTCTGTTTCAGCGGCTCAGTGCGGCTGTTCAAAGGGGTAATGCCTGCTGTATTTTGGGCACACGTCCCAGCTTTGAGGAACTAGATGAGATTTTAGCCTTATAATCGGTGATACACACGTAACAACATGTACAGTATATGCCACCTTTATATCAACAATGTATCTCTTAAATTTTCTGTACCATATTATGTAATAAAATATTCCTATTGGTAAAAAAAAATATATATATGAAAAGATGGGGTGGTAGGGAAAGTGGAATATTCAAACGGCTTCAGGAAGAAATCCAAATATTCTTCCTTGAAGCCTCTTTATCCACTTCTCCGAGGCTATGGGTCCCACAATTTACACCAGAGGTGGACCCCATCCTATATATATATATATATATATATATATATATATATATATATATATATATATATATATATATATATATATATATATATGAATAAAAAATTAAATAACTTACTTTTCAGCGGCGCTCACGGTGACCTCCCGTCAAGGTAAGATATTCTAGTTTAATTTTGAGCCATAATACATAATTTTGCCGCAGCTACTAGCTTACTGTACGTGCCGCATCCATCCTGTGGACGGTAGAGTAAGACAATATAGATACACAAAAAGCCTAGGAACTAAGCACTAAAAAGGTTAAAAGCAATACAATCTTATTTACTAGCATTTTATTGTATTTTCATATTGTGGCTTCATCCTCAGGGTTGATCTAAAGATAGATTCTGCTCACTTCGATAACATGTAAATGACATTATATTGCATAGAAACGAATCAATAACAACCAGAAACCATAAGAGCCAAACCATTGGATTTATCAGGACCACTCAACACTTACTGAAAAACACAGAACAATTTAGTGTTCCTCTCGAGCTAGACAGTTTAAGTCATGTGCTTTTTAAAGAGGTTTGGTTCTGTTGAAACCATTCATTTTCTTAATATGAATAGTACTGAAAATGCATTACTATAAAATGTAAACGAGTATAGTTTGTATCATTTTAATTTCAGCTAGCATTATGCTAGTTGTTCCAACCTTCTACAACACTTACGCTATTATGTTTAACGCAGTGAACGCATGCCCACACGGTTATAAAGAGCTCAGCGGAGGTTTAGTGTGCGTAAAGCTCTACAGTAAGGGGTCTTGATCTGAAATCAGACAAAAGTGCAAGGATGATGGAGGTGACCTAGCTGAGCCTGGAGGAGACTTCTACGTACAGGTCTGCGAGTACATCTTTAATCACCCAGGTGAGACAATTTATCCTTCTTCCTCTAGTGGTATAGAATGTCTGTTGCATTTCTGCATAGTGTTACGTTTATGAATTGTTAGATCATACATTCGAACAACATGCAACAATCACTGTGCTTATTAAATTTTGTATTGTTAATGCAAAATTTGAATTTATTAGCGAGTTTTACACTCAAAAGTTTGTTATGACAATGGAAAATCCACTTTCAGCAATTTATACACGGAATATTTTGAAAGAAGACTGCTTAATAGAATTCTTCCCAGTAAAGCTCTGTGGTACGATTTATTAATGATATTTTATGGACATTGTCCAAGAATATAGATATAAACAGTATCTTATTTAATTAAAAATTCTAGCTTTTTCCATGAAGCTTATTGTTAAGTTTGAAAACAATAACTCATTGCCCTTTTTACATGTGTAAATTATAAAATGAACCGTGATTTAAAATTCAAACTACGCAGAAAACCAACAAATAACTGTTCTTGTAAGTACTATTATTCTTCACATCATGATAGAGTTAACCTTTCAGTATTCTCATTCATGTTTTTTTCAAAACTCCGCGTACTTGTAGCCCAGAGTTCATAGATAAAGAAATTGTGAAGATTTATGAAATAGAGAATAATCTAAGTCTTTTAACACTCCAGAAATACATTTGTCAACTTGGAAAAGGAAAAACAAGCATTTTAAACCAAGAAAATAATATTTTTTTTTGTATACCATGAACAAATCTTGATACAATAAAAAGAAAACACTTTTGATTAATGCGTCGTGGTACACACCCCCTGTGAAGCTCCACCTGCTGCCTGCCCTTTTTCCGTTCTCACTCTTATCTGCGACCCTCAGGTGTCACGTAGCTAGTTCGCTGGTGCACTCAGCTTACACACTGAGGTCCGGGGATCGAATCCCCGGTACGGCTGGAAAATATTAGGATGTGTTTCCATAAGGCACCTGCTGTCCCTGTTCACCCATCAGTAAAAGGGGTACTTGGGTGTTAGTCAACGGGTGTGGGTCGCATCCTGAGACAAAATTGACCTTATATGCCCGAAACGCACTGCATAGCAAGGGGCTTTCTGTATAGTACTGTCACTGATGTCAGCTAGGCCTGTATACCTGTATATGTACTTATAGAAATAAAGGTATTGTTATTATGTATCATTATTCTTGTGATTAAGATTTGAAACTATTTTTTCTTAAAAATTTTCACCTAACGTAGTATGTATAGATCTGCTGATGTTATTCTCTGCGGTCGAAATCGCAGGAACAAGTAAAGTTTCTAAATGATTTCAACAACTTTGTTCAAGTATTATCTTCAAGCTCGTAACAACATATTGGAATATATATTTTTTTATATTTCATTATTTACGATAAAGATGATAACCAGGTTCACAGGAAACTGAGGGGAACGGGAGGATAGTTGCATACATCTATTTATTAACCACCATCAATCAAACTATTTTTTAATGGTTCCAGGCTACTTCATTGGTGCTCTGGTTAGACAGGCTGTGAGTAAGAGGTGACTCCATTTTCAAGAAGACTTCTTACAAAATACACGCCAGGAACATCGTAATAAGCACTAAAAATTTCCTAAAAAGTGCTCGTGGCATTGACAAGTGGAATCCATGCTTCCATTATTAATGGATATCAGTTAGAGTGGATGAGGCAGCACAGTCCCAGAGACCTGAGAGTACTGGTACCAGACATTTTTTTCTGGAAAAGTTTTTCCAGCCAGCTCCTCCTTCAGTTACACAGAATGGAGTCGATGTTTTCAGGCCATCAGTCTTGATTAAAGTGCAGGACATTCAAGGTGATGAGGCTTACATACTGCAGACAAATGAGAAGAACAGCGGTAAGCCGAGTTATCAGTGAAAAAAAAAACCACTAGTGGAAGTAGTTTCTAAATAGGGTGTTTTGAGGAGGCAGAAGGCTTGTTCTCCTGCCGCTGGGATGCAGGATATTTTACCCGTCTTGACAACATCATGAAAAGTACTGGGAGATATCCTGTTATCTGCCCCGGTGCTGGAGGCAAAGATGTTGGTAGACATTGGAATGAGGACCTGATTAGCAGATACAGATCAGCGATAGACATAATTAGGAGTAGTAGGGAATGACTCGCTATGGCTACCCTCGCTTTGACTAGCTCTAGGTCCTATAAAGGTACATCTCTATATGCTTGTTCTTGTCTAGCATTTTTATTTTCTATGCTGGCGAGGTTTCGGTTTCCCCAAGAGTTAATCTTCACTTAGTTTCTTAGGAACAATTTTTTTTTTCACATTTTTTTTAGGAAGATTCTTTTATCATTTATGATTACCTCTTCCCCACGATCTTAGACCACTTCTTCCCTCGAACCTTCCTCTCCCTATTACCAAAAACACATTCTAACCTGCCCTCTAATCTCAATGTCCTCCTGCCTCACCTTCCCTTCATCCCCAATGACCTCAATGATTTCATTTGTACCAATCTCCATCCCCATCTCCACTATCCTCTCATCCCATCTACCCCCTCACCTCCCCCTAAAACTCTCTCCATCACTCTTTCTATATCCCCACACCCACTCCTTCACTACCTTAGAATTCATCACTCCTCCTTCATCACCCTCACCATCAACCTCCACTCTATCACCCCCACCCTCTCTATCACCCTACACCCTCTCCATCACTACTCTATAATCCCCCTACATCACCCTAACCCTCCATCCTGCCTTATCACTCTCCCCTTCCATCACCTCCCCTCCATCACTTACCTCTCCTCCTCCATCACCAACCTCCACCACCACCTCGCCATCACGTCCATCCTTTTCCATCACTATCCTGCAACCCATCACCTTCTCTCCTTCCACTTTCATCAACCCTCTTCCACTTCTCATCACTATACCCCTCTCTAAAAGAGCTCCCTTCTTTAAAATACTAAAATTCCCTCACTACACCCATTCATTTACCCCATTCTCTCTATCACCCCCTCCCTTAATCAGTTTTCTCCCACCTCTTAATTAGCAGCTGGTACACACTACGCCCTAGACCACGACCAACCTATCTAATTCTCACCCTCTATCACATGTACCTCTCCTCCCTCTCTCACATTATCTACACCCATCCCTCCCCTACACCCACTCCTCCACATTCTCCCTGCTACAATATGTCCAATTACCTGTCATAAAGATGCAAGACCTGTGATTTTTCCCAGCCATGTTCTGTGCCTCCACACACCCAAACTCTTCCATTTTCTGTAAAATTACTACATTTTATATTCACCAATAAATATATACTTTTGAAGTTCCACATCTAAATTCATTCCATTTTATCTTCTATATATTCTCTTCATTTTTCTATAAATTTACTAAATTATACATCTTGTGGAAACTTTTTACATAATTTCCTAATTGTTAAACTTATAAATGAATAATATAAAAATTGCGTATTAAAATGAGATGCTATTAGGAACCTTCGAGAAATTTCGAAAGAAGGGGATGTAGAACAGACAGTAGTGATGTCGGGGACGGCAGACGCCATGTTAAATTTTTAATGTTTGGGCACTGGACTTGGTTGTACATTATAATTCGTCGTTTTCCGAAGCCAGGTTGGAGTGTTTCGGCCTGAATTTGTAATAGGAACCCATGTAATGTCTCCTGCTGAAGAATTGGACAGGAAATTTGCGGGGCCTCAAGAATTATGTGTGGATGGGTGAAGTTAAGGGAACATTAGTCACAGGGAAGTACAGCATTAGTCCTTGCATTTAGGTCAGTAGCTGGCCAGTGTAGGGTCTAGATGTTAGGCAGGTGTTGTGGTGTGATCCATCTACAGAAATTAAATGGTAAGCGTTAACATGAATATTTTGTGTGCAGCAAAAATCCAAAATTATGTCCAGTCCACATGACTTTAATTACCAGAGTAGATTGTTTTAATTATATAATTTTTAATTTAATGTCAGGTTTAGCTTTTTGTAAGAGTGGTGAAGAAGTGGGCAGTCAAAGGAGTGGCAGATCTGCGACCTAGTGCGATTAAGTCCCACTTACCTCACCCAAATTACTTGCAGGTAATAATTCAGTTGATGCCCTGAAAGCCTCCTGCAGGTGATTTACTCATAATAATAACTCAAATAATAATTTCACACTTTTTAATTACTGATTTTTACATTATAACAGCTTAAATTCACTCATAACCCTCCATAACCTGTCTTCTTATTCCTGTACATAAATTTTACCTCATCTCTATGCTCTAAATCTTCTCAAATAGATGTCTATTCATTTCTTCTATGTCTTCTCATAATATCAATCTTGTCTTGGTATAAATTCACTAAAATTTTAGAATAAATTCTGAAACCTTCTATAGTTCCACCTCTAAAAGTATTCAATTTTATCTTCTATTTATTCTATTAATTTTTTATATAAATTTATTAAATAAAGCCTCCATCTAACCAAACCCACCATTCTTCGGATCAATATTCTATTCCTGTCTATGATTACCTCCCAGAGTGATCTTGAACCACTCGCTCTCCCTCACCAGCACAATGGTGTAATGCACGATACCTTCTGCCTCGATAACATCGTGCGCATGGGCATGTTGTCACCCCCCCCATGCTATGATGGCGCTCTTTTCACTTAGGAAAATTTAGAAACAACTCTTGTGTTGCACAGAAGACGCTCCATCACATTTTCCTTGGCACAAGATTATTTTAGACCGTACAAGTAATTACTTAAGACGTATAATGTCGCAATCAACACCCAATACGTACCCCCCAAACCCCTCCCTCCCCCACCAGACAACTGGAGTTTACCTGGAGCTAAGACCATTCCTCTCAAATACACTTTACATACCCTTATGCACACTCACACGTACAGTTACACACACTTATATACACTTATACACACACACACATACACACTTACATACATTTATACAATTATACACCCACATACACATATACACATCTGTATACACATGCAGACCTATGCACACTCACACTTACACTTATAAGATAAGATAAGATAAGATAAGATAAGATTTCGTTCGGATTTTTAACCCCGGAGGGTTAGCCACCCAGGATAACCCAAGAAAGTCAGTGCGTCATCGAGGACTGTCTAACTTATTTCCATTGGGGTCCTTAATCTTGTCCCCCAGGATGCGACCCACACCAGTCGACTAACACCCGGGTACCTATTTGCTGCTAGGTGAACAGGACAATAGGTGTAAGGAAACGTGTCGGAATTTCCACCCGCCGGGAATCGAACCCGGGCCCTCCGTGTGTGAAGCGGGAGCTTTAGCCACCAGACCACCGGGCCACCTATAGGAGACAAACAAGAAACACTAAACTATAGACCAGTGTCACTGGAGAAGATTATCAGAAGAGTGGTGGAACACCTAGAAAGAAATGAGCTTATCAACAACAGCCAACACGGTTTCAGGGACGGAAAATCCTGTGTCACAAACCTACTGGAGTTCTATGACAGGGTGACAGCGGTAAGACAAGAGAGAGAGGGGTGGGTAGACTGCATTTTCTTGGACTGTAAGAAGGCTTTTGACACAGTTCCACACAAGAGATTAGTGCAAAAACTGGAGGACCAGTCAGGGATAACAGGGAAGGCACTACAATGGATCAGGGAATACGTGTCAGGAAGACAGCAGCGAATCATGGTATGCGGCGAGGTGTCAGAGTGGGCTCCTGTGACGAGTGGGGTTCCACAGGGGTCAGTCCTAGGACCGGTGCTGTTTCTGGTATTTGTGAACGACATAACGGAAGGAATAGACACCAAAGTGTCCCTGTTTGCAGATGATGTGAAGTTGATGAGAAGAATTCCATCAGACGAGGACCAGGAAGAACTACAAAGGGATCTGGACAGGCTGCAGGCCTGGTCCGGCAACTGGCTCCTGGAGTTCAACCCCACATAGTGCAAAGTCATGAAGATTGGGGAAGGGCAAAGAAGGCCGCAGACGGAGTAATATCTAGGGGGCCAGAGACTACAAACCTCACTCAGGGAAAAAGATCTTTGGATGAATATAACACCAGGCACATCTCCTGAGGCGCACATCAACCATATAACTGCTGAAGCATATGGGCGCCTAGCAAGCCTAAGAAGAGCATTCCGTCATCGTAATAAGGAATCACTCAGGACCCTGTACACTGTGTACATTGGGCCCAAATTGGAGTATGCGGCACCAGTTTGGAACCTACTTCTAGCCAAGCACGTAAAGAAACTACAGAAAGTACAAAGGGTTGCAAGAAGACTAGTCCCAGAGATAAGGGGTATGCCATACGAGGAGAGGTTAAGGGAAATTGACCTGACGACACTGGAGGACAGGAGAGATAGGGAGGACATGATAACGACATATAAAATACTGAGGGGAATTGACAAGGTGGACAGAGACAGAATGTTCCAGAGATGGGACACAACAACAAGGGGACACAGTTGGAAATTGAAGACTCAGATGAATCACAGGGATGTTAGGAAGTATTTCTTCAGCCACAGAGTAGTCAGGAAGTAGAAGAGTTTGGGAAGCGCTGTAGTGGAGGCAGGATCCATACATAGCTTTAAGCAGAGGTATGATAAAGCTCACGGTTCAGGGAGAGTGACCTAGTAGCGACCAGTGAAGATGCAGGGCCAGGAGCTATGAATCGACCCCTGCAACCACATCTAGGTGAGTACAACTAGGTGAGTACACACTTACACTTATACACACTAATACTTATACACACCTATACACACACTCTCATATACACATTTGTACGCACTAATACATACACGCACGCTAATACACATACACACACTTATGCACATTTACACACTTCTGTACACTTTAACACACACATAAATACACTTAGACACATTCATACACACTTATACACATTTATACACTTACACAACGCCCAAGAACAAGATCCACATAACAACATCTAACTGCAGCTTCTCTGGTCGAGAGTATCCTCTCATACCCCTTTAAAGGTGTCCGTAGCTCGGTCTCTAGCGTACTCAGTTCACACACTGAAGCCTGGGGATCGAATCCCCAGTACGGCTGGAAAACATTAGGACGTGTTTCCATAAGGCACCTGGTGTCCCTTTTCACCCATCAGTAAAATGGGTACTTGGGTGATAGTCGACTGGTGCTGGTCGCATCCTGGGACAAAATTTACCCAATTTGTCTGAAATGCTCTGCATAATAAGGGGCTTTCTATATAGTAGTATGTCAGTGATGTCAGCTACGCCGGCACACCTTGTGCGTGTACTTGTAGAAGTAAAGATATTATTATTATTATTAAATGCCATACTACATGTGGTTCAAAACTTAAACATCAATAAATCTCTATAGTTTACCCCTATATTTTCAATCAAATTTTCAAAGATTACTCCACATTTTAATTAAAACATTATAATTTACCACATATTTCAATAAATATTTTAATTGATGGTACATAAAATCCAATATATTTTTTTTATTTAATCTCGTGGAACTCCGTGTTCATCAAAAACTGCCTTTAGCGTTCGTTGGAGAGGGAGCATGGACACAAGGGTCACTCACAGTGACTATAAACAACAGAAATATCCCCACTCCACAAAGATGGCAGAAAGCAATTGCAAAGAACTACAGACTGATGGCGCTAACTTCCCATATAAAAATCTTTGAAAAGGTTTTAAGAAGCAAGATCTCCAACCACCTAGATACCCATCAGTTACACAACCCAGGGCAACACGGGTTTCGAGCAGGTCGCTCCTGCCTGTCTCAGTTACTGGACCACTATGACAAGGTCCTGGATGCGCTAGAGGATAAACAAAATGCAGATGTAGTATACATAGACTTTACAAAAGCCTTCGACAAGTGCGACCACTGTGTAATAACACACAAAATGCGTGATAAAGGAATAACGGGAGAAGTTGGTAGATGGATCTTTAACCTACTAGCAAATATAACACAAAGAGTTATAGTAAACAGAGTAAAGTCTGAGGCAGCTACAGAGAAAAGCTCTTTTCCACAAGCCCAGTACTCGTTCCCATCTTGTTCATCATCCTCATTTCTGACATAGACAGAGATGTAAGCCACAGCACCGCGTCTTCCTTTGTGGATGTCATCCATAGAAGAAACTGCAAGACTCCAAGCAGATATCAACAAAATCTTTAAATGAGCCGTAGGAAACAAAATGAAGTTCAATGAAGAGAAAATTTAATTACTCCGATATGGAAAACTTGAGAAAATTAAAACTGTATCAGAGTATAAAACAAACTCCAGCCACATAATAGAGCGGAAAACTAATGTAAAGGACCTAGGAGTGATAATGTCAAAGGATGTCACTTTCAAAAACCACAACAGAGTATCAACGACATATGCTAGGAAAATGATAGGATGGATAATGAGAACCTTCAGTACTAGGGACGCCAAGCCAAAGATGATTCTCTTCAAATCGCTTGTTCTCTCTAGGCTGGAATACTGTCGTACACTAACTGCCCCCTTCAAGGCAGGCCAAAATTGGACCTGGAGAGTGAACAAAGAATTCCGCACACATAAACTACGATAAAAGCAACTAAATTCCGGGAACGCAGGCGAGAAAAATACATATATATACACTTGGAACTCCTGGAGAGATTAAGTACCAAATTTGCACACGAAAATCACTCCCTACGAAAGAAGACTTGGCAGAAGATGTAACATTCCTCCCAAGTGAAAAGCAGGGGCGCCACGAACAAAATAAGGTCAGGGGCTCAACTGTTCAACTCCCTCCCAGCATACATAATGGGAAGTTACCAATAGACTCCTGGCGTCTTCAAGAAGGCGCTGGACAGTCACCTAAATCAGTCCCTTTATCAGCGGGGCTTTGTTCGTACTCGTTTAGTGCGGCCAGCGATAACAGAAATTAGATCAGCCCGGGATCCACCACGAGCCTGGTCACGGCAGGAATGCGGGGCGTTGACCCCAAAACCTTCTCCGGTATACCTATGTAAGATTCTTTAATATTTAATATAATATCCTATTTTTTCATTTCTTCGTAGCTTTCTACATATTTTTCATTAAAAATTCAAAAATTTGTCACTATTTCATTAAAATATCCACAAAGTATTCAAAAGGTTCCCATATTTTTTTTTAAAATTTATTCTAAGCTTACTCCAGAATTTTAAAAATATTCTTTGAATCTCATAAAATCCTTATATTTTAACCAGGCCCGGTGGCCTGGTGGCTAAAGCTCCCGCTTCACACACGGAGGGCCGGGTTCGATTCCCGCGGTGGAAAAACATTTCGACACTTTCTTACACCTTTGTCCTGTTCACCTAGCAAAAATAGTACCTGGGTGTTAGTCGACTGGTGGTCGCATCCTGGGGAAAGATTAAGGACCCAATGGAAATAAGTTAGCAGTCTCGATGGACGCACTGATTTTTCTTGGTTATCCTGGGTTGCTAACCCTCCGGGGTTAAAAATCCGAACGAAATCTTATCTTATCTTATCTTATCTTAAATCTTCATAAAATTCCATATTTTCAAAGAATATTCTTACCATACCTTATATGACAGAAACTAAGATTCATTGAGATTTCATCATTTTAGAAGTACTAATCCACACATATTTTTACCCACCAGTGACTTCAATACATCCATTAACTACTAATCCGTCCATTTCTCACATATAAATTTCTGTCACCAATATTTTTCTCAGGAGATATTTTGTTTATGACAGTAATTATTCCCAGATCACTAAATAACTCGCACCTCTCTCTCTCAGAGACACTTTCCAACCAGTTTAAATTTGTGGTCATACAATAATTCTTTTCACACAATCCAACCATTATCACCTCCATGCCTACATTTTTGACTCTACCCTTCTTTTCTCAGTACCCAAAATTACATCAAGAATGTCATCACAACCATCAACACTATCATCACACAACTGTCACTGCCATCACTATCACAACCACCATCACTAACACCACAACACTATCACGGCCGCCACCAATACCTTCACTATTACATCCATCACCACTATCATCACACAGCTGTCACTGCCATCACTATCACCACCATCATCAATAACACCACAACACTATCACTGCCATCACCAATATCTTCACTATCAGATCCATCAACCACTATTACTACACTACTATCGTCATCACAATAATCATGACAGTTACTATCATCACCGACTTTATCACAGCCAAAATTAACACCATCATCACCACCCGTATCACCATCACATTCAACATTATCACCATTATTACCATCATAACCATCATTACTATCGCCATACCATCTCTATCTTTAACATCACTATCACGAAAATTACTATCAACAATATCCAATACTGGCTTTTTCTACCATCACTATTAACACTATCCCCAAATCATCATCATTGACCTAAAATTAACATCAAGAATGTCTTCACAACCATCAACACTATCACCACCGCTGAGAGGTTCCATCCTACTGTGACGTCATTCACCTGATAACCTTTTTTCTACCTCTGACGTCAATTTGTCAGGGGTGTTAGGTAGGGCCTGGCATTTTTCAGGTGTAAGGGTGAAAATAGCGTTATGTAAACTATCAATATAGATCTTATAGTAAATTTAGAAAATGGGTGATAGGGACCTTTATTCGATTAGCAAAATGAAGATGTTGGTGTTTTACCAGATTTAATGTTTGTTTTACCGACTTAATGTGATGATGTGCTGGTGATGATGGTGATAATGCCGGTGATAGATGTAATGTGTGAATGATGATACTTGTGATAGTATCGGTGGTGATGGTTATTACGAACACAGGTGTAGAACGGTCTGCTCACCTTGTTGTAACTGAACAAACAGCGGAGCAAGCAGAGGACAATATCAGTATATGACTTGTATTTCCTTCACTAAATAAACAAGCTTGTATTTACAATATGTACAATAATGTAAGAGTAAGTGTACAACACGGTGGTCAAAGGAAGCAAAATGCAAGAGATAAAGAATGCACCGTGAAAGACCAGCAACACATGCTGCTTTGGCCTGCCTCATGGTGGGCGAAAACACATGAAGCAGGCCAAAGCAGCATGGGTTCGAGTCCTTTACTAGTGCAGTGTTGTTACTGATCAATACCACTAGTTAGTGGTCACATTAATATAAAATACTGCTCGGTGAACTAGTACACTAAACAGGGACTAGAATGACATTAGCCTAGAGTCATCCACACCATCGTGTGTCCTTGGGTAGGGAGTACCACATCCATTTCCGCTAGATGCCCTACTCTTAAGGATCGCATGGTTCAGTGGATAAGGGCGTCATGTGTTTTCGCCCACCATGAGGCAGGCCAAAGTAGCATGGGTTCAAGTCCTTAGCTAGTGCAGTGTTGCTATATATATATATATATATATATATATATATATATTATATATATATATAAATATATATATATATATATATATATATATATATATAAATATATATATATATTATTTATTTTATATTTTTATTATCAACCGGCGATTCCCATCTCAAGCAAGGGTGTCCGAAAAAGAAAACTTTCACATCATTCACTCATCACTGTCTTGCCAGTAGTATAGGTGGTAGACACAACCACCCAGTGAAGTTACTACCGTTCCTGCAATATGTAAACAAAAACCTGTAACTATTTTGCATGATGGTAGGATTGTCTGTTTCTTTTTCTGTACTCATAAACACGCTAAGATAACAGGATATCTTGCTACTACCTACTTACACTTTGTCACACTTACAGACACGCAACATGAATAAATATATATATACATACATCTAGTTTTTCTCCTTTTTTCTAGAATAGCTCTTGATTCTTTTTATTTTTCTATTGTCCATGGGAAGTGAAAAGAATCTTCCTCCGTAAGGCATGCAAAATCGTATGAGGCGATAAAATGCCGGAGCAATGGGCTATAACCCTTCTCCAGTATACATTATAAAAGAGAAGAAGAAAAACTTATATTATAAAGTATATAGATATATTATATATATGATATATATTTAATATAACATTAATATTTAGACTAAAATATATTTATTAAATAAATATATATGATAAATATATATATATTTTATAATATATATATGTATATATTATATAATATATATAATATATATAATATATATGATATATATATATATAATATATATATTATATATATAGTATATAATATATATATTATATATATATATATATATATATATAAATATGTTATATATATATAACATATATATATATATTATATATATAATATAATATATATTATCTATATATTATATATATATATATGTTGCAGGAAATTGGGGGATGAATTTGGTAGGGTGTGCAAAAGAAGAAAATTAAAAGTGAATACAGGAAAGAGTAAGGTTATGAGGATAAACAAAAAGATTAGGTGATGAAAGATTGGATATCAGATTGGAGGGAGAGAGTATGGAGGAGGTGAATGTATTCAGATATTTGGGAGTGGAGTGTCAGCGGATGGGTCTATGAAAGATGAGGTGAATCATAGAATTGATGAGGGGAAAAGGGTGAGCGGTGCACTTAGGAGTCTGTGGAGACAAAGAACTTTGTCCTTGGAGGCAAAGAGGGGATTGTATGAGAGTATAGTTTTTACCAACGCTCTTATATGGGTGTGAAGCATGGGTGATGAATGTTGCAGCGAGGAGAAGGCTGGAGGCAGTGGAGATGTCATGTATGAGGGCAATGTGTGTTGTGAAAATAATGCAGAGAATTCGTAGTTTGGAAGTTAGGAGGAGGTGCAGGATTACCAAAACTGTTGTCCAGAGGGCTGAGGAAGGGTTGTTGAGGTGGTTCGGACATGTAGAGAGAATGGAGCGAAACAGAGTGACTTCAAGAGTGTATCAGTCTGTAATGGAAGGAAGGCGGGGTAGGGGTTTCGGCCTAGGAAAGGGTTGGAGGGAGGGGGTAAAGGAGGTTTTGTGTCGAGGGGCTTGGACTTCCAGCAGGCATGCGTGAGCGTGTTTGATAGGAGTGAATGGAGACAAATGGTTTTTAATACTTGACGTGCTGTTGGAGTGTGAGCAAAGTAACATTTATGAAGGGATTCAGGGAAACCGGCAGGCCGGACTTGAGTCCTGGAGATGGGAAGTACAGTGCCTGCACTCTGAAGGAGGAGTGTTAATGTTGCAGTTTAAAAACTGTAGTGTAAAGCACCCTTCTGGCAAGACAGTGATGGAGTGAATGATGGTGAAAGTTTTTCTTTTTCGGGCCACCCTGCCTTGGTGGGAATCGGCCAGTTGCGATAAAAAATATATATATATATATATATATATATATATATTATATATATATATTTTAATATATATAAATATATAATATTAAATATATATATATATATAATGCAATAAGATCACGGTAAACAGGTTATTTCAGAATATGCAAAACAACCACTCTGAAAGAATAGAGAAATTCCAAGCGCTTTCGTGACTACTCACATTATCACACTGATAATGTGAGTAGTCACGAAAGCGCTTGGAATTTCTCTATTCTTTCAGAGTGGTTGTTTTGTATATATATATATATAATATATATATATATATATATATATATATATATATATATATTATATATATATATATATATATATATATATAATTTATAAGAATATATATATTTTTAAAAGAATTTATGAAGTAAGTGTTTATAGGGGACTAGCCACCTTAAATGCTGTTTCTCCAAGGTTTATGGACATCATTGTTTCCTTACTACACCTGCTGCCTCTATGTTTGAATGAAGAAGTCTACTGTGTAGGCGAAACGTTTCAACAATAAAGCAAGCTTTGAATATTTAAATGAAATTAACGGCTATCCTATTAATATTTTATGGGTATGAAAATATGGAAAAATCTATGAATATTTTAATGAAAAATATGGAGAAGTCTATTAATAAAATTTTTCAAAAATATAGAACTTTGTGGATATTACTATGGAGATAAAATAAAAAAAATATATAAGATTTTATGTATCTTCTGTGAATGTATTTATTCAAAATATGTGGTAATCTATAAATATTTTAATGGGACTGTGGAGCAATATTTGAAAATTTTATTCAAAATATGGGGATAATCTTTCAGCATTTATTAAAGTTTTTCAAAGGGAATGGAGTACGTCGGTCTTGAGCCAGGTGAAGTAAGGCATTTATTGAGGTACGAGAGGATGTTCTCTTTATTCTGAAACATTTCTCCTACACAGTAGGCTTCTTAATTGAAATACAGAGAAGATAGTAGAAAGAGTAGATAAGTAGAAATAATGTTATCAGCCCATTCACCCTCGAAGATGTAGTTTCGAAGTGGTCAGTTCATCAGCCAGGAGAAGATTTCTGCTCCATAGTCTGGGACTGACCACCTTAAAACTATGTTTTCGTGGGTGATGGACTAAATATATTGTCTTTTCATCTCTGCTTCTTCCTCAACTGCTTAATATAAACATCACCACTAGAAACACTGATTTTATCATCACCATTATCAGCAACAAAAGTAAATAACCTAATATGAGACAGTCACAATCAAAGCTACGTATACAGATTTTGTATATATCTGAATTTACTAACAAAATTAAATAACTTACTTCTCAGTGGCGCTCACGGTGACCTCCCGTCAAGGTACAATATTCTAATTTAATTTTCAGCCTTAATAAATTCTTTTGCAGCAGCTACTAGCTTACTGTACATGCCGCATCCATCCTGTGGACGGTAGAGTAAGACAATATAGATACACAAAAAGCCTAGGAACTAAGCACTAAAAAGGTTAAAAGCAATTCAAACTTATTTACTAGCATTATATTGTATCTTAATATTGTGGCTTCATCCTCATGGTTGATCTAAGGATTCTGCTCACTTCAATGAGGAGTAAATGATATTGTATTGCATAGAAACGAAGCAGCAACAATCAGAAACCATAAGAGCCGAGCCAATGGAATTATCAGGATCACTCAACACATACTGAAAAACACACGGAACAATTTAGTGTTCCTTTAGAGCTAAACAGTATAAGTCACGTGATTTTTACAAAGTTTTTTTGTGTGAAACCGTTCATTTTCTTAATATGAGCACTGAAAATACATTACATTAAAAATGTTGTAGAAAATATTGTATATTTTCTAAAAATACAGCGTATTTTGTATGTAAATTGATGGCATATATTGTAGGTAATAAAAATTAATTTGTAAATAAATAAAGAACCAGCGATGGGTGAGCATTGCTGGGGAGGAGGCGCCATTGTTTTGAACGGGGTAATTTCACGCTAGTGAAATGTGCATATATTTCGTCACTCTGGAGGTTAAATTGTGGTTGAAACCTCTCAAATAGGAGCCGAAATTGTTGGATTTGCAGTCCTGCATAACGTGAGCATTAAGCAGATGGACAGGGCAGCTTTGGAACCCCAGATAAGTTGTCTATTTATGTTTGAAATTCTGGCCAGTATTTTCTTCATATTTTAGACAGGGAGTCTGGTGTATGACACACCGTAATCTCCAGACTAATTGGTGAGTGGTATTAAGATAAATTCTCCTTCAATGTATATGTATTCACATTTTAAATTTAATATACAGTCCACATATTTATATTAATGTTTTTACCAGAATTCCTGGTGATGTATATTTTATTTAAAATTAATATAGGTCCAGAGTGACTTGTCTCTGTAACTTTGATAAAGAATAATTATTTTTGTTACCATTTACTGGTATGTATCTTATTAGTTACATACAGGCATATGGACAATTAAAGACTCAGCCCCGCGAACTGAGTAAGACACCAGAATTGTTGACTGCTTATAATGATATAATTACTGAACAATTAATTAATAAATTTATAGAAGAGGTACCTCCTGAGAAAGCCAAAATTTATGGTCACTATTTGCCACATCACGGAGTGAAGAAGGATTCTAAGACCACTCCTCTGAGAATTGTGTTTAATTGTAGTGCCAGGATTAACAAAAATGTACATAGTTTAAATGACTGTTTGATGACAGGTCTGTCGTGACGGAAAAATTAGGAGATATCTTATTAAATTTCAGGGTGAAGAATTTTGCCTTTATGGCTGACATAAGTAAAGCTTTCCTAAGAGTGGGTTTACAAGAGGCTGACCGGGATTATACCTGCTTCTTATGGCCTGAGAACGCTAGTGACCCATTTAGCCCTCTGAAAACCTTTTGCTTTAGGAGTGTATTATTTGGTGCTACATCCAGTCCGTTCCTACTTCAAGCGACGATAAATGCACACCTTAAACGTACAGGAAGTCCACTGAGTAAAGTAATGAGCAAACAATTTTATGTGGACAATTTCCTGGGTGTGACGTCAACTGAAGAGGAACTGTTAATGACTTATAAAGAGGCTAATTAAATAATGAAAAGTGCAAATATGCCTTTGAGGGAATGGAATAGTAATTCATCCAAATTAAAGGACAAAATAAGTAAAGATTACCCTGGAGATGAAGTACCAAAATGTAGTAATGCATTGGGATTAACTTGGGATACTGAGAGAGATTTGTTAATGTTAAAACCTAATAATTACAGTATGCCCAATAAATTAACTAAGAGAGTTTTGCTTGCTGAAGTTTCCAAATGTTTTGATCCACTAGGCTTAGTGTCACCCCTTACTATAAGAGGGAAATTATTAATACAAGAAGCATGGAAGCTTAAATGTGCTTGGGATGAAACTCTGCCTGAGGAATTCATTAACAGGTGGGATGAATTAATTGGTGATTATGAAAAAAAATCCAATGTTGGAGTTCCCACGCCAGGTGGCCAATCCAGATGGGAAAAATATACTCCACATTTTTTGTGATGCTTCAAAATTGGTGTATGTAGCAGTTGCTTACGCTAGTGAAATGTTCATATATTTCATCGCTCTGGAGGTTAAATTGTGGTTGAAACCTCTCAAATAGGAGCCGAAATTGTTGGATTTGCAGCCCTGCATAATGTGAGCATTAAGCAGATGGACAGGGCAGCTTTGGAACCCCAGCTAAGTTGTCTATTTATGTTTGAAATTCTGGCCAGTATTTTCTTCATATTTTAGACAAGGGGTCTGGTGTATGACACGCCGCAATCTCCAGACTAATTGGTGAGTGGTATTAAGATAAATTCTCCTTCAATATGTATGTATTCACATTTTAAATTTAATATACAGTCCACATATTTACATTAATGTTTTTACCAGAACTCCTGGTGATGTATATTTTATCTGTGTTGGCACTTGAGTTGGCGAAAATCAATCTTGAGCAGACTAGGGAACAGAGGACATTTGCCAAGGAAGAGTTTGATAGGGAAAAAGAAGAAGGCACTTTTCGCAAGTTGTAAATGACTAGTTTACAGAAAGCAGTACAGCTTGTTCCCCGCTTCAGTGAGGCAGAACCAAAATTTTTTTTCGAAACTTTCGAAAATCAGGCTCGAGCCTTGAGGTGGCGGAACAGCACTGGGCGACATTGGTTCACACAGCATTGTTTGGTAAGGCACAGGAATTTACGTCAGTGTTAAATGACATTGATTTTTCCGATTATAAAGTAGTGAAGACCACAGTTTTGGGAGCATATAATGTATCCCAGCTAAGTACAGAAAGTCGTTTAAATTAGGCAGACGACAGCTTGGTCAATCCCTGGTTGATTTTGTGCAACAGCAGACCAAAGCTTTTACCAGCTGGTATAAAGCAAGTGGTGTTGCTACCTTCGATGATCTTGTGCATCTTATTCTGGTTGACAGCCTGCTGGAGTCTGTGGGACTAGAGGTTAGAGTCTGCAGGATCGTGACTTAACCACTGCATTGGAGGCAGCCAGGTTCGCTGATACCTTTAAAACTAACAGCTCCTTATCCGAGCAGTCCCATCTCTCTTTTCAACAGCCTGGTGTGACCAGAGATCATCAACCTTGGAGGATGAAGTGCCAGCCGGAGGGAGAACGTCTACGGCAGCCAACTAAGTCACCTGGTGAGCCATGCTACTCAACTTATGGTCCACCTGGTGAGAGACAAACCACTCAACATGGTGCAACTCGACAACAGTATCCAGAGAGACACCAACCAGAGCGACACCAATTGCAACATCAGCAGGTAGTTAAGGACAAGCCTGTCGTCTGCTTCATCTGCAGTAAAGTAGGTCACATCCATCCCAACTGCCTCCAAAAACCCCAACCCATAGGGAAAATCTATAGTGTCCCTAGTAACATGTCCCTGAAAGAAGTAGAGAAAGGGATGGCTCCTTATTACTGTCAGAGTTGTATTTCCCTTCAGGAAAACTCAAAAACAACTGAAGTCAGAACCTTTAGAGATACTGGAGCATATTGCTCACTTATAAGAGAGGGAGTACTTCCCCTTTCAGAGAACACCTCCTTGTAATCCTTTGTTTTGCTTGGAAGCATTTGGAGGAGCTATATTTTTTGTCCCCTTGCATAGAATTTATGTACATTGCAAATATTACACTGGATACTTGACTGTGGGTGTATCCGACGGATTCCCCATGAAAGATGCAATGGTATTACTGTACATAGTCTTGAAGCATGGTTTACTGCCATTCGTTCTCATGTTAATGCTCTAGTTGACGGTCCTCCTTCAGAGGAAAGTCTTATCAGACTTGCAAAAGAAGCTCTTCATTGGTCCCCTGCTGCTGTTCACTTTGTGGATCTCCTTGAAATGCGAAACTTCATGAATCTTATTAAGTGGTCATAATATGAGGAACTGATTCATTCTTTCCTTGTACCAGTAAAAACAGCTGATCCATATGTTGTTCTTCGGGAACTCGTGAATGCTAAACCCATGACTAATGAATCGTTGAGTTGCATTTGCTGTTAGATTAGATAATAACTTTTATCATCACTTATCAATGCTGTCCAGTCCACAGCCTTTGTCCTTGACGAGGATAAACGATCCATAGCATTGTTTGCTAAAATAGCAGTTTTTGGAGCAATCAAAGAACTAATGCTGCCTGCTTCTGTGTGTGCTTATGAGGCTAATCCTCTAAATGTGAAGATGAAATAACTTACAGCCCTAAATCATGTACATTCCTTGTGCCTCCAGGGTACTTTCCTGTGTGTGAGGGAGAAGTTCAATAGATAAGAGTAGCGAGGGAGTATATAGTAACGATAGTTTGACTGCCAGCTGCTTGTTAAGGTAGGGTCAGTCTAGCTCCCGCTATCCCTTCCCCTCCTTCTGCCCCCCCCGAAAGGTGACGTGTGGGGCTCCGGTCCAAACAGTAATCACTAGACTCACAGCCCCCAGTACTACTGTAAGTACATGCCTGCCTTGTATTCTAGTGGATTTATTGGTTAAAAGCTTCACTTTTGATCAATAATAAACTTAGTCCTTTCAGTCTTGCTCTAAGTTGACTGTTGTAATAACCACCACATCTTTTAGGTATTGTACTTATAATGGAGAGTGATTTCTTAAGCAGTGGGTAACCTGTCTATCTTTCCAGCTTGGATGACAGAGAGGGTCACCTGCCAATCAACGAGCAGAACTGATGGAGATGGACTAACGTCCTGAGACTTCCCCTTTTTGGATTTAATTACCTGTGCACCTGTATGAAATTGCAGGACGTAACCCCTCATCATTGCAGTGGTAAAGAACCTGCTTTCCTGTCATCGGGATATAATACTCACGGCTATACTGTGAAGAACGAACCGGTGGGTTGTAACCAACACCTGCGACCCCCCCCCTATCATCAGCAATGGCTACAATTTCAACAACACAGTGTCACCAACACCAGACACCCAAGTTTTAAATTAGCATTGAATTCAGTTATCATTTATATTTTTCATTTTTCATTTTCTTTAATGTAGGATTAATATTACATATTTAAGTGTTTTATATTTTATATTTTCTATATAATAAAGTGTTTATGTTTGTCTGTTATTATTTCTTTTTCTATTCATTAATTTTCCTGAGGAGGAGATTTATGACGATGTTTGTTTGGTATTCTGGTAGCGGGTGTGAATGATATACTTCTTCGGAGGCTTCTTTCTTTATTGATAACTAGTGTTGGGTTACACAGGCTTGTGTGTTTGTGCCCATGGCCCGGGCAGGGCCATGCCCACGAGAGAGAGCTGGGAGGTCTTGTGTGTTGTTGCTAGGCCGCTGTGAGAGTGAGGGCGAGGCAAGTCTGGGCATACTGAAGTGGCAAGGCCTAGGTGGCAGCACCAGCATAGCGCAAAATATGAACTAAGCTGGCAGACAGCATGGGCTGTCTGTGCAGACAGTACAGGCTGTCTACATACGCTCGGCCACCTACCGCGCGTCGTCCCGACATGACAATGCTGGTAGTAAAAGAAACTCGGTCTCTCTCTCTCATAGGAACAGGGCACAGAACACAAAATAAAAACATATATATACATATGGACATGGAAAAAAAACTTCCTACAGGGAGGGAAGAAAAAACATGTGGGGTGTGCTAAACATTGTGGTCATAGGCAGTGAGCGTCGAAGGGCATCACTGCACGACTTCCTGCGTCTAGACAGATACTGCAACACGGGAGACATTGCTGCGGCTGAGCTGTGACGTAACAGGGTACGGTCTCCTCTGGAACGGTGAAGCAGACATCGTAGGAGTCGCTGCAGGTTTTCACTCAACCTGGGGCACGACTTGCTGGTGCCCTCGAGTGAGGCGTCGACAAAACTCGGCAACTGGGCAGGACTTCTGGCAAGCGACTCAGGACACTTCTCGACTGGTACTGTCGCTGGGCTGTCACTGCCGGCGAGCGTGGAGCGAGTTGTGGAGCAAGTCGTGGCAGAGACGACTGGGCAAAACATCTGGGAGTCGTAACATCATACACCAGACTGCAGTGAGCGAGCTAGCAGTCAAAGTGACATCATCTTTGTGCAGGCTGCTCACTGAAGCTTGTGACACGAGGCTGACACAGCGCCTGCCGACAGGCCTGGCTGCAGCTTGACGAGTATCATCTCTCGACAGTTGGAGTTATAGCAGAGGTTAGCCTAAGCGTCCCCAGACTTGTTTCTCTATATATAACTGCACTCTGACGGTCTGGAGGTGAAGTGAAAGAAATCTCGATGGGAATCGTAGCAGGTACGATTCTACAGAACATCACGAGCGACGAGCATAAAAGCTTTCTGTACAAGGGGGCTCATACGCTCAGGGCTGAGTAATCAGCTGTCAAACACTGGTCACGCGGGTGACTTAGCACAGTGGTGCAACTCAAGGGTCTGACCACAGACCTCACTGGACACACGGAAAACTTACAAACACACCGCTGTACATACGGTACAACATGACTTAACTAGCAAATGATGCTTTTCTGTGCATAAAACTGACTAAGACATACTAAAATGTGAGAACACTGACTGAGAGGAATTAATTAACACACGACATATATCTTCTCTCAATCTTCTCGACAATACTGAAATAATTACTAGAAACACTCGATGTTGACATCATGTGATGTCTGGCGTGATGTCGCGAGGTGACGTCAGCAGACATCTCGAGGTGACATCAGCAGACATCTCGAGGTGACGTCAGGCTCCGAGGGACGTCAGAGCATCTCGAGGTGACGTCAGGCAGACATCTCGAGGTGACGTCAGGCAGACATCGTGACGTCATGAAGTCGGGCAGCATCGTGGGTGACGTCAATGTGATGCAGGCAGCAGACCACAGCATGAGGCCTGGGACATCTGGTAACTCACGTGGCTTTGTAGGTCTACGTGACATCGCCCACACCCACGTGACGTCGTGATCCACGTAGCTTCGAGGGATACACAGCACTGGCAATGAATTCATACGAAAAACAGCAGAAAACACAGCAGAGGGAGTGGGCAGTGGTGAGTGGTGTATGGTAGACGGGTGAGCGTGAGTAGGGCGAGCATGGGCAAGGTGAGGAACAGCCACTTCCTCTCCTCTCCTCCCCCACCCACAAATACGTAGAGCTCACACTGGACGCAGAAATCACCACAAAACTCACCTCTGGCTTGCTGAAACAGCTGTGCTGAGCTGAACAACAACAGCAACATACAAGTGACGCTGAACACGTGACTTGAGAAACAGCGTGGGACACTGTAGCGTGGAGTCACTGGGACGCCACGTACAATTCTCGAAGAAAATTCGGCAAATATCGGCTGGATCCTGCTAGTACCTGTGTCTGGATGCTCAAACGTGCAGACACGACAGAGAAGGGAAATAAGCACCTGCTTGTAATGGTAGTTAACTTGACGCGGTACAGTGAATTAGTACCCATTCCTGATAAAACCGCCGAAACTGGTCGCTAGTGCTTTCCGTGAGCATGTTTTCTTCGTCATACTTGCCCACGTGTCCTTCTGTCAGACAATGGGTCTGAGTTTATAAATGGCATAATGCAGGATCTTTGCTCCAGATTCAACATTCATCAAGCGCCAGTAGCTCCACGCCACCCTGCGAGTAATGGTCTTGCTGAACGTACAAATCGCAAAGTCCTGGAGGTGCTCAGAGTAACCGTTAACCCAAGTTGTACTACATGGGATGAGGCTATCCCAGATGTTCAGTGTACATTAAATTCCTCCCTCAACAGCTCGATTGGTGAGACACCTCATTTTGCTTTGTATGCTATACAACGAGCAGAACTGAAGATGGTCTAACGTCCTGTGACTTCCACCCTATTGAATTACTTAACTGTGCACACTGTATGAAATTGCAGGACGGTAACCCCTCATCATTGCAGGTTGAGTGGGGAAATTGGTATTTGGTAAAGAACCTGCTTTCCTGTCGACAGGGATATCATACTCACGGCTATACTGTGAAGAACGAACCGGTCTGGTTGTAACCAACACCTGCGACCCCCCCCTTATCATCAGGCAACGCTACAATTTTCAACAACAGACAGTGTCACCAACACCAGACAACACCAGTTTTAAAATTAGCGTTGAATCATTATCATTTATATTTTTTTTCAATTTTCATTTCTTTATGTAGGATTAATATTTCATATTTTCTAAGTGTTTTATATTTTATATTTTTCTATATAATAAAGTCTGTTTATGTTTGTCTGTTATTATTAACTTTTTCTATTCATTAAATTTTTCCTGGAGGAGGAGCCCAGCCTGGGAAATTACTGTCTGAATATTGTTACAGGGCTGAGTAAGCCTTCACACTGTGTATCGAAAAGTAATTTCAAAACCTATGCCTTAAGTCTGCCCCATCTCTTTATGTGCCACAGAGGCAAATCGTGGTAGTCACCCATCGCAGCCGATCACCAAAGGACCATGTACAGAGTCATTATAAACCTAGTGCAGTGACAGTACATTCATTACTCATAGTCAGCAAACTGTTTACAACTTGTTGTTTTCCTGTGTGGTAATATTGCAATTAATTGCCGCCAATAGTTCACCTAAAAAGGCATCGTACTGATGAAGAGAGTACCAGTCTGATCTGCTGTATTGTACTTTATAATAGACACATGACATGACACATCTGAGTGCAATGCTCTCATACAACCTTTTAGTAATCTAGATCTTTTCCGTGGCCATGTCCAATCGCAGAACCAGAGAGTAACACAGTTCGTGGTTCTCCGAATATAACCAGAACCAGGCTCATTCTTCCATTCGGGGAATTCGAGCACCCCAGTCCAGCCGTCCCCCCATGGTGACAGTAAGGTGATAATGAGTACAAAACCAATCCCGAGAATGCCAACCCTGCTGAAGATTGGTTGCTTCACACGTCCTCTGACGTAGATCATTATGGGGATGAAGTGGAACAAATCTTTTTTGATGACAATCTGGCATTTTAGTTTGCACATAACTTCCAATGCAACGATATGTCGCTATAGTGGCAAGCATCTGTTCATAATGCAGCCCGTTCATGTGTTCAAGGACTCTGGTGCACAAGGAATATATCAGGTCCTAGTTTGTTTAGGATAAGCAGTTACAACATTCCTTCTGTAGTAACCGACCTCATGTGTCCCTCATTTTAGTGAGTCAGCTGGTTCCAACCCTCGAAACCTGCCGTCCAGGTCGGATCTTAGCCCTCACCTTTTCTATCCAAGGTAGAGACTTACTCCTTCCTTCCTTGTTGTTGACCAGAATTACTTTTCCTCTGATCTTCTACTGGAGATTTGCTTCCTTGAAAGATTTATGTATTGTGCTCGAACCCTTACCGATGGCATGCCCAAATTTGGATGACTTGACGTAACCATTTTGGGTTACTAGCTTGGATCCGAGCTCTGCCATAACTTCCGCAAGAGTACACTTTCAGATTAAGTCCTTACGAGCCAGTGCATTTATCAGTATAGCGTACCTAAGCGGTCAGGCACTGTGATTCCTGGCCACTCCTGTCCAGTGTTCCACCTACAAACTTCAGGCTTTAAGATAGTGCCCAGTTGCCTCTAGTGTCCGAGGATGCCAACAACACTTTGAGTTGCTGGAGGCCTGATTCTTTTGTCAATGTCTGGCTAGCTCAAGTAGTTTTCAGTCTCCACAGGGGATGCCTTTTTTTTTGTCAAAAACGATTACTTTGCAACTAGTAATGCCATCTCTTGTGATGTCACATGCTGTTCTGTCAGAAAGACGTTTGTCTGGTCCATAGCTACTGCCCTCATTTCAGTGTCAGTTGTTGTACCTAGTAGTTCCCGATGTGATAATGTCCTAGTTGACGGCGATTCTGCAAGTAAAGGGTTTAATTTGTTAAGCCATCCTTACATGTTGTGAAAGTATCGTAAAAGATCCATTTCTTCATTGCTAACACTTCTGGTCACAGTGTTTTGTCTCAGAGCAAATACAATCATGTTGACCTTGATCACTATCCTTATCCAGTTTACAGGTAGAGGGATGAGTTGTCACCTGAAACCAGTGGGGTCCATGCTATTTTCTACCAGGGAGCCCCATCCACTTCACTGTAGCAATCCATTCCACCAGTTGAGGAAAGACTTAGCTCCCACTGCCTACCCAGACGAAGGTCAAGCGTTTGTTGACCTCTGTTGAGCAAACGTCGTAAGCCATTGCCATACCAGGTGAGAAGATGGGTACACAAACTACTGTTCCATCGTAGCCTGCTTGAACCTGGTACTAGACCTATCTATAACCTGCTTACTAGAATGCTTCATTTCACAAGTTGCTGTCCCAGAAGAATTTAATCAATCGAATGGCTTGATGATTTGATTATTGGAGCACCTAGCAATTCACGCTGGAAATGCCACCTTAATTCCTAGTACCTAAGAATGATGATACTTGGCGCCCAGTGATTGACTTTAGGAAATTAATGTGTAAAATTCCTTCTCCAGATAGATAACAATTTCTGTACTTGTGATCTTTTACGCAACATTGGAGATAACAAAGTCTTTCGATACCTAGACCTTGGTTACAAGTCCCTCTTGCCTCTTGACGAAGGACAGCCAAGAGCTAACCCCGCATTTTCCCTCTCCACGGACATTATCACTTCCTCTGTATGCTATGGGTTACAAATCTTACCTATCACATTCTGCAAGGCTCATGACTCTGTTTTTAAGAGGTCTACATAGGTAATGCACTTATGATGCACTTAGATGACTAATTCTTGTCAGTTGGAAGACGTGGATACACACATGAAAAGACTAGATGTAGTACTTGGTAAGCTTGAAGAAGCCAAATTTAAAATCAAACTGTCCTAATTTAATTTTCAAGATCAGAAATCAAGATTTCTTGGTCGTGTAGTCATTCCTAGAGGGGTTACAAACTGACCAAAGTAACTGAGCATAACAAATTTTCCATCTCCCAAAACTGCTTATGCCATAAGACCTTTGTGGGCTTAGCATGTTATTTATAGATCTTCAATGCCAATATTTCTTCCATGAGCACACCCTCTAAACTAGTTGCTTTAAGAAAAACGCTCCTTTTGTTTGGGACCCTTCTGTCAAGAAAGAGCATTCCAAACTCTAAAAGATAAGCTAACATCTGTTCCAATTTTTAAAACTTCCGAGATTTTTCAAAGCCCTTCCCCTTCTCTCTGACAATTGATGCTAGTTCAATTGGCATAGGTGCCGTATAGCTCAGAAGACTGATGGCAAGATACATATGCAGTGGCATTTGTTGCTACCGAGTGTCCTTAATGCAGGCTAAACGTAATTATGCCAATAAATTGAGCAAGAAGCTTAGCAATAGATATGGTCCTTTACAACAAATTCTGAGACATTATTTATCATACTCTTTTATAGTCTTGTCAGACCATGCCTCCACTGATACCTTTATTCCCAGAACAAACAATCTACTGGAAGTTACCAGATGCCTATAACTATCCAAGAGTTCAATTCCTACCTTTGAAACACTTACCAGGCAAGTCAAATGTAGTCGTAATGCTATTATCGTGATCACATGTAAGTATAGTAAATGCAGACCCTCAATTACTGCCCGAGGATGTTAAGAATGCTCAAGAACATATCCCAGTGGTCTGTGTGAAATTGATTCCTTCTCCAGAAGATCTTATTCTAACTGAAGCCACCAGTACCCATCGGTGACTTTGTCCATAACCAAGAATTACTGTATCGAACAGCCGAGTGTAGGTACTACTCCTAGCAGAGGGTTATACGGTCAGTAATTCCACAGTCTAGTATTACGATGTACCAGGTGTTGCTCAGCCTGGAGTTTACCTGGAGAGAGTTCCGGGGGTCATCGCCCCCGCGGCCTGGTCTCTGACCAGGCCGTCCAGTGGATCAAGCCCTGATCAACCAGGCTGTTGCTGCTGGCTGCAACGCAAACCAACGTAAGAGCGCACAGCCCCGGTTGTCAGGAACCCGACTTTAGGTGCTTGTCTATGACAGTTAGAAAGACTGCCAGGGTTCTGTTGGTATCCCCTTATGAATGCGGGAGGCAGTTGAGCAGCTCACGGGCCCCTGACACTTATTGTATGGTCTCTTAACGTGCTATGACACCCCTGCTTTCATTGAGGGGATGTAGCATCTCTGCCAAGTCTTTTGCTTCGTAGTGATGATTTCGTGTGCAAGTTCCGGTACAGTCCCTCTAGGCGATTTCCAGGTGTATATAATCATGTATCTCTCCCGCCTGCATTCCAGGAATACCGTTTTAAGAACCTCAAGCGCTCCCAGTAATAGAGGTGTTTTATCTCCGTTAGCGCGCCGTGAAGGTTCTCTGTAACATTTTCTAGGTCAGGGATGCAGTTATGTGCAGCAATATTCACCAGCCTAGATAGAACAGTGACCTGAAAAGTGGTCATCATGGGCTTGGCCTCCCTAGTTTTGAAGTTCTCATTATCCATCCTGTCATTTTCTAGCAATGCCGATATGATACAATGTATGGTCCTGAAGTGAGATCCTCCGACATGAATCACTCCCAGTCTTTTGACGTTGGTGTTAACCGCTCTATTTTGTGGCCAGAATTTGTTTTGTTACTCTGATGAAGATTAAATTTCCTCGTGTATTACCATATCTGAGTAATTGAAATTTCTCATCGTTGGAATCATCATATTGTTTATCTGCAGCACCACTGAAAAGATCCGGTTGATGTCCGCCCAGGAGCCTTGCAGATTCGCGTGTCATCTGCGAAGGAAGACATGGTGCTGTGCTGACATCCTGTCCTATGTCGGATCTGAGGATGAGGACAAGATGGGGAGCGAGTACTAGTGCCTTGTGGAACAGAGCTTTTCACCGTAGCTGCCTCGCTCTTCACTCTGTTGACGACTACTCTCTGTGTTCTGTTAGTGAGGAAATTATAGATCATCGACCGACTTTCCTGATATTCTTTAGCAACTCTAATTATTTGCGGCTAGTAACGCCATGGTCGCACTTGTCGGAAGGCTTTGCAAAGTCTGATATATTACATCTGCATTCTTTACTTCTAGTGCAATTTTAGGACCTTGTCGTAGTGATCCAATAGTTGAGACAGACAGATGACCTGTCAAAACCCATGTTCCCCCGGGTTGTGTAACTGATGGGTTTCTAGATGGTGTTGATCTTGCTTCTTAGACCCTTTCAAAGAATTTATATGATATGGGAGTTAGTGCTATCGGTCTGTAGTTTCTTTTGAGGGCCCCATGTAGCTTTACTGCCCCCTTTGTGGATTGGGGCTATGTCTGTTTGTTTTTTAGTAACTTGGGACGACCCCCGTGGACCATGCTCCCTCCTCCATAGGATGGAAAAGGCTCGTGATAGGGGATTCTTGCAATTCTTATGAACTCGGAGTTCAATGAGTTCTGGCCCTGGGGCCAGGTATGGATCGATCTGCGCAAAGCAAGCCAGATTGAAATACTTTTGCTTCATAGCAACTGATATTCTGAGTATTTAAGAAATGATTTTGTCTGCATGCAACGTAAAGTATGTTAATGGTCCTAATCCAAATCTAGGTTATCCACGAACTAATATGCGAACCATGGAAAAAGAGTTGCACTAGATCTGTAATTAATTTCCAATGTTCCCCTCCAGGCAATAAACCATCTGTGTGTTTTAATGGAAGACCATTTCAACCAGATATGTGAGTTAGTTCCCTATTTGCAGATAAGAACTGCTGAGACAGTAGCTAAAGCGTTAAGGAAATGCATTACTCAGGCATAACCACCGCCTAAGTCCCCTAACAGATAATATAGGTGATATTTCTGTACTGATATCCTTGAAAATTTGTGTACCTTGTACAAGATACCCTAATACCACTCACTGTTCCTCATCATCCAGCCAACAATGGTTAATGGAACGGACCATAAAAAAGTACTTGAGATCTTGAGAGCTCACCTATAATCCCAACAGTGAAACCTGGATAAAGTAATACCTGAATTGTTAAGTGAGCATAAATATTTGCTTACAATGCTCTATAGGCGCCACTCCACATGTAATACAGTGTGGTGTAAATGAACGTTTTGCCTTATGAGTTGTTACATTTAACCTAGAAACCAATTACAATCCTGATGATGTCATAGCACTCGTACCACTAGCTCAACGTGTCTTTAGAAGAATCGTGAAACACTTCATAAATCAACAGCAGAATTAACAAGAGTCGCTAACACTCGAGCAAAGCCATCCAAAATTTACAGTGGGTTCGAGAGTTATGCTGACTACTTTAAACAAAACGTCCTGCAATGCCTAGGCTGACAAAGTTTGCTGGTCCTTATCGAGTAGTAGAACATATCACTGGCAGTAGTATAAGGTTAAGAAATTAGCACTGTCAGTAATAAAGAATCCATTTTAGAGCATATGAATTAATATGTTATGATAATGATGTTTCCAAATTCAGACTAATGGAACAGACTCTGACAATCCTCCTGATCTGTTACCCTCTACCTCTAATACTCAGTCGACGATCAACTTAAATGTTCGTTATTCCTTACGTACATGACAGAATTGAAAATCCTCAAGTATCCATTTGTAAACTACCAATTAAGATCAGCCTCAAGCCATGTCATGCGTTAGGCATTGCAACAGAGTTTGATCCTCCCAGAGATACACCATTCTGCATATGTCAATCTCATCCTAGCAGAAGTTTGGGTTAAATGTAAATAACCTGTATAAACAGTTGAATAATTAAAGTATCAACTTATTATATTCAAGAATTGTTTTTATGTGTTCATGATCTCTCCGAATTCTGAGATTTAATAATCTAGATTTGAGTCACCAAGTCTGCTTTCTGTTTAACACTTCTTCTGTATATATTCCTTCCTACAATCCGTAGATTACATGAATAACAGATCGATAGATCAACCTTTTTAATTGAATCAACTTCTATTTGTGTTAATCCATTGTTATGAATCTCATTCTAAGAGTTTGCTAAATCATACCTTGGTAATGCATTACAGTAAGTTACATTCCTTCATTCCGATATCTCCTTATGTATGTTATAATGTTCAATGTTTGTGCACTTGACATTATGATAGAATCCGCCCAGCTGTATGCCTGTCATCTCTAGTTTGTATTAGCTAGACATGAGTCCCGAACTGATCAGCGTCGCCCTGCGTAAATTACAACATATGTTCGGTGAGGATGGGGCAGCTAGGCGAAGAGCAACAGCAATCTGAATGTAGCCTGTGGGTCGAGATGGGTGCCCAGGGAGTGAACTGGGAACAAGTTTAACAGGAAATCTCCGTTAGGTGTATGGTGCCTTCACTGCCAGAGACGAGCTTTGATCCTTGTCCTGAAGCATTTGAGAGCATTGTGTTGGTTCCGATTTTTTCCATGACGGTTTGAGTTCCCAGTGGGACTGTTGTGCTCTTTGGAGGAGCTGGTCTACTGTAGGGACCAGTAAGGGTGTTCCACCAAATCGCTTCTTCAGTAAACCTGGGGTCTTGAGCTCCTACCACATCCTCAAGCGTTCGGGAACAATCTTCTTGACTAATGCACAGGAAGCCCAAACACTACGACCGAAAAGCAGATAAAGCACATTGCTTGCTTGGCGCACCCCTATACCTCCCAGTCGCACTGGAGGGTTGCCTGATACCCATTGCTGATGCCTCTAGTGACAGGTTCAGTGCCTTTCTTAAAGTTTGATCTCAGGTGTGGGCGTCTATTCGTCGAGTGTTGGTGTCAAAAGAGGTATAGCTCACCTCAGAAGTAAGTCTTGGCACAGTAAAATACCCTTGTGAGGAGATACAGAGTCATCATGGGCATTCAAGACTGCTTATTCTCTCCCTCAATACTCATTCAGGTTATTCAGTTTTTCCTTTGAGGAAAGTGTCGAATGGCCTGGAGTGACCCAGCTGTGCTTCCCAAGAGGTTCTGTAGAGATGGAGTGGGTAGTAGAGACTATTCTGGAGATTATTCCGCACGGAATTGGATTATTTCCTGGTTCGCTGTGATGATTTCACACTGAGGAATTGGGATGATCGCAAGTCTTCTCCCGCATTTTTCACAGTTGTTTGTCCTCAAACAGGGACTCTCAACACAGTACCTGCCATGTGTCCATCATCCAGTACCAGATTTGAGCTCACAGCTAGGCTGGAAGCTAGTTCTCTTACTGCCAAGCAGAAGATATGTGGAGCGAGTGTCACCCTTGCTGAACACCTCTGATGAGAGAATTTCAATGCTCTCCCAAACAAAAGAATGAGGGTTTGTTGACCAGGCCTGAAATGGAAAGGAAAAAGGTGGGAAACGATCCCAACAAGCGGCAAGACAGCATCTCTGTTCACCATATTAAAGGCATTCCTTAAACCAAGTTTGACTACGGCCTTGTCTTCTGATGTAGGCCCTTGCCACATGAACTGTGGCTTCACTGCCCTGAGAGACTCCAAAGTTCATTTGGTTTGCTGAGTAAACTGCGCTTCTAGGCGAATATTCTTACTGCTGCTTTGGCATCGAGATGGCGAAGAGTGTTACCAACAGCAATGGGTCTGATTCCCCCATCCTTCTTTTTTAATTAAAGCACGAAGTGAGGCTCCAAAAAAGAAAGGTTTAATTTCTTCTGGGATTCATCCAGCCAGGCAGTTGTTTACGAAAGTTGTTAACTCGGTGAGAAGAATGATGCAGATGTAACTAGTACTAGATTTACCATCTCTTTGAGGTTTTGTGGTCGAATTCCAGTGTAACCTCCTGCAGATCCTGCTGAAATGACATAATCGCCTTACAGTCTCTGATTCGGCAAAATTAATTTTCAGTGATGTTGAGAAATGGTACAACTAAGGTTAAAGATTAAATATAGGGGGAACTTAGCTTGATAGACAGCTTTTGCCTACATTGCCTCCTTTGTAGGCGAGGTCTTGTAGGCGAGGTCGTAGCCACTTCCAACAGCTGAAAAAAGATATGTATTAGAAATAAATACCCCTAGGTATATGTCACATATATTCCATAACTGGACCTGCTGACTGGAAAACTTACTTGTTGGACTCAAAGGTCCGCCCTCACCGGGGTTTATGAAAGTTTACTAGTAGTAACCTCTGCAAAACACACTGCGGCAGTGATCAGTACTCCATACATCTTAGTACACTTTACCTGGTAAATGTATCTTGTCCCATTAGATTACACCCGATATCCGATGACTTGATTGAAGAATAGTGATTCTTTGAATTAATGACCACACCACTCTGTTGGTTCGCAACACTCCCGTTACACCGTTTATTAAGATATGTTCTTTTATTCCAATACTGTTTACCTAAAGAAGCCTGATCACACTTCTATGTAATTATAATGGTGTTTTTGTGAGACACTTTGTTCACACTAACACACGGATCAGGGTTCTTTGTTGGTTATTCCGGCGTCAGTGTGAGTACCAGTATGGTCAAAAGAAATCTAATGTCACAGCGTCTCCCCGCATCTCACTTGTGCCCAGCATAAAGGAAAAGACTGACCTGGATAATTTTTTCTTTCTTGCCAAACTTCCACTATGAAGCAAAGCAGAATGCTTGATTCTTGCTGTCTTAAGCATAGACACCAATGTACACTATCTTTACTGTGGAATATAAATGGAACTCTACAGCAGACAAATTTCCTCTAATTGTCCTGCTAAGAAACAAGGATGGACTATCTTTCATTAAACTAAGCTACATGCAACATGCTCGTACTGCATCTGGGATCAATTACTCGCTGAGTAGCAGTAACAAGATGTTTGAGCCCCTTCAAGAAGTTGGGCCCTCTCAGGGCTGAAAGGGGCTGAAGGGAAGCTGGAAGGGGCTGATACCTCCCTCTTTGAGAAAATTTTTCTCCACACTGGGGGCGGCAGAGGCTCACGCTGCAGGTGACTATTCATCACTTAACATTAATTTGATTTCTCAATCGACACCAATGCTGCTTGTCTTTTCTCAATAACAGCTTTAACCTGTTGGTTTCTGGAAATCACTATTTTGTTTCGAACACTCTGTAATTCTAACGGCAGTAGTTATTTATTGTACCGCTTATCACTACACCTTTGCTTAAAAACCATTCAACTGGACCCCTGATTGATTCATTGGCAATCAGGATATATTTCACAATTTTTTCCAAGTGCCATTGAGACCTCCCATCATTGTCAAAACATCACTATGTCACCATGACTTAAGGAATTATGATTTTCAGGAAAACACTCCAAAGAAGTGTTCTCTCAATGAGGTAAAACAAGATAGTACCTTCTCGGCCAAAATTTGTCCCAACTTTACAATCACTTTAGTAAAGGTGTTTGATTATCATCTCTGATCTTGCTACATGTCGAACAAAAGTAGGATCCTCTATGATTTCTGTATCAATCATGGGAGGAACAGGTTCGAGCCTTCTGCCATGTGAGCAAATGAGATGACTTAATACTTCTAAATGTCCAGATGATCGTAACATAAGTCAGAGGTCTGTTGCGTTTTGACTCTATCTTCTATTCAGTCACACTTGAACGGAATTCTTCTACGTTTTACAGTGCTGAACAATCTTTCATAAAATCCGCCATGCCATGGAGATTTAGAGAATGTATCTCCAACGACAATCGCCAATTGATTCAGCATCATGTGTAACTTCTGACTTATATCAAAGATCTGCTTAAAAAGCAACACCAGCAACAAAGTTTGTTGCACTGTCTGAATCATCATCAGGGACATACCCTTCTAGAGGCTAGCAAACCCCTTCTGAATAATTTGATAAAGGATTCAGAGACCAATCAGTGCTACTTCTAGATGTAACAAACGATGAACGCCTCGGATGAACTTTAACACTGTTTTGGGTAGAATTATTGGGTCCAGTGGAACCTACACCTGTCACCTCAATGGAAGTGACATGACAAACTACTTTCAGAGGGGTATGGAGCTCGACTCAGGATACTGACATACTCACATATCGTATGACGACAAAATACAGCTATATCAAACCTGTACTTTGGGATAGGGTTGTTTATTCAGTCTTTCTGCAATACGTTCTTCTTATGAGGACCCTGGGAAGCCTTGATTCAAATAGTGTTAGCACATTGGGTTTTGTGTAATATTGTTAGAACACTCAAGCTATCGGGCGAGCAGCAGCTTTAAATTAATCTTATGCTGTGCTTGATTACTTTCCTGATTCTGTGAAAGTCTCTGCTGCTCAGCCAAAGTATTGGGAATAATGCTGTAAGAGTGCATACCCTAGCATATAAAACACTTCTCATGAGCATTTTCCTCCCCTTGTTCACCAAAACCCTTGTTGCACCTTTCAGCTGATGAGTACTTGTTTTCGTACCTCCATCCGATGGTGTATGACTATAATACTGTCCCAATATGTTCTCCGACCAAAGTACACATTTTGAGTACGTTAAGGTGACAGTCGTGTTTACTGTCTGTTTGTTTCACAGCTGATAAATGCTACAGGAGATTTTCCCATTCTGTGATTTAGTGAGTAGGTAATACTCTTTTTATACTGAGTTGAAGTTTGTATCCACAGATTGTGAGATGTTTCATCTTGTCTCGTTGTTTGCATGCAAGAAACTATTGTTTAGTAAACCTTTGCTAATTTCTTCAAAAGTGAAATAACGTTTATTGAACTATAATATATTAATCGTTTCAGTAGTTTGTAGGTGACAGCTTATCTTGTACAATACCACTGATAAACCATCACCATACCCCATGGGTTTTTACCCTCTGTTTTTTGCAGTTACTGTCTACCAGACCATACGCACCAGGGGCGATAAGCACCATCTGCCATCCATGGACTCATTGTTCCTATATATGGAAAATAAAAACTACGATAGTTATTTTAATGTGTGTTTTAAATGAACGTTTGTCTCTTCAATGCACTTGAAGTGTCACAGGGCATGGTTATTTAAATCTGGCACAGGCCAATGATTCTTGATAACGTTGTCACAACTGTGGATGTAGAAGTCATGTGTGTAGATACAGGCGTAGTTGGCGTTAGTCCTCCATACAGGTTTGCCTGGCACCAGTTCGCATCGTCCATATATTTGACGCTAAACCAAGCCATCTGCAGAGAGAGTGGAAAGGAGAATATGTATTTTTGTTGTTGGAAAGTGAGGAATGATATTAATATCCTGCAGAAGGTCAGAATATTAGTGTTGGAGATGATCCGTAAGTTCACTTCATTTTGCGTACTTAGATCTGCACGCTATATACCAAAAGCTTAAAGGAGGCACTTTTTTTTTTCTCATTAATATGAAGAGGAGGTGGAGGTGTGGTTTTCCTGAACCTTGGATGCAAGAAGCAGTTACCTCTGAGATCATCATGGAAAGCAAGGCAGCAATCCCTTTACACTCGCTGGAGTCAACGTATGTCCGAGGCAAGCATAGGAGTGAGGACCTCATTACTTAGAGTCTAAGTCAGCAATAGCACTATAAGTTGAAGGGTAAAGTGCCCAGTTATTATGTGGCAGTTTTTCCTAGAATGGTAATGGAAATGAATGTTCCCACAGATCAATTGCTATTGAATTGTTGGCTAGACAAACGCTGAAGATAATGTACAGACTACATTGACAACGGAGCAAGTCAACAGCAAGAGAAAGACATGTATGCCAGAGATGGGTTTACTTATCTAAAAATTTGAGTTCTGTTAATCATGAAATGGAGTGAGTTTGGGTTTATAAATTAGAAAACAGTTAGAAGTATGAGTTTTGGTAAGGAAAGAATCGATTGTAGTAATATTACTTAAGGTGTCCGAATTATGAATATTTAGGATAAAGCACTCAGTAACACTGGGGAAAAGGATAATAACAGAAATTGTTGAAATGCAGCGTTGAATAATGAAAAAGGTACAAAAAAATGATCATAACATATTTTATGTTAATAGTCGAAGTGTCAGGAAAACTATTATTGCGTCTGTTCTGCGTATGTGGAACAATGATTGCTTTTGCAAAAACAGAGTCATGGTTTAATTTGAAGAGTTCGGGATATGATTGCGAGTTCCACATCAATTATTGTTGCATGAATATAAATAAAAAAGCTGGATTAGTACAGAATGGTTTGGTAATAAAAAACAAAAAAAAAAAAAAAAAAAAAGAATTTCCTAGGGGGGGCAAAAAATATTGATTTAAGGGTGTAATATACCGAGTGCACAAACATAGAAAAGAGGGGGGGGTGCCAGAGAGAGACTTTTTTGGGGAAGCGTATTGTTAGGGCTTCCAGATATTAATAACGTAATAAAAATGAGAAATGGAATTTTACGACAGCCAAACTGAACTATATTTCTTTTGCGCCAGGTAAAATGGACTCCAAAAAATGATTTTCTGGAAGTAGTTAAGAACATGATTTTTTTAAATATTTGTACATAACCTATCAGAGTAATGCTCTACTTTGGGGTCCATCGAATAAGGAAATTCTCGATAATATACCAAGAGATCACTGGAATTATTTATTATAAATTAAATCATGGGGGTGCTCTAAGCCCGTAGAATTATACAGCGATGTGCAACGCAGAACAAATAAAGGGATGGTGGTTGGCAGACCACTTGGTACTGCTATGATTGTTACCGGTCGACAGTACCTGTTGCTGTCAGCACACCCATGTATGGGCTGCCTCAGCCGCTCAGTGTTGGAGAGTATTTATCACAGAGTGTGTTCACCACCGCTCACTAAGCCTGACGGCTCAGCAGGGACAGAGAGTATTCACAGTGTTTCAACCAATGCATGAAACACACAGCCTGACTTAGTTTTACTGCTGGTTTGACATGCACTGGCTGGACTTGGTTTCCTGCTGCCTGTCCCATGACGTTGTGAAGACACAGGCGAGGTAGTGTCTTGTGAAGAACACAGGCGAGTAGTGTCGTGTGAAGAAGACAGGCGGAGGTAGTGTCGTGTGAGACGCAGGCGAGGTAGTGACGTGGGAAGACCAGGCGAGGTAGTGTCGTGGAAGACTGCATGCGAGGTAGTGTTCGTGGGAAGACGCAGGCGAGGTAGTGTCCGAGGAGACGCAATGCGAGGTAGTGTCGTGGAAGACGCCAGGTCCGCGGTGTAGTGTCGATGTAAAGAAACAGGCGAGGTATGTCATGTGAAGACAGCAGCGAAGTAGTGTCGTGTAAAGAAACAGGCAGAGGTAGAGTTCGTGTGAAGACGCAGCGGCGAGGTAGTTGTCGTGGAAACGCAGCGAGGTAGTGTCGTGTAAAAAAACAAGGCGAGGTAGTAGTCGTGTGACGACGGCCGGGCGAGGTAGTTCGTGGGAGACTCAGGCGAGGTAGAGTCGTGGAGAACGCAGGCGCGAGGTAAGTGTCTGGGAGAGACGCGGGTGATTGAAGTGTCGTGGTGAAGACGCATGCGAGGATAGTGGTCGTGTGAAGACGCAAGGCGAGTAGTGTCGTGTGAAGACGCAGCGAGGTAGTGTCGTGTGAAAAGGCAGTCGAGGTAGTGTCGTGTGAATGAGCAGGCGAAGTTAGTGTCCGTGTGAAGACGCAGGCGAGGAAGTGTCGTGTGAAGACGCAGGCGAGTAGAGTCGAGTGAAGTACGCAGCAGGTAGTGTCGTGGGAAGACGCATGGCGAGGTAGTGTCATCGTGTCGATGTGGTGAGTCTGTGTAGTTAGGTGAAGGGTGTGCACAAATCATATGCAATTATCAAGGTGTCGTGAGTAACCCTGTACGAAGGTAGTGTCTGTACACAGAGGAGATATCTGACACAGAGAACCAAGTTCGTGTGACAGAGAGGAATGTCATGTGCCATCAGAGAGCAGTGAGCGATCGTTAGCAGAAACAAAGGTTGTCTTATGTACACGGAGTATGGTGTGTCACGACACTTGGGACGTTTTTTTTTTATATTTATTTAAAAACCAATACCTGGAGATTACCTGGAGATGAGTTTTCGGGATCAGACGCCCCGGGGGGGCGGCGGCGCGTCTGTGACCAGTGCCACCAGTGGAATCAGCGCCTGATCAACCGGGGACAGCCAAGAGAAAACCGCATTTCCTCTCCTAAGGTCTTTTAATCATTCCTCTGTAGGGCCCTTTTGGTTAAATTTTCCCCCTATCACATTCTCAAGGCTCATGACTACTGTTTTTAGAGGTCTCATAGGTAATGCACTTATGATGTACTTAGATGACGTAATTGTCATGTTGGAAGACGTGGATACACACTTGAAAAGACTTGATGTAGTACTTGGTAAGCTTGAAGAAGCCAATTTAAAGATTAAACTGTCTAAATTTTAATTTTTCAGATCAGAAATCAAGTTTCTTGGTCATGTAGTCATTCCTAGAGGGGTTACAACTGACCAAAGTAACTGCAGTACTAAATTTTCCATCTCCCAAAACTGCTTATGCCATAAGATCCTTTGTGGGCTTAGCAGGTTTTTATAGATCTTTCATTGCCAATTTTTCTTCCATAGCAGCACCTCTAACTGAGTTGCTTAAGAAAAATGCTCCTTTTGTTTTGACCTTCTGTCAAGAAAGAGCATTCCAAACTCTAAAAGATAAGCTAACATCTGTTCCAATTTTTAAATTTCCAGATTTTTCAAAGCCCTTCTCTCTGACAATTGATGCTAGTTCAATTGGCATAGGTGCCGTAATAGCTCAGAAGACTGATGGCAAGTACAATGCAGTTGCATTTGCTAGCCGAGTCCTTATGAAGGCTAAACGTAATTATGCAATAATTGAGCAAGAAGCTTTAGCAATAGTATGGTCTTTAAAACAATTCTGAGACATTATTTATCAGTACTCTGTTTATGTCTTGACAGACCATGCTCCACTGATACCTTTATTCCAGAACAAACAATCTACTGGAAGGTTAGCCAGATGGACCTTAACTATCCAAGAGTTCAATCCTACCTTTGAACACTTACCTGGCAAGTCAAATGTAGTCGTAGATGCTTTATCGTGACATGTTAGTATAGTAAATGCAGACCCTCCATTTACTGCCGAGGATGTAAAGAATGCTCAAAGAACAGATCCCATGTGGTCTTGTGTGAATTGATTCCTTCTCCAGGAAGATCTTATTCTGACTGAAGCCACCAGTACCCATCGGTGACTTTGTCATGAACCAAGAATTACTGTATCGAACAGCCGAGTTAGGTACTCCTAGCAGAAGGGTATACCGGTCAGTAATTCCACAGTCTAGTTTACGATGTACCAGGTGTTGCTCACCTGGAGTTTACCTGGAGAGAGTTCCGGGGGTCAACGCCCCCGCGGCCTGGTCTCTGACCAGGCCTCCTGGTGGATCAGAGCCTGATCAACCAGGCTGTTGCTGCTGGCTGCACGCAAACCAACGTAAGAGCCACAGCCCGGCTGGTCAGGAACCGACTTTAGGTGCTTGTCCAGTGACAGTTTGAAGACTGCCAGGGGTCTGTTGGTAATCCCCCTTATGTATGCTGGGAGGCAGTTGAGCAGTCTCGGGCCCCTGACACTTATTGTATGGTCTCTTAACGTGCTAGTGACACCCCTGTTTTTTCTTTTGGGGAGGGTTGGGCATCGCCCGCCAAGCCCTTTTGCTTTCGTAGTGATTTGATTTTCGTGGGGAAATTTTTCGGTACTAGTCCCTCTGGGTTTTTTCCCGGGGTTTATATAACATTTATCTCTCCCCCCCCCGCATTCCAGGGAAAAACATTTTTTAGGAACCTCAACGCTCCCAGTAATTAAAGGTGTTTTATCTCCTTTTATGCGGGGCCGTGAAGGTTCTCTGAAACTTTTCTGGTCAGGTGCGTTAGTGTGCAGCAAAAATTCCAGCCTAGATAGAACAAGGACCTGAAAGTGTCACAGGGTTTGGGCCTCCCTATTTTTTAAAGGTTCCATTTCCACCTGTCATTTTTCTAGCAGATGCGTTTGAAAACAATGTTATGGTCCCGAAGGTAAAATCCCCGACATGATCATTTTCCCAGGTCTTTACGTTGGTTTTTTCGCCCCTATTTTTTGGCCAAATTTTTTTTGTACCTGATGAAGATTTAATTTCCTCGTTTTTTAACCATATTTTATAATTAAAATTTCCCCATCTTTTAACAATATTTTTTTCTGCCCCCAACTGAAAGATTCGGTTGATGTCCGCCTGGAGCCTTCCCAGTTTTCGGGTGTCATCTGCGAAGGAAGACAGGGGCTTTTGTTTGGAAAACCTTTTTCTATGTCGGATAGGGGATGGGGAAACCAAGAGGGGAGCAAAGTACTGTCCCTTTGTGGAACAGAGCTTTTCCCCGTAGCTGCCTCGGATTTCCTCTTTTGGACGACTACTCTCTGTGTTCTGTTAGTGAGGAATTATAGATCCACCCGACCGATTTTTCCGGGTTTTCCCTTTTAGCACGCATTTTTGCGTTTAATTACGCCATGGTCGAAATTTTGTCGAAGGCTTTTCAAAGTCTGTATATATTACTTGGGCATTTTTTTTTATCTTCTAGTGAAATTTAGGCCCTTTGGGTCGTAGGACCAATAGTTGAGAAAACCCGGGAAAGCGACCTTTTTCAAAACCCCATGTTCCCCGGTTGTGAAACCTAAATGGGTTTTTCTAGTGGGTGGTGATTTTCTTTTTGGGCCCCTTTTTCAAAGTTTTTTTATGATAGGGGAATTTAGTGCAAGGTCTGTAGTTTTTTCCCTGTTTTTTTAAAACTTCCCCCCCTTTTTGTGGAGGGGGGCTATGTCTGTTTTTTTTTAGAAACTGGGGGACGACCCCCGTGTCCATGCCCCCTCCCCCAAAAAAAATGGAAAAGGCCCCGTGAAAAGGGGATTCTTCCCAATTCTTGATAAACCCCAAATTTCCATGAGTCGGGCCCCGGGGGCCGGGTATGGATCGTTCGGGAAAAGGGCAACCCGATTAAAATATTTTTGGGCTTCAAGGAAAACTGATTTTTTTTCGATTTTTAAAAAATTTTGGGGTCTGCTTTCAACGTAAAGGTAATTTTAATGTCCTAATCCAATCTGGGTTTGTATCCAACACTAGCGAACCAGGGAAAAGATTTCCAAATCTTTAAATTTAAAATTCCCAATTTTTTCCCTCCGGGAAATTAAACATCTGTGTTTTTATGGTAGCCCTTTTCACCAGATATTGGGATTTATTTTCCTATTGCAGATAAACTGCTGAGACAGTAGCAAAACTTTTTAAAAAGAATGCTTTTATCTGCAGGAAATCCCAAACCCCAAAGTCCCCTAACAAAAAATATAGGTAAATTTCTGTAATGATATTCTTAAAATTTTTTCCCTTTGTACAAGACCCCCTAAACCCAAAACCCCCCTGTTCCTCATCACCCTCCCAGCAAGGGGTTTAAAAGGAACGGACCAAAAAAAAAAGAAACTTGAATCTTGAGCCCCCACAAACCCAATCCCACATGAAACCTGGGATGAATTTAAAAACCGATTTTCCAGTGAGCCATAAATTTTGCTTACAAGCTTTTTATGGGCGACACTCCACATTAGGTACTGTGTGGTGAAAAATAAACTTTTGGGCCTTTAGAGTTTTTTTAAAATTTTAAAAAACCTGAAAAAAAATTTTCAATCCTGATGTTTTCATAGCAACTCGTACCACTTACTCAAAGTGTTTTTAGAAGAATTCGTAAACACTTCAAAAAATTAAACAGCAGAATTTACAAGAGTCGCTAAACTCGAAAAAAGCCATCCAAAATTACAGGGGGTTTCGAGATTTATGCTGACAAACTTTAAAAAAAAACTCTGAAATCCTAGGCCTGATCAAAATTTTTGCTGGCCCCTTATCGAGTAGTTAAAAAATTCCCCCTGGCAGTAAGTATAAGGTTAGGAAATTAGACTGGTCGTAAAAAAGAAGGGCATTTAGAGCATATAAAGTTAATATGTTTTATAATGATTTTTCCAAATTTCCCAGACTAATGTGACAGACTCGGGGCCCAATCCCCCTTTATCCTTACCCTCCCCTCTAATACTCATTTCAGACATCAATTTAAATGTCGTTATTCCTTACGACTCCATAAAGGATTGAGAAACCCTAAAGTACTTTTGTAACTCCCAAATTAAGATCTGCCTCAACCAGGGGCATGCGTTTAGGCAGTGCAACGGGAGTTTGATCCTCCCAGGGGTTTTTACCCCCAAATTCTGCTTTTTTTAAATCTCATCCTAGCAGAGTTTGGGTTAAAAAGTAAAAAACCTTTTAAATGAAATTAAAGTTCAACTTTTTAATATACCAAAAATTGTTTTTTGGTTCATGTTTCCTCCGAAATTTTGAATTTTTAAAAATCAGAAAATTTTTAGTGCACCCCAAATCTGCCTTTTTTTTTAACACTTCTTTCTTTTTATATATTCCTTCCTCACAATCCGTAGATTACAGGAAAACAGATCGATCCGGGTCAACCTTTTTTTAAACACTTCTATTGTTTTAATCCCATTTTTTGAATCTCATTCTATGAGTTTGCTATATCCTCCCCTTTTAATGCATTAAAAGTAAGTTACATTCGCTTCCATTTCCCATAATTTTCCTTATGTATGTTATAATTTTTCAATTGTTTTGCACTTTTTACATTGTATAGAATCACCCAAGCGTATTCCCTTTCTCTCAAATTTGTATTACTAAAACCATAAGTCCCCAACGATCACTGTCGCCCGGCCCCAAAAACACCTATGTTCGGGGGAGGGTGGGGGAGCTAGCGAAGAGCAACAGCAAAACGAATGGCCTGTGGGTCAGATGGGTGCCCCGGGGGGGAAAATGGGAACAGTTTTAAAAGGGAAAACTCCTGAGTGTGGGGCCTTCACTGCCAGGAACGAGCTTTGGGCCTTTCCGAAACATTGGGGAAACATTGTGTTTGGGCGATTTTTTTAAAGATCGGTTTGTCCCAAATGGGACTGTTTGTGCTCTTTGGGGGGAGCTGGCTACTGGAGGAGTTTTGTAAGGGTGCCCACCAAATTTGCTTCTTCAGTAAACCCGGGTCTTGACTCCTAAACCACAAACTCTTTAAGGGGGGGGTCGGGAACAATCCCCTTTTTGGGGCTAATGGGACGAAAGGGCCCAAAAACGACACCAGGGAAAAGAAAAAAAAGCAACCATGCCTTTTGCTTTGGGCCACCCCTTTAAAAAAACCCCCCCATCCGGGGGGAAAGGAGGGTTGCCCGATCCCCCCTTTCTGACCTCTATGACATTTCCCGTGCCTTCTTAAAGGGTTTATCCCAGGTGTGGGTCCATATTCGTCGAGTGTTGGGGTTTTCAAAAGATGAAAACCCAGGAAATAAGTCTTTGGGACAGTAAAATTTCCTTGTGAGGAGATACAGAAACATCAGGGATTTAAAATGGGCCCCTCCCAATTCTCATCAGGGTTTTTCAGGTTTTTTTCCTTGGGGGATAGGTCGATGGCCTGGTGACCCAGCCCGTGGGTCCCCAAAAGGGTTTTTGAGGATGGAGTGGTAGTAGAGACTTCTGGGGGGATTTTTCGCACGGAAAAAGATTAAATTTCCCGGGTTTGCTGTGATAATTTTACACTTGGGAAAGGGAAATTTAGGATGAGTCCCCAAGTTTTTTCCCTCATTTTCACCTTGTTTGGGCCCCTTTAAAAGGACTCTTCAGTACCGCCAATGTGCCATCATCCAGGTAAACCCGATGTTTAGCTCACTGCAAAAGGGTGGAAGCTAGTTCTCTTTCTGCCAAGCAAAGATAATGGAGCGAGTGGGTCCCCCCGCTTTAAAACCCTCTATGAGAAATTTTAGCTCTCCCAAAAAAAAGAAATTAGGGTTTTTTTTAGCCGGCTGAAATGAAAGGAAAAAGGCTGGGGGGTCGATCCCAAAAAAGGGTGGGAAAACAGCATCTCTGTTCACCCAAATTTAAAAGGGAAATTCCCCCTTTAAAACCCAATTTTTTTATAGGGGGAGTTGGCCCCTTTCCCCATGAACTGTGGCTTCAATGCCCTTTAGAGACTCCAAAGTCATTTGGTTTTTGGGTGGATAAAATGGGAGCTTTTTAGGGGAATAATTTTTATCGCTTTTCACGGGGGGCGGGGAAAAAAAAGGGTTTTCCAAAAGCAATGGGTCTGATTCCCCCCTCCTTCTTTTTAATTAAAGCACAAGTGAGGGTCCAAAAAAAAAAGGTTTTTAAATTTTTTCTGGGGTTCCCTCCAGCCAGGGAGTTTTTTTAAAGAAAGTTGTTAACTCGGGGAAAAAATTATGCAGATTTTAAACCCAGTACTAGATTTTCCATCTCTTTGGGGGTGTTGTGGTCCCAATTCCAGTGTAACCTTCCCCGCGATCCTGCTGGGAAAAGAATAATCGCCTTACAGTCTTCTATTCTGGCAAAATTTAAAGGTTTAGTGATTGTTGAGAAAAGGGGAAAAACTAAAGGTTTTAAAAATTAAAAAAGGGGGGGAAATTTGCTTGATAGACAGCTTTTTTCCTACATTGCCTCCTTTGTAGGGGAAATTCCCTTTTAGGGGAGGTCGTAGCCACTTTTTCAACAGGCTGAAAAGATATGTTTAGAAAAAAATTACCCCTAGGGGGTATTAAGCAGCATAATTTTCCCTAAAATGACTGCTGACTGGAAAACCTTTTCTTGTGTGGCCAAAGGGCCGCTCCTACCGGGGTTTAAAGATAAGGGTTTCTAGATAGTAACTCCGCAAATCAACTGCCAGTGAAAAATACTCATTACATTTATACACTTTCCTGGGTAATGGGATCTGACCCATAGTTTTTCACCGATATCCGATTTACTTGATTGAAGAATTTTTGTTCTTTGAATAATGTCACACTAAAAACTCTGTTGGTTCGCAAAACTCGTTTTTCACCTTTAAATTTAAAATATGTTCATTTATTCACCCAAACTGTTTAAATAAAAAAGCTGATCACAAATTTTATGGAAATGTTTTTGTGTTTTGGAGACACTTTTTTCACAAATAACACACGGACCCGGGTTCCCTTTTTTGGTTTTTTTCCGGGGTCGTGTGAGACCAGATGGTCAAAAGAAATCTAATGTCCCCAGCGTCTCCCCGCATCCTCACTTGTGCCCAGCATAAAGGAAAAGCTGACCTGGTAATTTTTTGCTTTCTTGCCAAACTTCCACTATGAAGCAAAGCAGAATGCTTGATTCTTGCTGTCTTAAGCATAGACAACAATGTACACTATCTTTACTGTGGTAATAAAATGGAAGCAGAATTTTCCTTAATTGTCCTGCTAAGATAAGAGATGGACTATCTTTCATTAAACTAAGCTACATGCAACATGCTCGTACTGCATCTGGGATCAATTACTCGCTGTAGCAGTAAACAAGATGTTTGCCCCTTCTGAGAAGGTTGGGCCCCTCAGGGCTGAAAGGGGCTGAAGGGAGCTGAAAGGGGCTGATACCCCCCTCTTGGAGAAAATTTCTCCACACTGGGGGGCGGCAGAGGCTCGCTGCAGGTGAACTATTCATCACTTAACATTAATTTGATTTTCTCACTCGCCACCAATGCTGCTTGTCTTTTCTTAACAGCTTTAACCTGTGTGGTTTCTGGAAAATCACTAATTTTGTTTCGAACACTCTGTAATTCTAACGGCAGTAGTTTATTTATTGTCCGCTTATTCACTACACCTTTGCTTAAAACATTCAACTGTCCTGATGATTCCATTTGCATCAGGATATATGGTCACAATTTTTCCAAGTGGCCATTGAGACCTCGGACCATCATTGTCAATACTCACTATGTCACCAGGACTTAAGGACTTATGATTTTCAGGAACACCAGCTCCAAAGAAGTGTTCTCTCAATGAGGCAAGATAGTCTTCTCGCCAAATTTTGTCCCAACGTTCAATCACTTTATTAAGGTGTTTGAATTTACATCTGAGTTGCTCAGGTTCGAAATAAGTAGGATCCTCTATGATTTCTGTATCATTCATGGGAGGAACAGGTTCGAGCCTTCTGCCATGGAGCAAATGAGATGGACTTAATACTTCTAAATTGTCCAGATGATCGGTAACATAAGTCAGAGGTCTGTTGTTGACTCTATCTTCTATTTCAGTCACAATTGTACGGAATTCTTCTTACGTTTTACAGTGCTGAACATTCTTTCATAAAATCCGCCATGCCATGGAGATTTAGGAGGAATGTATCTCCAACGACAACTGCATTGATTCAGCATCTGTTGTACTTCTGACTTATCAAAGATCTTGCTTATATAAGCACACCAGCAACAAAGTTTGTTGCACTGTCTGAAATCATCAATCAGGGACATGCCCTTCTGGCTGCAAACCTTCTGAATAATTTGATAAAGGTTTCAGCAGACATATCGTGGCTACTTCTAGATGAACAAACAATGACGCCTCGGGGGAATTTTATAAATTTTTTGGGTTAAATTTTTGGGTCCAGTGTAATCTACCCTGCACCTCAAATGGAGGACATGAAAAATTTTCGAGGGGTATGGAGGTCGCCCAGGTACTGACATACTCACATATCGTTGACAAACAAAATAACGCTTTTTAAGTTTTGGGTGGGTTGTTTATTCAGTTTCTGCAATACTGTTCTTCTTATAAGACCTTGGTAACCCTTGTCATATAGGTTGCACTTGGTTTTGTGTAATTTGTTAGTAACTCAAGCATCGGAGACAGTCGTTTTAAAAAATTTATTTTTATGCTGTTGCTTGATTACTTCCTGATTCTGGGGAAAGTCTTCTGCTCTCAGAAAAAGTTTTTGGGGAATAATGCTGATGATATACCCTTCTTTAAAAAACACTTTTTCAGGAGCATTTTCCCCCCTGTGTTCACCTAAACACTTGTTGCCCCTTTTTTCAGCTGATGATACTTGTTTTGGCCCTCCATCGAGTGTTTTGACATAATACGTCCCAATATTTCCGTCACAAAGTACAATTTTGGAGTTTAAGGGAAGTCTTTTTTCGTCTGTTGTTTCACAGCTTAAAATCCCTACAGGGGGATTTCCCATTCTGTGATTGGGGGATAGGTATCCTTTTTATACTGAGTTGAAGGTTTTTTACCCACGGGTTTGGGATGTTTCACTTGTTCGTTTTTGCATGCAAGAAACTATTGTTTTGTAAACCATTGCTAATTTCTTAAAAAGGAAATAACTTTTATTGAACATAATATTTAATCGTTCGATTTGTGGTGACAGCTTATCTTGTACAAACCACTGATAAACCAATCACATCCCTTTGGGTTTTTTTCCCTTTTTTTTTTCATTACGTCTACCGGACAATACTGCACCGGGGGCGATAGCACCATTGGCCCATCCAGGGACTCATTTTTTTAATTTTGGGAAAAAAAAAAAACACTAGTTATTTAATGTGTGTTTTAATAAACGTTGTCTCTTTCAATGCCATTTAAAGTGTCAAGGGCAGGGTTATTTAAATCGGGCCAGGCCATAGATCTTGATACGTTGTCACAACTGTGATGAAAAAATCAGGTGTGTAGATACAGGCGTAGTTGGCTTTTTCCCCATAGGGGCCCTGGCCCCCAGTTCGCATCGCCCCGTGATTGTCGTAATCCATACCCCATCTCAAGAGAGTGATAGGGAGAATATTGTATTTTTGTTGTTGGAAAGTGGGGTTTGATTTTAAATATCCTGCGAAGGCAGAAATTGTGTTGGAGATGACCGTAAGTTCACTTCTTTTTTGACTTAGACTGCAACCCTTTTATAAAAAAAGCTTAAAGGGGGCACTTTTTTTTTCATTAAATATGAAGAGGGGGTGGGGGGTGTGTTTTCCTAAACCCGGGGATGCAAGTTTGGTTATCCTCTTGAGAACATCATGGAAAGGCAAATGCAGAAATCCTTTACTGTGGGGGCAACGATGTGGGCAAGCTGGGATGAGGACCTCTTACAGGTAAAAGTCACAAAGTTTTAAATTTTGAAAGGGAAAGTGCCCAGTATTATGTGGCAGTTTTCCTAGAAGGGGTAGGGAAAATGAAGGGTTCCCCCCCGTCAATTGCTTTTGATTGTTGGCTGACAAAGCGATGAATTACAGGACACATGACAACTGGGGGACGTCTACAGCAAGGGAAAAGACAGTATGCCAGAGATGGGGTTTACTTATCTAAATATTTGATTTTTATTTTAATCAGTGAAAAATGTTGTTTGGTTATAAATTAGAAACATTAGAAGTTGGTTTTTTGGGAGGAAAGAAATTTATTTGTAAATTAAATTTTGGGGGGCCGATTTATGATTTTTGGAATAAAAGGGCCCCCAGTAACAGGAAAAGAAATAACAAAATTGGAAAAGCAAAAGGGGAATAGTGGAAAAAGGGACAAAAAAATGATCTTAAAATATTTTTTTTAAAGTCGAATGTCAGGAAACTATGAATTGGTTGTTTGCTATGTGGGAAACAATGTGCTTTTTCAATAACTGAGTCATGGTTTTTAATTTGAAAAAGTGGGGTATGATTGCCGAGTTTCCCCAACAAATTTTTGAAAAAAAAAAAAATAAAAAAAAAAGCTGATTAGTTACAGAAAGTGTTTGGGGAAATTTTAGGGGCAAAAAATATTGATTTTTTGTAATATACCGATGCACAAACATAGAAAGTGACAGAGAGAGACTTTTTTGGGGGGGCGATTGTTGGGCTTCCAATAGATAACGAATAAAAAAATGGAATTTTACACAGCCAAACTGACTATATTTCGGCCCTAAGGCTCCTTTTTTCGGAAGTAGTTTAAAACTGATTTTTTTTAAAAAGTTTGTACAGAACCATCAGAGGAATATGCTTACTTGGGGTCATCGAATAGGGGGAAATTCTAAATATTCAAAGGGTCCTGGATTATTATTTAATTAAAATCATGGGGGGGGCGCTAAACCCGTGGTTTTACAGCGTGTTGGAACGCAGAACAAATAAAGGGAGGGGGTTGGCTGCCACTTGGTACTGCTATGATTGTTACCGGTCGACAGTAGCCTGTGTGCTGTCACACACCCCAAGTATGGGGCTGTCACCCGGGCCCCGTGTTTTGGGGTGTATTTATACGAGTGTGTTCACCACCGCTCACTAAGCCTGACGGCCTCAGGCAGGGGCGAGTGTATTCCAAAATGTTCACCAATGCGAAAACACCGCCGGGGTTAGTTTACTGGGTTTGCATGCACTGGGTGGACTTGGTTTCCCGCTGCCTGCCCAGCGTTGTGAAGACACAGGCGAGGGGATGTCTTTTGAAAACCAGGGGGGTAGTGTCGTGTGAAGAAAAAAGGAGGTATGTCGGTGAAGACGCAGGCAGGGATGTCGTGGGAAAAACGCAGGCGAGGGAGTTGTGGGAAGAGCAGGCGAGGTAGTGCGGGGAAGACGCAGGCGAGGTAGTGTCGTGGGAAGACCAGGGGGAGGTTGTCGGGGAAGACGCAGGCGAGGAGTTCTGTAAAGAAACAGGCAGGTAGTGTCATTGAAACCGGGGAGGTTGTGTGTAAAAAAACAGGCGAGGGGAGTGTCGTGTGAAGACGCGGGGAGTTGTCGTGGGAAACCAGGCGAGTAGTGTGTTGGGGAAAGAAACGGCGAGGGGGTGTCGTGTGAAGACGCAGGCGAGGTAGGGCGGGGAAGCTCAGGCGAGGTATGTCGTGGGGGAAGACGCAGGCGAGGTAGTGTCGTGGGAAGACCCGGGTGAAGTATGTCGTGTGAAGACCAGGCGAGGTAGTGTCGGTGAAACCAGGCGAGGTGGTCGGTAAGACGCGGCGAGGTGTGTCGGTGAGACGCAGGCGAGGGATGTCTGGAAGACCAGGGAGGTTGTCGTGTGAAAACGCAGGCGAGGTAGGGTCGTGTGAAACGCAGCGGGGTAGTGTCGTGTGGGAAACGCAGGGAAGGTAGTGTCGTGGGGAAAAGCGGCGGGTAGTGTCCGGGGTTTGTGTGTGAGTCTGGTAGTTTGTAAGGTGTTGCACAAATCATATGCCTTATCAAGGTGTCGTTAACCCTGTACGAAAGGTAGGTCTTGTGACACAGAGGAGTTCGACACAGAGAACAAAGTTCGTGTACGAGAGGAATGTCATGTGCCCCAGAGAGATGGCGGTTACAGAAACAAAAGGGGTCTTATGACACGAGGGTGTGTCACACATTGGGGAAAGTTTTTTTTTTTTTTTTTTATTTTAAAAACCGCAGACGTTAAGTAACTTCCCTGGGTTGTTGCTGTCTTACCAACCTACTACCTACAAGAGGAAGGACATTTTTTTCAAATATTTAAGAGGTGGAATGTGTCACAGGTTGAGTCTATGATACACAAGGGAAGGAAGGTTGAATGGTGAATTTAAGACATCCATGAAGATAAAGAAGAATTATCCATGAAGGCCATAAAGAAGTCAGTATATAGACCATCGTGGGCACCAACGCTCGTTGTATGGGTATTGAAGCACAATTTTGAATTGGCAACAAGTAGGAGTCTGAGTAGTAGGTAAGGCAATGTTGTGTTGTGAGTAATTAGGCAAAGAATTCGTAGCCTGGAAATTAGGAAGTACGGAGTTAAGGGAGTTAAAAATGAATGGCTGTCCAAGGCAATTAATGTTAATTGCTGGCTGAACAAACACTAAGGACTTTGCAGTCTCATTCATCGACAACTGGGACCTCTTCTTTGGCAGAAATCACATATATAGGTTGGGATGGAGTACACTTGTTTAGGTGGAGGGAACTGTTAGGGCATTAAAGTAGAAATAATTGCATGGGTTTTTATGAGGGGAAAATAGATTGCAGAATCAGCGGTTTGACCTATTTAAATTATCAAGATTGTGTTAATATAGAATTTAGAAATAACCTTTATCATTTAAAATTCGGTAAAGGTAAAAATAATTACAACTGAAATTGTAAACAGGAAATGACGAAAAGGGGAAAGACATTGAGGAAAACAATAAAAAAATATTTTACTCAAATAGTAGAAGTACCAGAAATAAGATGAACAAATTATTTCTGATTGTATATGTGGGAAACGTTGATGTTATTGCAATTCCTGAGACTTGGTTTAATTTATATTCGGGATGTGATATACAGGTGTCACATTCAAGGGTTTACATAATTTCTCGTAGAGAGAAATAATAGGTTGAGGATGTAACTTATATGTACGAGAACATGTAAATTATTGCATAAAACGGGTACAAAAATCAGTGAATTTGTCACAGAATCTGTTTGGGTAGAATTTCTAGAAAGTCAAGAAAAAATATTTTTAGGTGTAATAAACACACCCTCAAGCTGATAAAGTGATAGTGGGAGACATCTTTTTGACGAAATTGTTAGGGCCTATAGACACAGCAGCATAGTAATAGTAGGGGATTTTAACTTTACATAAATTGATTGAACTTCTCTAATCTGTAATCTGAATCCAAAGACTTTCTTAAAACAGTTCAAGGCTGCTTTATGAAGCAGTTTGCACCAGAAAATACCAGAGGTAATAATTTGCTTGACCTAGTCTTGTAAAAAAACGGGAAACCCTTGTAAACAATCTTGAGATCACTGAAGAGCTTTGTTTAAGTGATCATTAATCTATTACCTTTAATACTACCTGGGGTGCCAGGGGTAAATGATAATAAGGGCCCTTTGATTGAACTTTGTATAGAAAGAGGTTTGGTAATAGGTAATCATATTTCAAGAAAATAAGGATAAATTAGTGTATGAGATATGATACAGAACGTAATAACTGTAGTTTATTGGACTGTGTATTGGTGGATAAAATGTTGATGGGTAGATTTCAGGAAGTGCATGTGTATAGAGAGGTAACAGAAATGTCAGGTGTTTTTTTAGTTGTAGTTACAGTGAGAGTAAAAAGTGGATGGGGTACTAGTAGAATAGTGTCAGAAAGTAAGAGGTGAAGGCTTATATATTTGTGAGAGTATAGGCAATGAGGACGAGGATAGGTACCTGATAGAATTAAGAATGCAATGACGGAGTGTTCAGTAGAAGTGTGTGGATGTAAGTGTGGAAAATTGCATTTATCTGAATGTAACTCATTATGTACATAACAGTAAATGATAACAAAGATAATTATTATTTATCAGAGTTACATAGACAAGTAGGAATTTAGGACACCTAGGTCGCAAAAATGTTCCCCTTCGATACCTACCACTGTCATATCCACAAGTTGCTCTGGACCTATTAATTATCAAATGAAAAATACATCACCAGGAATGCTGGTAAATATATAAATTTGTGGACTGTATATTAAAAATAATAAATGTTTATATATATACACAATTACATAACAGAAGTAAAATATATCTTAATATCACTCACCAATTGACTTGAGATTAATGTGAACATAACTCGAAAACCTCACTCTAACTGAAATCTAAGAAAATAATGCTGGCAGAATTACACACAAATCTAGAGCTATCTTGAGGTTCCTGGAGCTGTCTGTCCAGTCGTCTGATATCTCAAGTTATGCAGGAATGCACATCCACCAATATCGCCTCCTATTTGAGGAGGTGCCAACACAATTTTACCTCAAGCACGAAAAAATTCTTCCCATTATACAACGTTTTGTTAGCAGAAATATCATAAACCAAGATGGCTAGCCTCGTCTGAAGCAACGCAGGCATTCCGTTATATCTATGACATAAATATTATTAAATACAGTATGGCCATCTATTTACATATAAATACTGAATTTCTGGAAAATATATATACAGTATTTTCCACAGTAAGAGTGTGGGTGAAGGAGGGAAAAGAAGCAACTAGTGGAATGATGAAGTAAAGAGTATATTGAGAAAACGTTACCAGACGAGTTTTTTTTTTGGGGGATTAAGCAGAAGTGATATAAAGAGGGAGGAGTATGTGGAGAGAAAAGAGGTTACTGGCGTGGTGAAGGAATGTAAAAGGAGAGCAAAAGGAGATGCTGTCAACGAATTTTTCTGAAAATAAGGAAAAATTTTGGAATGAGGTTAATAAGTTGAGAAAACCTGGGGAACGAATAAATTTGACAGTTAAAAATATAAAAGGGGAGTCATTTGACGAAAAGTTGGAGGTATTGGGAAGATGGAGGAATATTTTGAGGAAATATTAAATGTTGAGGAACTTATGAAAACTCTGATTTCGTGCATTGGCCAGGGAGGTACATCATCTTTTAAAAGTGAGGTAGAGTCAGATATGAGTGTGATTGAAGTGCGTGATTCTGTGGGTGGAATGAAAGGGAGTGAAATAGCAAGGAATGATGGGCTCAAGACAGATATATTAAAAGCAGGTGGGAATAAAGTTTTCGAATGGTTAGTGCTTTCATTTAATAAAAGTATGAAAGAGGGGAAGGTACCAAGAGATTGGCAGAGAGCATATGTAATTCATTTGTATGAAGGTAAAGAGGAAAAAAGAGTTTAAGAATTATAGACGAATAAGCTTGAGTATACCAGGTAAAGTTTATGGTAAAGCTGTTATTTAAAGAATTAAGACTAAGACTGAAAGCAGGATCGTAGATGAACAAGGTGGCTTTAGGAAGGTAGGGGGGGGGGGGAATAAGAAAAAAAAAAAATTTTGTAAGACCAAGTGTTTTCAGTGAAGCAAATAAGTAGGGGTAAAGAGGTTTCAGTTGCATTGTATGTTCGAGAAAATATTAATTGTTGCATAAAAACAGGTATAAAAATAGATGGAGCAGTAACAGAGTCTGTTTGGGTAGAGTTCGTGGAGGGTCAAGAAAAACTAATTCTAGGTGTAATATACCTACCTCCAGGCTTGGATCACATAGAGGGAGACTTCGTTTGGGACGAAATTGTTAGGGCTTCTGACACAGTAACATAGTCCCATATTATGGACTTTAACTTTAGGAGCCAAATTGACTGAATTCTTTGACAGTAACTAGGTCCCAGTGACTGTCATGGAGAAACAGTTCAGACTGTTTTCTGAACAGAGTGTAACTGAGGCCTACCAGGGTAAATAGATTTGCTAGACCTAGTCTTGTCAAATAATTAAACACTCGTGAATAATCTGAGATCACTGAAGAGCTTGGCGCAAGTGATCACAAATCCATGCTACCTTTAGCATTAATTGGGAATGCAAGAATAATGATAAAACAGTTATCAAACAAATCTCCTGATTTTCGTTTCTGTCTAGGAGAGTTGCTGCAAGCACTTATTTAATACTAAAATCTTTATACACGGAATGACATCGTCGGGAATCTTGATTGGGGTATCAGCTAATGTTCTTTATGACGATAATCATACTTATGAATATTAAGTGATCTGCTTTTATGATTGTTTTCTAATAATGTAACAACAGTGCCCATAGTCTATACATTCCCCAAGAGAAATTAGGTCTAGATAATAACGATCCCAAATGGTTAACAGAGAGGCTAAAGCATCTATTTAGGGGGAGAAAGGGGAATTTATAATAGGCGCATCAGAAGAGGAGAGGTTAACATTACTGACCAATAAGTTCAGCTTAAAAGAGAAGTAAAAAAGGGGCGATTAGAAAGGCTAAACGTGACTATGAAATTAGAGATTCTAATGAATCTCTCTAGACTAATCCAAAGGGGTTTACTTTCAAGTGTATATAGGGACGAAGGTGAAGGAAATCTAGTAGACCTCTGAAATCTGGGATGAACATCTGACGGATAATGAACTGGAAATGTGCTCCTTATTTAATGACTATTTTTTTTCAGTTATTTACAGGAAGAGTAAATGATATTCCAGTAATAACAATTCTTTATTCCTGATGAATCTAAGTTAACTAATATTACTGTCACGAGGACATGTTTATTAAACAGATAGACCCCAAAAAACTGAAACAAAATAAGTCCCCGGGACCGATGAGTAGTTTTCAAGGGGTACTTAAGGAATGCAAGATGGAGCTTTAGTCAGCCATTAACAGTGTATCAATGCGTCCATCCTTACATGTTTGTGCCAAGTTGTGGGAAGATGGCTATGTGGTTCCAAAATTCAAATCAGGGAATAAGTCCATTCCTTCAAATTACCGGTCCAAAAAGCCTACATCTATAGTGGGCAAGTTTATTAGAATCAATTATAGCTGACATTTACAGAAATCACCTTTGAAGAGCATAACTTATAAATGAATCTCAGCATGGATTAACGAGAGGTTCGTTTCCTGCCTGACAAACTTACTGACGTCTTAAATAGACATTTGAGGCATGACAGTGATAGAGAAAATTATATTGTTTTGTGATGAATGGTTTGAAAACCGACCAGAGTTTTAAGAATTGAGACACTTATGCAACACATGGGAATCTTTATTAGAAGAAACGTTTTCGCCACACAGTGCTTCATCAGTCCAATACAAAGTAGAAATGGTAATGGAGAGTAGAAGTATGAGTAATCATTCCCTCAACCTGGATTCGATGTGTTCAGTTCATCACTCTTGGTAGTAATGCACGCATAGGGCCAGAGAAGGTGGCTTATATACAGCGGATAGATGAGTTGTAGCCAGAGAGCGGATCTTAGTGGGACCTGCCACAATGTAAGGTAGGTCATCGTCCAAAGGTTTGGGCAAGCGTTGAAGTCATTGTACCAAGATTCCATGATTTTGCAGGTGTCTGACAGATGTGATGAATGGGTTTTATGAAAACCGACAAGTTTGAAGAATTGAGACACTTAATGCAACACATTGAAACTTTATTGAAGAAACGTTTCGCCACACAGTGGCTTCAATCAGTCCCAATACAAAGTAGAAATGGGTGAAGGAGAGTAGAAGTATGAAGGTAATCAGTCCCTCAACCTGGATTCGATTGTGTTCATTCCATCACTCTTGTAGTAAGTCAGCATAAGGGCCAGTGAGGTGGCTTATATACTGCGGTGAGATGAGTTGAATGCTGGTGAGGAGCGGGATCTTAGTGGGACCTGCCACTATGTAAGTAGTCATCGTCTCAAAGGTTTGGGCAAGCGTTGAAGTCTTTGTACCAAGATTCCATGAATATGCAAGTGTCTTGACAGATGTGATGAATGGTTTTGAAAAACCGACAAGTTGAAGAATTGAGACACTTTATGCAAACACATGGAATCTTTATTGAAGAAACGTTTCGCCACACAGTGGCTTCATCCAGTCCAATACAAAGTAGAAAATGGGTAAGATAGTAGAAGTATGAGGTAATCAGTCCCTCAACCTGGATTCGATTTGTTCAGTAAAAAATGTTTCCCAAAAAACAATACTCTTTGTATAAGTGCAGCATAGGCCAGAGAGGTGGCTTATATACGCGGTGAGATGAGTTTGAAGCAGAGGAGGCCGGGATCTTAGTGGGACCTGCCCACTCATTAAGTAGGTCATCGTCCAAAGTTTTTGGGCAAGCGTGAAGTCGTTGTACCAAGATTCCATGATTTGCAGAGTCTGACAGATGTGATGAATGGTTTTTGAAAACCGACCAAGTTTGAAGAATAGAGACACTTATGGCCAACACATGGGATCTATCTTTATTGAAGAAACGTTTCGCCACAACAGTGCTTCATCAGTCCAATACAAAGTAGAAATGGGTAAGGAGAGTAGAAGTATGAGGTAATCAGTCCCTCCTTACCCATTTCTACTTTGTATTGGACTGATGAAGCCACTGTGTGGCGAAACGTTTCTTCAATAAAGATTCCATGTGTTGCATAAGTGTCTCCAATTCTTCCAACTTGTCGTTTTCAAAACCATTCATCACATCACTGTCAGACACTGCAACATCATGGAATCTTGGTACAAAGACTTCAACGCTTGCCCAAACCTTTGGACGATGACCTACTTACATTAGTGGCAGGTCCCACTAAGATCCCGCCTCCTCCTGCTTCAACTCATCTCACCGCAGTATATACGCAACCTCTCTGGCCACTAACGCACTTACTACAATAGTGATGACTGAACACATCGAATCCAGGTTGAGGGACTATTACCACATACTTCTAGCTCTCCTTACCCATTACTAACTTTGTCTTGGACTGATGAAGCCACTGTTGGCGAAACGTTTTCTTCATAAAGATTCCCATGTGTTGCATAAGTGTCCTCAATTCTTCACTTGTTCGGTTTTCAAAACCATTCATCACATCTTCAGTCACTGCAACATCATGTAATCTTGGTACAAAGACTTCAACGCTGCCCAAACCTTTGGACATGACCTACTTACATTAGTGGCAGGTCCCAAGTTTTATTTTTAAAAAAGGATCCCGCCTCCGTCTTCCTCTCACCGCAGTATAATAGCCACCTCACTGGCCCATGCTGCACTTACTACAAAGTGATGGACTGACCACATCGAATCCAGTTGAGGGACTGATTACCTCATACATCCACTCTCTTACCCAATTTCTACTAAGAACTGTACAGATGAAGCACTGGTTGCGAACGTTCTATCAATAAAGATGTCCCAGTGTTGCATATTGTCTCAATTCTTCAACTTGTCGGTATTCAAAACCATTCAACACATCTGTCAGACACTGCCACATCATGGAATCTTGTACAAAGACTTCAACGCCTTGCCCAAACTTTGACGAATGACCAACATACATTAGTGGGCAGGTCCCACTAAGATCCCGCTCCTCTTCCTACTCACCGCAGAATAAAAGCCACCTCCTGGCCCCTCTGCAGCACTTACACAAGATGATGACTGAACACATCGAATCCAGGTTGGGACTGATTACCATCATACTTCTATTTTTTCTCTCCTTAACCCATTTCCTACTTGTATTTGAACAGATGAAGCCACTTGTGTGGCGAACGTTTCTTCAATAAAGATTCCCATGGAGTTGCATAAGTGTCACAATTTCATCAACTTGTCGGTTTTTCAAAACCATTCATCACATCTGTCAGACACTGCAACATCAAGGAATCTTGGTACAAAGACTTCAACGCTTGCCCAAACCTTTGGACGATGACATACTTACATTAGTGCAGGTCCCACTAAGATCCGCCTCCTCCTGCATCAACTCCTCTCACCGCAGTATATAAGCCACCTCTCTGGCCATATGCTGCACTTACTACAAGAGTTGATGGACTGCACACATCGAATACAGGTTGAAGGGACTGATAACCTCATCTTCTCTCTCCTTACCCATTTCTACTTAGTATTAGGACTGATTAATCCACTGTGTGGCGAAACGTTGCTTTCAATAAAGATTCCCATGTGTTGCATAAGTGTCCTCAATTCTTCAACTTGTCGGTTTTAAAACCATTCATCACATCTGTCAGACACTGCAACATCATGGAATCTGGTACAAAGACTTCACGCTTGCCCAAACCTTGGACGATGACCTACTTACATAGTGCAGGTCGCCACTAAGATCCCGCCTCCTCCTGCTTCAACTCATCCACCGCAGTATAAAGCCACCTCTCTGCCCTATGCTGCACTTACTACAGAGTGATGGACTTGACACATCGAATCCAGGTTGAGGGACTGATTACCTTCATACTTTCCTCCTCTCCTGTACCCATTTCTACTTTGTATTGGACTGATGAAGCCACTGTGTGGCGAAAACGTTTCTCAATAAAGATTCCCATGGTGTTGGCATAATGTCCTCAAATTCTTCAACTTGTCGGTTTTCAAACATTCATCACATCTTCAGACACTGCAAATCATTGAATCTTGTACAAGACTTCGACGCTTGCCCCAAACCTTTGGACGAGACCTACTTACATTAAGGGCAGGTCCCACTAAGATTCCCGCCTCCTCTTTCCCTCTCCGTCAGTATATAAGCCACCTCTCTGGCCACATGCTGCACTTACTAGGGGGTGCAAGAGTGATGGACTGAACACATCGAATAACCAGGTTGAGGACTGATTACCTCATACTTCTACTCTTTCCTTACCCATTTCTACTTTGTATTGGACTGATGAAGCCACCTGTGTGGCGAAACGTTCTTCATAAAGATTCCGACCTATAGTTTTGCATAAGTGTTCAATTCTTCAACTTGTAGGTTTTCAAAACCATTCATCACATCTGTCAGACACTGCAACATCATGGAAATCTTGGTACAAAGAACTTCAAACTCTTGCCCAAGACCTTTGGACGATGACCTACTTACATTAGTGCACGGTCCCACTAAGATCCCGCCCGCCTCCTCTCCTCTCACCGCAGTATATATATCCACCTCTCTGGCCCAAATCTTGCACTTACTACAAGAGTGATGGACCTGAACAAATCGAATCCAGGTTGAGGACTGAATTACCTCATACTTCCTACTTCTCCTTACCCATTTCTACTTTGTAATTGGACTGATGAAGGCCACTGTGAGGCGAAACGTTTCGTCATAAAGATTCCCATGTGTTGCATAAGTGTCTCAATACTTCAACTTTGTCGGTTTCAAAACCATTCATTCACATCTGTCAGACACTGCAACATCATGGAATCTGGTACAAGACATCAATCGCTTGCCCAAAAACCTTTGGACGATGACCTACTTACATAGTGGCAGTCCCAAAAGATTCCGCCTCCTCATGCTTTCAACTCATCTCACCGGCAGTATATAAGCCACCTTCTCTGGCCCTAATGCTGCCCACTACTACAAGAGTGATGGACTGAACACATCGAATCAGGTTGAGGGACTGATTACCTCATACTTCTACTTCTCCTTACCCATTTCTACTTTGTTAATTGGACTGATGAAGCGCACGAGTGGCGAAACCGTTTCTTCAATAAAGATTCCCATTGTTTGTCATAAGTGTCTCAATTCTTCAATCTTTGTCGGTTTTACAAAACCATTCATCACATCTGTCAGACCACTGCAACATCATGGAATCTTGGTACAAAGACTTTCAACGCTTGGCCCCACACCTTTGGACGATGACCTAATTACAATTAGAGGCAGGTCCCACTAAGATCCACCCTCCTCTTTCCTCTCACCGTATTAATATAAGCCACCTCTCTGGCCCTATGCTGCACTTAACTACAATAGTGATGGACTGAACACATCGAGATCCAGGTTGAGGGAATGATTAACCTCATACTATTCTACTCTCCTTAACGCATTTCTACTTTGTATTGGACTGGATGAAGCCACTGTGTGGCGAAACGTTTTCTCATAAAGATTCCCATGTGTTGCATAAAGTGTCCCTCAATCTCAACTTGTCGGTTTTCAAACCATTCCTCAACATCTGTCAGACCCTGCAACATCATGGAATCTTGGTACAAAGACTTCAAACCGCTTGCCCAAACCTTTGGACATGCCTACTTACATAGTGTGCAGGTCCCACTAAGATCCCCCGCCTCCCTCCTGCTTCAACTCATCTCACCGCAGAAATATAAGCCACCTCTCTGGCTCCTATGCTGGCACTTACTACAAGAGTGATGGACTGAACACATCGATCCAGGTTGAGGGACTGATTACCTCATACTTCTACTCTCCTTACCCATTTCTACTTAGTATTGGACTGATGAAGCCACTGTGGTGGCGAAACGTTTCTTCAATAAAGATTTCCCCTGTGTTGTCATAAGTGTCTCAATTCTTCAACTTGTCGGTTTTTCAAACCATTCATCACATCTGTCCTACACTGCAACATCATGGGATCTGAGTACAAAGACTTCAACGCTTTGCCCAAACCCTTTGGACGATACCTACTTACATTAGTGGCAGGTCCTCACTAAGATCCCGCCTCCTCCTGCTTCAACTCAATCTCACCCGCATTATATAAGGCCCCGTCTCCTGCCCTATGCCTGCACTACTACAAAGTGATGGAACTGAACACATCGAATCCAGGTTTGAGGACCTGATTTACCTCTACTCTACTCTCCTTTACCCATTTCTACTGTGTATTGTACTGATGAAGCCACTGTGTGGCGAAACGTTTCTTCAATAAAATTCCATGAGTTGCATAAGTGTCTCAATTCTTCAGACTTGTCGTTTTTCAAAAGACCCCAACCATTCATCACATCTGTCAGACACTGTCAACATCATGGAATCTGGTACAAAGACTTCAAACGCTTGTGGCTCCAAACCTATGGACGATGACCTACTTACATAAGTGGCAGTCCCACTAAGATCCCGCCTCCTCTTCCCTCTCACCGAGTATATAAGCTCACCTCTCTGGCCGCAATGATGCTGCACTTACTACAAGAGTGATTGACAGAACACATCGAATCACGAGGTTAGGGACTGATTACCTCATACTTCTACTCTCCTTACCCATTTCTACTTTGTATTGGACGATGAAAGCCCTGTGGGCGAAACGTTTCTTCAATAAAGATTCCCCATGCATTTGTTGCATAAGTGTCTCAATTCTTCAACTTGTCGGTTTTGCAAAACCATTCTTCACATCCTGTCAGACTCTGCAACATCATGGAATCTGACAAAGACTTCCAACGCTTGCCCAAACCTTTGGACGAGACCTACTTACATTAGTGGCAGGTCCCACTAAGATCCCGCCTCCTCTTCTCCTCACCGCAAGTATATAAACCACCTCTCTGGCCCTATGCTGCACTACTACAAGAGTGATGACTGAACACATCGAATCAGGTTGAGGTACTGATTAACCTCATACTTCTACTCTCCCTAACCCATTTCTAACTTTGTATTGGACTGATGAAGCCCACTGTGTGGCGAAACGTTTCTTCAATAAAGATTCCCGTATGTGTTTGCATAAGTGTCTCATTCTTCAACTTGTCGGTTTTCAAAACACAGTCATCACATCTTCAGACACTGCAACATCAGGAATCTTGGTACAAAGACTTCAAGCGCATGCCCAAACCATTGGACGAAAATGACCTACTTTACATTAGTGGCAGTCCCACTAGATCCCGCCTCCTCCTTGCTCAACCTCATGGTCAACACACCGCAGTAATAAGCACCTCTCTGGAGGACCTATATGCGCACTTACTACAAGATGATGGACTGAACACATCGAATCCAGGTTGAGGGAACAGATTACCTCATACTCTACTCTCCTACCCAATTCTACTTTGTATTGGACTGATGAAGCCACTGTGTGGCGAAACGTTTTCCTTCTTCAATAAAGATTCCCATGTGTTGCCATAAGTTGTCTCAAATCTAGTCAACTTGTCGGTTTTTCAAAACTCCACATTCATCACATCTGTCAGACACTGCAAACATCACGGAATCTTGGACAAAGACTTTCAACGGCTTAGCCCAGACCTTTGGACGATGACCTACTTACATTAGTGGCAGGTCCACTAAGATCCCGCCTCCTCCTGCTTCATCTCATCTCAACCGCAAAAAAAAAAAAAAAAAAGTAAATAATAAGCCACCTCTCTGGCCCTATGCGCACTTACTATAAAGAGTGATGGACTGAACACATCGAATCCAGGTTGAGGGACAGATTACCTCATACTTCTACTCTCCTTACCCATTTCTACTTTGTATGGACCTGATGAGCCACTGTGTGGCGAAACGTTTTCTTCAATAAAGATTCCCAGTGTGCATAAGTTCCTCAATTCTCAATCTTGTCTGTTTTCAAAAACCATTCATCACATCTGTCAGACACTGCAACAATCATGGAATCTTGGTACAAAGACTTCAACGCTTGCCCAAACCTTTGGACATGACCTACTTACATTAGTGGGCAGGTCCCCACTAAATCCCGCCTCCTCTGCTTCAACTCATCTCACCGCATATAAAGCGCACCTCTCTGCCCTATGCTGCACTTACTACAAGAGTGATGGACTGAACACATCGAATCCAGGTTGAGGGACTGATTAACCGTCATACTTCTACTCGCCCATACCCATTTCTACTTTGTATTGGACTGATGAAGCCACTGTGTGGCGAAACGTTTCTTCAATAAAGAATTCCCAGTGTGGTTTGCATAAGTGATCCAATTCTTCAACTTTCGGTTTTCAAAACACATTCATCACATCTGTCAGACACTGCAAAATCATGGAATCTTGGTACAAAGAACTTCACGCTTTGCCCAAACCTTGGACGATTGACCTCTTACATTAGTTGCAAGGTCCCACTAAGATCCCGCCTCCTCCTGCTTCAACTCATCTCACGCGCAGTATATAAGCACCACTCTGGGCGCCTATGCTGCACTTACTACAAGAGTGATGGACAGAACACATCGAATCCAGGTTGAGGGAACTGATTACCTCATCCTCTTCTACTCTCCTTACCCCATTCTACTTTGTATTGGACTGATGAAGCACACTGTTGGCGAACTTTCTTCAATAAAGATTCCCATGTGTTTGCATAAGTGTCCACATTCTCAACTTTCGGTTTTCAAAACCATTCACTTCACATCTGTCGAGACACTGCAACATCATGGGAACTTGGTACAAAGACTTCAACGCTTGCCCAAACCTTTGGAGGCGATGACCTACTTACATTAGTGCAGTTCCCACTAAGATTCCCCCCTCCTCTTCCTCTCACCCGTAGTATAAAGCCACCTCTCTGGCCCTATGCTGGCACTTACTACAAGATGATGGACTGAACACATCGAATCCAGTTTGAGGGCTGATTACCTCATACTCTACTCTTCCTTACCCATTTCTACTTTGTAAAATGGAATGATGAAGCACTGTGTTGGCGAAACGTTCTTCAATAAAGATTCCCATGTGTTTTGCATAATTTCTCATTCTTCAACTTGTCGGTTTTCAAAACCTTTCATCACATCTGTCAGACACTGCACATCATGAATCTGGTACAAAGACTTCAACGCTTGCCGCAAAACCTTTGGACGATTACCCTACTTACATATGCAAGGTCCCACTAAGATCTTGGCCGCCTCCTCCTCTTCAAAACTCATCTCACCCAGTATATAAGCCACCTCTCTGCCCTATCTGCACTTACTACAAGAGTGATGGACTGAAACACATCGAATCAGGTGAGGGAATGATTACCTCCTACTTCTACTCTTCACTTACCCATTTTTACTTTGTATTGGACGATTAACCACTGTGTGGCAAAACGTTCTTCAATAAAGATTCCCATGTGTTGCCATAAGTGTCTCAATTCTTCAACTTGTCGGTTTTTTCAAAACCATGTTCATCACATCTGTCAGACACTGCCAACCACATGGAATCTTGGTACAAAGACTCAAACGCTTGCCCAAACCTTTTGGACGATGACCAACTTACATTAGTGGCAGGTCCCACTAAGATCCCGCCTCCTCCTGCTTCAACTCATCTCACCGCAGTATATAAGCCACCTCTCTGGCCCTATGCTGCACTTACTACAAGAGTGATGGACTGAACACATCGAATCCAGGTTGAGGGACTGATTACCTCATACTTCTACTCTCCTTACCCATTTCTACTTTGTATTGGACTGATGAAGCCACTGTGTGGCGAAACGTTTCTTCAATAAAGATTCCCATGTGTTGCATAAGTGTCTCCAATTCTTCATGATATTGTTTATTTGGATTTTAGTAAAGCCTTCGACAGAGTACCTCACAAGAGACTCTTAAGAAAAGTGGCAGCTCATGGTATAGGAGGTAAAGTTCTAGCATGGATTGAGGCATGGCTTACCAATAGAAAGCAGAGAGTTTCCATTAATGGAGTGAAATCTGAATGGGGATTAGTCACTAGTGGCGTTCCGCAAGGATCAGTTTTAGGCCCTCTCCTGTTCATAATTTACATTAATGACCTTGATGAAGGGATTACTAGTGACATGAGTAAGTTTGCTGATGATACAAAGATAGGCCGTATAATTCACTCTGAGGAGGATATCAATGAACTCCAGGGCGATTTGAACAAATTAATGTCTTGGTCTGAAAAATGGCAGATGAAGTTTAATGTGGATAAGTGTAAGGTACTTTTTCCTTGGGGAATGAAAATAACCCTCGAAGCTATAATCTAGGTGAAGTAGAGCTTGGTCATACAGAATGTGAAAAAGACTTGGGAGTCATGGTAAGCAGAAATCTAAAGCCAAGACAGCAGTGCCTTAGTGTGCGCAACAAGGCCAACAGATTACTTTGGATTTATCTCAAGAAGTATAAGTAACAGAAGTCCAAAAGTTTTTTTACAGCTCTATACATCACTGTGAGGCCTCATTTAGATTATGCTGCTCAGTTTTGGTCCCCTTACTACAGGATGGACATAGACTCATTAGAGAACATACAGAGAGAATGACTAAAATGATTTACTGTGTAAGGAACCTCCCGTATGAAGATAGACTTAAAGCCTTTTAAAATCTCCACTCTCTGGAGAGGCGTAGAATGAGGGGAGAATCCATTGAAGTGTATAAGTGGATGAGGGGCATAAACAAGGAGACATTAATAAAGTACTGAGGGTGTCGAACCGGGTAAGAACCAGAATAATGGATTTAAGTTGGATAAATTTAGATTTAGAAAGGACATAGGTAAGTACTGGTTTTCTAACAGAGTTGTAGATGCGTGGAACAGTCTTCCCAGTGGGGTGATAGAGGCTAGGACCTTGGGTAGCTTTAAGAAGAGACTGGACAAATATATGAGTGGGAGGGGCTGGGTTTGATTGGTGTTAAGGGGTACGGGAGTTATTTCTTGAGTAGCTTTAGGTAGATGTTGTTTTGATAAGGACCTGCCTCGTATGGGCCAGTAGGCCTTCTGCAGTGTTCCTACATTCTTATGTTCTTATGTTCTTATGTTATGTTCTTATGTTCTTATGAGTGGAACAGTCTACCTAGTTGGGTTATTGAGGCTAGGACTTTGGGTGGTTTCAAATTTGGGTTGGATAAGTACATGAGTGGGAGGGGTTGGATTTGAGTGGGACTTGCACATCGGAGCTTGTTTCTTGGGTGGCATTGAAAGTTGGGTTGATCAAATGTTTGTTAGTGGGATGAATTGAAAAGGACCTCCCTATAGGGGCCAACGGGCCTGCTGCAGTTTTCCCTTTTTTTTTGTTCTTATGTTTTTAGGGTTTTTAGAAAAGGCATAAAATGGGTGGATGGGAAAGAAACGTGCAGATGTGTAAGTGTGTGGAAGGGGAGGTGGGCTACTGCAAGCATTTAAGAGTTTTTACAAGGATATGAGGCTCGGGTTAGAGTATTAGGAGAGAGAATTATTTCCCAGAAAAGTGGCCCTTTAGACAGGGAAGCGTGATGTCCCAGGTTGGAGTGTAAGAAAAGTGTTTGGTTTGGGTATGGGATGGGGGTTTGGGGTTTTAAAAGATAAAAAATCTAACGGGAAGTGGAAGTTATCACATTGCTTTTTGCTGATAACACGTTGGGAGATTTGAAATTCGATGGAAGTTGAAAAGGGTTGGGGGATGAATTTGGGAGGTATGTAAAAGAATGAAATTTAAAGAAAGCATGGGAAAAGCAAGGGGATGAGGAAAAAAAATAAAAATAGGAAATGCAGGAGATTTGATATAAAGGGAGGAAGAGAGTTGGAGAAATGAATGTGTTTGTTTTTTGGAGAGGTGTCATGGTTATCCAGGAAAAGCAAAAGGAAATGTATGAGAGAATGTGGTACCAACGCTTTATATGGGTAGTGAATGTTCAACAAGGAGAAGGAGGAGGCGTAGAGATGTCGTGTCTGAGGACAATGTGTGGGTTAATTAGGAGAACCATAGCTTGGAGATTAGAAAAAGTGGGGGTACCCAAAAGTGTTTTAAAACAGAGGGTCGGGAAAGGGGGTTGAAGGTTGGACATTTAGAAAGGGAATAGGGGGGTTTTTAAAAATTGAGAGGGAAAAAAAGGGGGGTGGGGGGTTTTCCTGGGAAAGGCGGATGGGGGGGGAAAGGGAAGCAAGAAGCATTTTTGAGCATTTTAAAATAGGAGGCAAATGGTTTCTAGACTTGACATGCTGTTGAAGGTGGAGAGTAATATTTATGAAGGGATTTAAAAGGTAAGAAGTTAGCCAGATTGAGTCTTGGGGTGGGAAATCAAGCCTCTGGGAAGACAGGATGGGGTGTGGGTGATGAAAGTGTTTATTAATTCTTTGGTCACCCTGCCTCGGTGGGGAAAAGCGTCTGTTCATTATATAATATATTTATTATAAATTTATTATTTATTTTATATATTTTATATAATAAAATATATATATTATTATATATATATATATATATATATATATATATATATTATATTTTATATTTAAAATTTTATATTAATATATTAATATAAAATCAATAAGATACGTAAACAGGGATTTCAAATATGAAAAAAAACCACTCTGAAAGAATAAGAAACGAAGCGCTTTCTGGGCTACTCAATTCAAGGGAAAGTAATGTGAGTATCACGAAAGCGCTTGGAATTTCTCTTTTTTTCAGGTGGTTGTTTTTTCATATTAAATTTTTATATATATATATTGTCGTGCCGAATATGTAAAAAATGGGCAAATTTGCAAGACTCATTTAAAATTAAGTCCTTCTAAAATTTTCTTTATACGTTTAAGATATGTTTTTTTCATTAATGTTAAGTAAAATTTTTTAATTTTGCCCAAAAAAAATTTAGAAAACTTTCCTAACCTTATTATAACAAGAAAATTTATTTTTTCCTAACCCAAAAATATATTTTAGTTTTTTTATAAAAATTTAATACTAAAAAAAACACGTAAAAATTAAATTTTTTCGTTAGGTTCAGAATGATTTTGGCGAAATTATTGC
>NC_069419.1:38594685-38627375 GCF_026875155.1 Cherax quadricarinatus
TTTTTCCCGTACCCAAAATTTACAAAAGAATGTCATACAACCACAAACCTATCATCCACAATTTCACTGCCATCACTACACAACCACCTCACAACCCACAACACTACACCCCGCCACCAAACTTCACTATTACATCCATCACCACTATCATCACCAGCTGTCACTGCCATCACTATCACCACCATCATCAATAACACCACAACACTATCCTGCCATCACCAATATCTTCACTATCAGATCCATCACCACTATTACTACACTACTATCGTCATCACAATAATCATAACAGTTACTATCATCACCGACTTTATTACTGCCAAAATTAACACCATCATCACCACCCGTATCACCATCACATTCAACATTATCACCATTATTACCATCATAACCATCATTACTATCGCCATACCATCTCTATCTTTAACATCACTATCACGAAAATTACTATCAACAATATCAATACTGGCTCTTCTACCATCACTATTAACACTATCGCCATCATCATCATTGACCTAAAATTACATCAAGAATGTCTTCACAACCATAAACACTATCACCACCGCTGAGAGGTTCCATCCTACTGTGACGTCATTCACCTGATAACTTATTTTCTGCCTCTGACGTCATTTGTCAGGGGGTGTTAGGTAGGCCTGGCATTTTCAGGTGTAAGGGTGAAAATAGCGTTATGTAATCTATCAATATAGATCTTATAGTAAATTTTAGAAATGGGTGATAGGTACCTTTATTCGATTAGCATATGATGATGTTGGTGTTTTACCAGATTTAATGTATGTTTTACCGACTTAATGTGATGATGTGCTGGTGATGATGGTGATAATGCCGGTGATAGATGTAATGTGTGAATGATGATACTTGTGATAGTATCGGTGGTGATGGTTATTACGAACACAGGTGTAGAACGGCCTGCTCACCTTGTTGTAACTGAACAAACAGCGGAGCAAGCAGAGGACAATATCAGTATATGACTTGTATTTCCTTCACTAAATAAACAAGCTTGTATTTACAATATGTACAATAATGTAAGAGTAAGTGTACAACACGGTGGTCAAAGGAAGCAAAATGCAAGAGATAAAGACTGCACCGTGAAAGACCAGCAACCCATGCTGCTTGGCCTGCCTCATTGGGGGGCGAAAACACATGAAGAGGCCAAAGCAGCATGGGGTTCGAGTCCTTTACTAGTGCAGTGTTGTTACTGATCAATACCACTAGTTAGTGCACATTTATATAAAATACTGCTCGGTGAACTAGTACACTAAACAGGGACTAGAATGACACTAGCCTAGAGTCATCCACACCATCGTGTGTCCTTGGGTAGGGAGTAAACCACATCCCTTTCCGCTAGATGCCTACTCTTAAGGATCGCAAAGGGTTTAGTGGATAAGGGCGTCATGTGTTTTCGCCCACCATGAGGCAGGCCAAAGTAGCATGGGTTCAAGTCCTTAGCTAGTGCAGTGTTCCATATATATATAATATATATATTATATTATATATATAAAATATATAAATATATATATATATAAATATATATATAAATTATATAATATAATTATATATATTATTATATATGTAATATTATTTTTTTATATATATACAAATAAAATAACAATATATAAATTAATATTATATTATATATTATATATATATAAAATACATATATATAACTATTATATATATATATATAATTTAATTTATATATATAATATATTATTTTATAACTATTATATATATATATATATAAAAATTTTATATTATATAAACTTAATTAATATTAATATATATTATATAATATATATATAATATATATTTTATATTATATAATATATTTTAAATATTTTATTATATATATATATTTTTTATATATATAATATAAATTAAATTATATTAAATATGCAGGGAATTGGTGGATGAATTGGTAGGGTGTTCCAAAGAAGAAAATTTTAAAAAGGATACAGGAAAGAAATAAAGTTATGAGGAAAACAAAAAGATTAGGTGAAAGAAAATTGATATCAGATTGAGGGAGAGAGTATGGAGAGGGGGAATGTATTCAGTATTTGGGATGGAAGGTTCAGCGGATGGTTATAAAAGATGGGTGAATCATAGAATTGATGAGGGGAAAAGGGTGGGGGTGCACTTAGGAGTTTTGTGGAGACAAAAAAACTTTGTCCTTGGAGGCAAAGAGGGGAATGTATGAGAGTATAATTTTACCAACGTTCTTATATGGGTGTGAAGCATGGGTGATAAATGTTGCAGCGAGGAGAAGGCTGGAGGCAGTGGAGATGTCATGTCTGGGGGCAAATGTGTGGTGTGAATATAATGCAGAGAATTCGTAGTTTGGAAGTTGGGAGGAGGTGCAGGATTACCAAAACTGTTGCCCAGAGGGCTGAAGAAGGGTTGTTGAGGTGGTTCGGACATGTAGGGGGAATGGAGCGAAACAGAGTGACTCAAGAGTGTATCAGTCTGTAGTGGAAGGAAGGGCGGGTAGGGGTCGGCCTGGGAAAAGGGGTGGAGGGAGGGGGTAAAGGAGTTTTGTGTGCGAGGGGCTTGGACTTCCAGCAGGCATGCGTGAGCATGTTTGATAGGGTGAATGGAGACAAATGGTTTTTAATACTTGACGTGCTTTTGGGAGTGTGAGCAAAGTAACATTTATGAAGGGATTCAGGGAAACCGGCAGGCCGGACTTGAGTCCTGGAGATGGGAAGTACAGTGCCTGCACTCTGAAGGAGGAGTGTTAATGTTGCAGTTTAAAAACTGTAGTGTAAAGCACCCTTCTGGCAAGACAGTGATGGGTGAATGAGGGTGAAAGTTTTTCTTTTTCGGCCACCCTGCCTTGGTGGGAATCGGCCAGTGCGTAAAAATTATATATATTATATTATTTATATATATATATATATATTTTATATTATATATAATTATATAATATATAATATTTATATATTATATAAAAATAGCAAAGATCACGGTAAACAGGTTATTTCAGAATATGAAAAAAAAACCACTCTGAAAAAATTAGAGAAATTCCAAGCGCTTTCGTGACTACTCACATTATCACATTGATAATGTGAGTAGTCACGAAAGCGCTTGGAATTTCTCTATTCTTTCAGAGTGGTTGTTTTGTATATAATATATATAAAATTATATATATATATATATATATATTTTTATATATATATAAATATATATATATATATATATATATATATAATTTTTAGAATCTATAAATATTTTTATAAAATTTTAGGGAGTAATGTTCATCTCGGGCCCTAGCCACCTTAATGCTGTTTCTCCAAGGTTTATGGACATCATTGTTTCCTTACTACACCTGCTGACTCTATGTTTGAATGAGAAGTCTACTGTGTAGGCGAAACGTTTCAACAATAAAGTAAGCTTTGAATATTTAAATGAAATTAAAAGGCTTCCAAATTTAAAATTTTATGGTATGAAAATATGGAAAAATCTATGAATATTTTAATGAAAAATATGGAGAAGTTATTAAAAAATTTTTCAAAAATAGAACTTGTGGATATTACTATGGAGATAAAATAAAAAAAATATATAAGATTTTATGTATCTTCTGTGAATGTATTTATTCAAATATGTGGTAAAACTATAAATATTTTAATGGGGCTGTGGACAATATTTGAAAATTTTATTCAAAATATGGGGATAATCTTTCAGCATTTATTAAAGTTTTTCAAAGGAATGGAGTACGTCGGTCTTGAGCCAGTGAAGTAAGGCATTTATTGAGGTACGAGAGGATGTTCTCTTTATTCTGAAACATTTCTCCTACACAGTAGGCTTCTTAATTGAAATACAGAGAAGATAGTAGAAAGAGTAGATAAGTAGAAATGATGTTATCAACCCATTCACCCTCGAAGATGTAGTTTCGAAGTGGTCAGTTCATCAGCCAGGAGAAGATTTCTGCTCCATAGTCTGGGACTGACCACCTTAAAACTATGTTTTCGTGGGTGATGGACTAAATATATTGTCTTTACATCTCTGCTTCTTCCTCAACTGCTTAATATAAACATCACCACTAGAAACACTGATTTTATCATCACCATTATCAGCAACAAAAGTAAATAACCTAATATGAGACAGTCACAATCAAAGCTACGTATACAGATTTTGTATATATCTGAATTTACTTACAAAATTAAATAACTTACTTCTCAGTGGCACTCACGGTGACCTCCCGTCAAGGTACAATATTCTAATTTAATTTTCAGCCTTAATAAATTCTTTTGCAGCAGCTACTAGCTTATTGCACATGCCGCATCCATCCTGTGGACGGTAGAGTAAGACAATATAGATACACAAAAAGCATAGGAACTAAGCACTAAAAAGGTTAAAAGCAATTCAAACTTATTTACTAGCATTATATTGTATCTTAATATTGTGGCTTCATCCTCATGGTTGATCTAAGGATTCTGCTCACTTCAATGAGGAGTAAATGATATTGTATTGCATAGAAGCGAAGCAGCAACAATCAGAAACCATAAGAGCCGAGCCAATGGAATTATCAGGATCACTCAACACATACTGAAAAACACACGGAACAATTTAGTGTTCCTTTAGAGCTAAACAGTATAAGTCACGTGATTTTTACAAAGTTTTTTTTGTGTGAAACTGTTCATTTTCTTAATATGAGCACTGAAAATGCATTACATTAAAAATGTTGTAGAAAATATTGTATATTTTCTAAAAATACAGCGTATTTTGTATGTAAATTGATGGCATATATTGTAGGTAATAAAAATTAATTTGTAAATAAATAAAGAACCAGCGATGGGTGAGCATTGCTGGGGAGGAGGCGCCATTGTTTTGAACGGGGTAAATTCACGCTAGTGAAATGTGCATATATTTCGTCGCTCTGGAGGTTAAATTGTGGTTGAAACCTCTCAAATAGGAGCCGAAATTGTTGGATTTGCAGTCCTGCATAACGTGAGCATTAAGCAGATGGACAGGGCAGCTTTGGAACCCCAGCTAAGTTGTCTATTTATGTTTGAAATTCTGGCCAGTATTTTCTTCATATTTTAGACAGGGAGTCTGGTGTATGACACACCGTAATCTCCATACTAATTGGTGAGTGGTATTAAGATAAATTCTCCTTCAATGTATATGTATTCACATTTTAAATTTAATATACAGTCCACATATTTATATTAATGTTTTTACCAGAATTCCTGGTGATGTATATTTTATTTAAAATTAATATAGGTCCAGAGTGACTTGTGGAGAGTGTTTTCTAGTATCGAGGACTTTTTGTACTAATGCTAAAATTCCTACTGTTCGTAATTGATTAAAAATTTTTTGTTACCATTTACTGGTATGTATCTTATTAGTTACATACAGGCATATGGACAATTAAAGACTCAGCTCCGCGAACTGAGTAAGACACCAGAATTGTTGACTGCTTATAATGATATAATTACTGAACAATTAATTAATAAATTTATAGAAGAGGTACCTCCTGAGAAAGCCAAAATTTATGGTCACTATTTGCCACATCACGGAGTGAAGAAGGATTCTAAGACCACTCCTCTGAGAATTGTGTTTAATTGTAGTGCCAGGAGTAACAAAAATGTATATAGTTTAAATGACTGTTTGATGACAGGTCTGTCGTGACGGAAAAATTAGGAGATATCTTATTAAATTTCAGGGTGAAGAATTTTGCCTTTATGGCTGACATAAGTAAAGCTTTCCTAAGAGTGGGTTTACAAGAGGCTGTACCGGGATTATACCTGCTTCTTATGGTCTGAGAACGCTAGTGACCCACTTAGCCCTCTGAAAACCTTTTGCTTTAGGAGTGTATTATTTGGTGCTACATCCAGTCCGTTCCTACTTCAAGCGACGATAAATGCACACCTTAAACGTACAGGAAGTCCACTGAGTAAAGTAATGAGCAAACAATTTTATGTGGACAATTTCCTGGGTGTGACGTCAACTGAAGAGGAACTGTTAATGACTTATAAAGAGGCTAATTAAATAATGAAAAGTGCAAATATGCCTTTGAGGGAATGGAATAGTAATTCATCCAAATTAAAGGACAAAATAAGTAAAGATTACCCTGGAGATGAAGTACCAAAATGTAGTAATGCATTGGGATTAACTTGGGATACTGAGAGAGATTTGTTAATGTTAAAACCTAATAATTACAGTATGCCCAATAAATTAACTAAGAGAGTTTTGCTTGCTGAAGTTTCCAAATGTTTTGATCCACTAGGCTTAGTGTCACCCCTTACTATAAGAGGGAAATTATTAATACAAGAAGCATGGAAGCTTAAATGTGCTTGGGATGAAACTCTGCCTGAGGAATTCATTAACAGGTGGGATGAATTAATTGGTGATTATGAAAAAAATCCAATGTTGGAGTTCCCACGCCAGGTGACCAATCCAGATGGGAAAAATATACTCCACATTTTTTGTGATGCTTCAAAATTGGTGTATGTAGCAGTTGCTTACGCTAGTGAAATGTTCATATATTTCATCGCTCTGGAGGTTAAATTGTGGTTGAAACCTCTCAAATAGGAGCCGAAATTGTTGGATTTGCAGCCCTGCATAATGTGAGCATTAAGCAGATGGACAGGGCAGCTTTGGAACCCCAGCTAAGTTGTCTATTTATGTTTGAAATTCTGGCCAGTATTTTCTTCATATTTTAGACAAGGGGTCTGGTGTATGACACGCCGCAATCTCCAGGCTAATTGGTGAGTGGTATTAAGATAAATTCTCCTTCAATATGTATGTATTCACATTTTAAATTTAATATACAGTCCACATATTTACATTAATGTTTTTACCAGAACTCCTGGTGATGTATATTTTATCTGTGTTGGCACTTGAGTTGGCGAAAATCAATCTTGAGCAGACTAGGGAACAGAGGACATTTGCCAAGGAAGAGTTTGATAGGGAAAAAGAAAGAAGGCACTTTTCGCAAGTTGTAAATGACTAGTTTACAGAAAGCAGTACAGCTTGTTCCCCGCTTCAGTGAGGCAGAACCAAAATTTTTTTTCGAAACTTTCGAAAATCAGGCTCGAGCCTTGAGGTGGCCGGAACAGCACTGGGCGACATTGGTTCACACAGCATTGTTTGGTAAGGCACAGGAATTTACGTCAGTGTTAAATGACATTGATTTTTCCGATTATAAAGTAGTGAAGACCACAGTTTTGGGAGCATATACATGTATCCCAGCTAAGTACAGAAAGTCGTTTAAATTAGGCAGACGACAGCTTGGTCAATCCCTGGTTGATTTTGTGCAACAGCAGACCAAAGCTTTTACCAGCTGGTATAAAGCAAGTGGTGTTGCTACCTTCGATGATCTTGTGCATCTTATTCTGGTTGACAGCCTGCTGGAGTCTGTGGGACTAGAGGTTAGAGTCTGCAGGATCGTGACTTAACCACTGCATTGGAGGCAGCCAGGTTCGCTGATACCTTTAAACTAAACAGCTCCTTATCCGAGCAGTCCCCTCTCTCTTTTCAACAGCCTGGTGTGACCAGAGATCTCAACCTTGGAGGATGAAGTTGCCAGCCGGAGGAGAGAATGTCTACGGCAGCCAACTAAGTCACCTGGTGAGCCATGCTACTCAACTTATGGTCCACCTGGTGAGAGACAAACCACTCACATGGTGCAACTCGACAACAGTATCCAGAGAGACACCAACCAGAGCGACACCAATTGCAACATCAGCAGGTAGTTAAGGAAAAAGCCTGTCGTCTGCTTCATCTGCAGTAAAGTAGGTCACATCCATCCCAACTGCCTCCAAAAACCCCAACCCATAGGGAAAATCTATAGTGTCCCTAGTAACATGTCCCTGAAAGAAGTAGAGAAAGGGATGGCTCCTTATTACTGTCAGAGTTGTATTTCCCTTCAGGAAAACTAAAAAACAACTGAAGTCAGAACCTTTAGAGATACTGGAGCATATTGCTCACTTATAAGAGAGGGAGTACTTCCCCTTTCAGAGAACACCTCCTTGTAATCCTTTGTTTTGCTTGGAAGCATTTGGAGGGGCTATATTTTTTGTCCCCCTTTCATAGAATTTATTACATTGCAAATATTACACTGGATACTTGACTGTGGGTGTATCCGACGGATTCCCCATGAAAGATGCAATGGTATTACTGTACATAGTCTTGAAGCATGGTTTACTGCCATTCGTTCTCATGTTAATGCTCTAGTTGACGGTCCTCCTTCAGAGGAAAGCCTTATCAGACTTGCAAAAGAAGCTCTTCATTGGTCCCCTGCTGCTGTTCACTTTGTGGATCTCCTTGAAATGCGAAACTTCATGAATCTTATTAAGTGGTCATAATATGAGGAACTGATTCATTCTTTCCTTGTACCAGTAAAAACAGCTGATCCATATGTTGTTCTTCGGGAACTCGTGAATGCTAAACCCATGACTAATGAATCGTTGAGTGCATTTGCTGTTAGATTAGATAAACTTTTATCATCACTTATCAATGCTGTCCAGTCCACAGCCTTTGTCCTTGACGAGGATAAACGATCCATAGCATTGTTTGCTAAAATAGCAGTTCTGGAGCAATCAAAGAACTAATGCTGCCTGCTTCTGTGTGTGCTTATGAGGCTAATCCTCTAAATGTGAAGATGAAATAACTTACAGCCCTAAATCATGTACATTCCTTGTGCCTCCAGGGTACTTTCCTGTGTGTGAGGGAGAAGTTCAATAGATAGGAGTAGCGAGGGAGTATATAGTAATGATAGTTTGACTGCCAGCTGCTTGTTAAGGTAGGGTCAGTCTAGCTCCCGCTATCCCTTCCCCTCCTTCTGCCCCCCCCCCGAAAGGTGACGTGTGGGGCTCCGGTCCAAACAGTAATCACTAGACTCACAGCTCCCAGTACTACTGTAAGTACATGCCTGCCTTGTATTCTAGTGGATTTATTGGTTAAAAGCTTCACTTTTGACCAATAATAAACTTAGTCCTTTCAGTCTTGCTCTAAGTTGACTGTTGTAATAACCACCACATCTTTTAGGTATTGTACTTTAATGGAGAGTGATTTCCTTAAGGCAGTGGGTAACCTGTCTATCTTTCCACTTGGATGACAGAGAGGTCACCTCCCAATCAACGAGCAGAACTGATGGAGATGGACTAACGTCCTGAGATTTCCCCCTTTTTGGATTTAATTACCTGTGCACCTGTATGAAATTGCAGGAACGTAACCCCTCATCATTGCAGTGGTAAGAACCTGCTTTCCTGTCATGGGGATTATAATACTCACGGCTATACGTGAAGAACGAACCGGTGGGTTGTAACCAACACCTGCGACCCCCCCCCCCTATCATCAGCAATGGCTAAAATTTTTCAAACAACACAGTGTCACCAACACCAGACACCCAAGTTTTAATTAGCATTGAATTCAGTTATCATTTATATTTTTCATTTTTCATTTTCTTTAATGTAGGATTAATATTACATATTTAAGTGTTTTATATTTTTATTTTATATAAAATTTGTTTATGTTTGTTGTTATTATTCTTTTTCTATTCATTAAATTTTCCTGAGGAGGAGATTTATACGATGTTTGTTTGGTATTCTGGTAGCGGGTGTGAATGATATACTTCTTCGGAGGCTTCTTTTTTTATTGATAACTAGTTTTGGGGTTTACACAGGCTTGTGTGTTTGGGGCCCATGGCCCGGGCAGGGCCATGCCCACGAGAGAGAGCTGGGAGGTCTTGTGTTTTTGTTGCTAGGCCGCTGTTGAGAGTGAGGGCGAGGCAAGTCTGGGCATACTGAAGTGGAAAGGGCCTAGGTGGCAGCACCAGCATAGCGCAAATATGAACTAAGCTGGCAGACAGCAGGGGCCCTGTCTGTGCAGACAGAAACGGCGTCTACATACGCTCGGCCACCTACCGGCGTCGTCCCGACATGACAATGCTGGTAGTAAAAGAAACTCGGTCTCTCTCTTCTCATAGGAACGGGGCACAGAACACAAAAAAAAAAACATATATATACATATGAACATGGAAAAAAAACTTCCTACAGGGAGGAAGAAAAAAACATGTGGGGTGTGCTAAACATTGTGGTCATAGGCAGTGAGCGTCGAAGGGCATCACTGCACGACTTCCTGCGTCTGACAGATACTGCAACAGGGGAGACATTGCTGCGGCTGAGCTGTGACGTAACAGGGTACGGTCTCCTCGGGAACGGTAAAGCAGACATCGTAGGAGTCGCTTGGCAGGTTTTCACTCAACCTGGGGAAACGCCCTTGCTGGTGCCCTCGAGTGAGGAGTCGACAAAACTGGCAACTGGGCAGGACTTCTGGCAAGCGACTCAGGACACTTCTCGACGGGTTTACTGTCGCTGGGCTGTCCTGCCGGCGAGCGAGGAGTTGTGGAGCAAGTCGTGGCAGAGACGACTGGGAAACATCTGGGAGTCGTAACACCCATACACCAGACTGCAGTGAGCGAGCTAGCAGTCAAAGTGCATCATCTTTGTGCAGGCTGCTCACTGAAGCTTGTGACACGAGGCTGACACAGCGCCTGCCGACAGGCCTGGCTGCGCTTGACGAGTATCATCTCTCGACAGTTGGAGTTATAGCAGAGGTTAGCCTAAGCTTTCCCCAGACGGGTTTTTTCTATATATAACTGCACTTGACGGTCTGGAGGTGAAGTGAAGAAATCTCGAGGGGAATCGTAGCAGGTACGATTCTACAGAACATCACGAGCGACGAGCATAAAAGCTTTCTGTACAAGGGGGCTCATACGCTCAGGGCTGAGTAATCAGCTGTCAAACACTGGTCACGCGGGTGACTTAGCACAGTGGTGCAACTCAAGGGTCTGACCACAGACCCACTGGACACACGGAAAACTTACAAACACACCGCTGTACATACGGTACAACAGGGACTTAACTAGCAAATGATGCTTTTCTGTGCTAAAACTGACTAAGACATCCCTAAAATGTGAGAAAAAACTGACTGAGAGGAATTAATTAACACACGACATTATATCTTCTCTCAATCTTCTCGACAATACTGAAATAATTACTAGAAACACTCGATTTTGAAATCATGTGATGTCTGGCGTGATGTCGCGAGGTGACGTCAGCAGACATCTCGAGGTGACATCAGCAACATCTCGGTGAGTCGCAGACATCTCGAGGTGACGTCAGCGACCTTCGAGGTGACGTCAGGCAGACATCTCGGGGGTGACGTCAGGCGGGACATCGTGACGTCATGAAGTCGGGCAGCATCGTGGGTGACGTCAATGTGATGCAGGCAGCAGCCACAGCATGAGGCCTGGACATCTGGTAACTCACGTGGTTTGTAGGTCTACGTGACATCGCCCACACCCACGTGACGTCGTGATCCACGTAGCTTCGAGGGATTACACAGCACTGGCAATAAATTCATACAAAAAAACAGCAGAAAAACACAGCAGAGGGAGTGGGCAGTGGTGAGGGGTTTGAAATGGTAAAACGGGTGAGCTGAGTAGGGCGAGCATGGGCAAGGTGAGGAACAGCCACTTCCTCCTCCTCTCCTCCCCCACCCACAAATAGGGTAGACTCACACTGGACGCAGAAACCCACCACAAAACTCACCTCGGGTTTGCGAAAGCTGTGCTGAGCGAACAACAACAGCAACATACAAGTGACGCTGAACACTGACTTGAGAAACAGCGTGGGACACTGTAGCGTGGAGTCACGGGACGCCACGTAACAATTCTCGAAGAAAATTCGGCAAATTTCGGCTGGATCCTGCAGACCTGTGTCTGGATGCTCAAACTGCAGACACGACAGAGAAGGGAAATAAGCACCTGCTTGTAATGGTAGTAACTTGACGCGGTATCAGTGAATTAGTACCCTTTTCCTGATAAAACCGCCGAAAGGGTTTCGCTAGTGCTTTCCGTGAGCTTTGTTCTTCGTCATACTTCCCCACGTGTCCTTCTGTCAGACAATGGGTCTGAGTTTTTAAATGGCATAATGCAGGATCTTTGCTCCAGATTCAACATTCATCAAGCGCCAGTAGCTCCACGCCAACCCTGCGAGTAATGGTCTTGCTGAACGTACAAATCGCAAAGTCCTGGAGGTGCTCAGAGTAACCGTTAACCCAAGTTGTACTACATGGGATGAGGCTATCCCAGATTTCAGTGTACATTAAATTCCTCCCTCAACAGCTCGATCGGTGAGACACCTCATTTTGCTTTGTATGCTATGACAACCCGCTTACCATATGAAATTCTGTTTGCTCCCCTAGACCACTTATGATATGAACCCCAGTGTAGTAAAGATGAGGACAACGCAGCTTGTCTTCCAGGGGGTACGAGAGAACCTTATGAAAGCTACTGATAGGTTCACGTCCTGAGCGCAATGCCCCACCAAGGAAAGCAAAGTGGAACCAGGTTGCAAAGTTATGTTGCCAACCCAGTGCAGACCCCAGGTATGCACAAACTTGTCCCAAAGTTTGTGGGTCCTTACCGTGCCCTACGACAGCCCTGGCAATAATTTTCGAGGTGAGGGAGATTGCTACGGGAACTATCAAGGAAGCCCACCTTGATCACATGAAGTATGTGGACCATATGCAGGCCGAAGCAGAGCTGGTGGCGCGTGCATTGCAACGCCACGATCAAAACTAATGTTAGGGACAAACCGTCTACCCCTTCTCCCACTACTACTGGTACGGAAGACGGCCCAGTAAGGCTCCATACTTATGGCCTGCGACCAGGACAACAGTAAAATTTCTGTGCCCATTGACGTACCTACTGACTTGTCTGACTCCTACGCTAGTTATGCTAATTGTTTGCTTGCAGAAAGGGGTATAAATGCCCCACACATTGTATAGCTAGTCGATAATAGAGTCAGGGTGGACAACATCATGTAATTAAGAAAAATACTTTTAGAAGGGTACCCAGAGTGTAATGAATTCCATGGATATAGTATTATTGTACGTATGTGCACCAGTGTTTTATAACAAAAGGAAAAAAAGCCTGTATTACGGTCAGGGCAGTGCTGCCCTCTGAGTCACATGTCACACCTTAGGAAATGCTACTGTCAGTCATTGTTTGCAGATTGTGAGGGTGAAAACAACGTTCGAAGACGAGTGGTCAACTAAATTGTTCAGCTCTGCGGACAACCTGTATATAGAAGATTTTAGTTCCAGTGCTGACGTCTCCGGACTCTCTCCTCGATGAAACAGCGCGGGCAAACCCGTTTTCTCTTCCCCTGGATGGGAGAGTTTTTTTTTAGCCGTTGCATTTTTATGTCCATTTTTGATTTACTAGTGAGCGAAAGCCAAAGCCCCTCTCTGGGGTAGCTAGTGTACGTAATTCCTTTATACTACGGGCCCACCAGTATTGTCGCGTCGGAGATGCCGGTAGGTGGCTGAGCGTATGTAAAACAGCCTGTACTGTCTGCACAGACAGCCCATGCTGTCTGCCAGCTTAGTTCATATTTTGCGCCACTCAGGTGCTGCCCTCTGAAAGCCAGGCTCTAGGTAGGAAACGCCACCCCTGCCGGCCCATGCCTCTCCCTCACTCCTAGGCCGATCGACTTGACAGACACAAGTGCTCCCCCTCCACGGACTGGCTTGTGGTCACTCCCTCACACTGCCCGTTGTGTACTCACTCCTACCCAATTAAAGCCAAACTAGTCCACGGCCGTATCATTGCTACCTACGCTACCTCCATCGGCACTAAACCATTGTTCAGCAGTAAGAACAGTAATAACACCAGCCATTAGTAATACTTACTGAAGTTGTTACAGGGCTGAGTAAGCCTTCACAAGTGGCGACCTTGCCAGGATCAACTCGACTGAAACAAGATTCAACTCCATCTCGAATCTACCATTGGAACTTCAACGCCGCATACCACAGACGGTTACCACCAGCCATGAGTAATCATTCTCTATGGTTGGACTACAGTACAGGTATTTAAAAGATCTGGTGATTGTTAGTCTCAATTTATTGTAAGTCAAGTCATGGCAGGAATACTAGTTAATTCTGCCATCTATTTTTGTGTGAGCTTGAAACAACTTTGGGAGGATTAGACTCTGGGGGAACCCGAGATTTTCCAGTGACAATTTGTTTCATTGAGCTCTTTATTATATCAAGGGAACTGTCATAGGACACTTTTGATTTTTTGGGTGAGAAGATTGGTTGTCAAGTGACCCCAATCTACTTACTGTTTGCTCTGGAGCCGGCATAGAACCCTTCGTTTTAATTAATACATATTGTTTAATTGAAGCAGGGATCAAGCCCTCTGGTTTATTTACAGTTTGAGCAGAGCAGGAATTAAACCCCCTCCGTTTTCTTTAATACCCATTTCATTTCCCCTGATAGTTTAAGTTATTCTTGCAAGCATGGAGGAATACCAGTTTTGAATGAATGCTGGAAGTAAGTTAGGAATAACAGGGAAAAAAAATTTTGAATCTTTCATTGTGCTAAGATCCAGGAAAGACTTTAAAGAGAGAGAATTGGGGAGAGAAGAGAGACAGAAAGAGAAAGAGAAGAAGAAAAGGAGAGAGAGAGAATCGAAAGAGAAGAGAACAAGGAGAGAGAGAGAATCGAAAGAGAAGACAAAAGGAGGAAAGAGAACCTGAAAGAACAGGAAAAAAAAGGAGAGAGAGAGAATTGAGAGAGAAGTCCAAGAAAGACAGTTAGAAAGAGAAAGAGAAGACAAAAAGGAGCGTGATAGACTTGATCGTGAAGAAGAGCTAGAGAAAAGTGAGGAACAGGCTAAAATAAATGAGGAACAGGAAATACGGAGGAAAAAGCTAGAGAACTTTAGTTAATAGATAGAGAGGAAAGGATCGCGAGCTCGAAAAATCTCTCCTTGAATTAGAGAATAAAAAGTTAACTCTCTACACAAAACAGCAATTAGAGGAAGGAGTAATTGAACATCATGCAGCTAGTTCACATATTCCCAAAACCTAATTTACCTCCCCTTTACAGGGGGGGGAAGGGCATAACTTCATACATTATCAGTTTGAAAATACCCCTACCCTCTGTGAATGCTCTGACCACCTGGCTACCAGGTTAGGAATGTTATTTTCTGGGACAAACCTTGAATTCTATGAATTTTGTGCAGGATATCCCTATGTATTTATAACCTACTGAAGACAAAGCAATCCTTTAAAGCATATCAAAAACCACTATTCTTACAGGAAAGATTTCAGGTATGGCCATCTTACAGCCTGGCCAGAACTTTCAAACAGTTACAGGTAACACCTTTCGTTTGTTAACTTTTGGTAGAAGTTCAGGATTGATCGCAGTTAGAATCTCTTAGACTTCATGGTTGCTGACCCAGTTCCTGACAGCTCCCTTTCCCCCTCAATACGAACATTCATAGAGAACGACTGATTAAAGTGAGGAAGTTTGCTGGAGGCTGCTGCCTGTTTGCTGAGGCCACAATTTCCTATAAAGACCTAAAGGGATCGAACCTAGGCAAGGTCATCAACCTTAAGAAATCAAAAACCTTAGTGGGAAGTAAAATGACTTCTTTTATTCTGTTTGTCATTTGGGGTGTTTAAGGGACATAAACGTCCAGATTGTCTTCTAAGAAGGTCAAAAAGTTGGAAGATGTTTAAAGACTGTAATGACCAAGCACCCTTGTTCAGGAACGTTAATGGGCTATGTTCTACAATTTTACGAGACACTGGATGCACATTGTATGTCATTCTGATAAGCGTTTCCCCAAACCTTAAAGAAACTCATTCCTCTGCTTTCTTTCGCTACTTGGGGCCATAGACACTTTCCTACCATCCGTTGTTCATTTGGTCTAAATGGTTCACAGGTTGGTCTGAAGCCCTACTAGCTCCCACACTTCTTGCTCCGTACTAAATAGGTAATGTAAAAAGGTGCCATTCTTCCTTCGATGTTACCCCTTTTTTCACCAAGAGGACAAGGGTTTCAGATCCTCTTTCTTAGATCAGAGAAGGGCCCCCCCGAAAGTTTCAGATAGACAAAGTCTCGTGGATTCATGTAGATTAAAAAATCATGCCTGAAGCAGTATAGGGTACCTTCTTTGAAAAGAATCACTCGATCTATATAGGTAGGGTCAGACCAAAGCCAGGCTTCTCCTACTTCCAAACTTTGATTTTCCCTGACTTTAGTTAGACCATTCGAAAGGAACTCAAATTTACAACGTAATTTCCCTTCCTCTTCAGAATTGCCATAAGCCGCTAAACGAAATCAAGTTATCCAAAGGAAAAACTTTTCATATAAATTTGAATATATAAAAAGGTTTCTTGTACAAGTCGATTCAAATTAAATTCAGATAGAGAGAACTATTCCATCTTATTGTTTCCAAGTCAATGGCAGAGAGACTGTTCTTAAAATGGCTCATGAAACCTGCCAGTGGCCGACATTTCTCGCATGCAAAACTTAAATAAAATTAGGGAAACCTATTTTTGGCCAAAAATGTCCTCAGATGTCAAACCCTTTTTAAAATCGTGTTAAAGTTGCCAACTGTCATCCACCCCGATTTCCAGGCGAGTACCTATGTCAAAAAAGCCCAAGTCTTTTTACGGTACCTTTTGAAAGAGTACCTATTGACATCGTTGTCCTTTATCTCCACTTTCATCTGGGGGACATAGATATATATTAACATTAGTTGATTATGCTTCGAGTTTCCCCGAAGTCGTTCCCCTTAAAGACCATAATACTTACTGAGGTGGCTGAAAACCCTTTTGTCCATCTTCTCCAGAGTGGGCATCTCTAGAGAAATTTTGTTGACCGTGGACACAATTCACATCTGACTTAGTTGCAACATCTAATTTCCCAAATTCTGGGAGTGAAACCTTCTCTTCACCACACCCTATCATCCCAGCTGTAATGGGAGGATTGAGCGCCAGCATTCGATTTCCAAGTCCTTTTAAGGAAACTTTGCTCCCTTAAACCTAAGGAGTGGCATCGCTACCTACCCTGTGCTTTGTTTGCCATGAGGGAAGTTCCCAGTGAATCTTTGGGGTTTTCACCTTTTGAACTTCTCTATGGTAGACAGGCCAGAGGTCCATTGTCCATCCCTTTATGACTATGGACTAATGAGGAGGTGAGTGCTGAGGTTCAGTCTTCTTACCAGTTTCTCCTTGACCTTAGATCCAAACTTGAGGAGACCTCTGACATAGTTTCGAAAAACCTTTAAACTTTCAATGGACCAGTACAAAACCTATTTGATTCATAAAGTCAGAGGAGAATTTTAAAATAGGGGATGAAGTTTTTGTACTTTTGCCGATCAAGTCAAATAAATTATTAGTAGCATGGAAAGGTCCATATAAAGTATTAAAAAAATTTTTGGAAAGTTGACGCCTCATAGAAGTCAAGGGAAACCTAAGCTTTTATCATATCAACATCCTTTAAGAAATATTTCCGAAGAATTCGGTTAACTGCCTTAATAGGGTTTGACTTAGTTTTTCCACACTAACTTGATACGACAACTGAAGAATGTAAGGTGTACGTATTTGACCCCCTCTAACTTAGACCCATGATGAAGAACTACATGACTTGGTGACTCTTGACCATCAGGCGCAACCAACATTAATATTAATGAATCTTTGGATGACCATAAGAGACATGAACTACTTTCAATGTGTGAGTAACTTTCAGACGTCTTTACTGATATTCCAGGTGTTTCCTCCACGGTTTGTCCATAAGATTTACTTATTGATGGACAATCCTATCAAACGAAAATTATACCCAGTTCCAGTTCACCTTAGGGATGCATTTGACAGAGAGGTAGACAAATTATTAAAACTAAAAAATCATTGAACCTTCAGTATCTTCATATTGTTCACCAGTAGTCATGGTTAAGAAGGAGGATAATTCACATAGATGTGCTTTGACCTCAGAGGCCTTATTGCTATAACTCGGGGGATGCTGAGCCTATCCCTTAATAGATAGCGATTTTACACAAATTTTATGACTCTTCCTTCTTTTCAGAGATTGATATTGCGCAGGATATCATCAAGTAATGTTAGATCCTTCTTCTAAGCAGTACACCGCTTTTCCTACACACCAGGACTGATGCAATTTTAGAACTTGCCCTTCGGTTTGGTAACTGCCTGTGCTACCTTTCGTTTAGACTGATGAGAAAGGTCTTGGGTAATATGTCAAATGTTTCAGTTTATTTTGATAACATTTACGTAATGACATCCACGTGGGGCGAACATATCCAAACATTAACATCAGTTTTGCGTAGGTTATGCTCGCATGGCCTCATGCCAAGCCGAAGAAATGCTTCCTTGGGTATAACAAGATTAGATATCTTGGACTGATACTTTCTAATAACTCTCTGCAGCCTCTCCCCAGTAAGATCAAAGCTTTATTAGAATTTAAATTCCCAAAACCCAAAAAGTCATGCGTAGCTTTCTTGGTTCCGTAAAATTTTTATGCACGGTTTATCCCGAACCTTACGATCTTACAGGCATCTATCCGACTTCCTTAAAAAGTCTGTGAAGGAACCTCTTGAACTTTCGACGTAGCTCGGGAAAAGTTTAATGAAATTAAAAAAAAAAAAAATATCTTTTCGAAAGACCCTATACTTAAGATTCCAAATAAATTTAAAAAAACATTTGGGTTTTAAAAACTGATGCCCCCAATACTGGCCCTTTGGTGCAGTGTTACTACAATACCATGATGGTAAATCCCTTCCCTGTTTTGCTCCTAAGCCCGGGAAAATCCTTCCCGCAGAAACGAGATACTCCACAATAGAAAAGGAATGTGGGGTATCTCCAAACTTAAATTTTATTTGCTGGGAAAAGAATTCATTTTAGAAACGGACCACAAACCTTTGATATACCTAGAAACTTTTAAGGGAACCAACAGTCTCCTCTTGAGGTGGACATTGGCACTCCAGGCTTTTAAGTTCCATATTGTGTATATCAATGGTTCATCCAATTATTTCTCTGACTGGTTATGTCATGACAGTCAGTAGAAGATTTCTTGCCTTACACGACTTCCATATGTTAGAACTTTTTCCTCGCCTATTCTTCTTATACTCCTTGACTATAAGTCTTGGTATGGGGGAGTGTGAGGGAAAAGTTCAATAGATAGGAGTAGCGAGGGAGTATATAGTAATGATAGTTTGACTGCCGGATGCTTGTTAAGGTAGGGTCAGTCTAGCTCCCGCTATCCCTTCCCCTCCTTCTTCCCCCCCCCGCGAAAGGTAACGTGTGGGGCTCCGGTCCAAACAGTAATCACTAGACTCACAGCTCCCAGCACTACTGTAAGTATATGCCTGCCTTGTATTCTAGTGGATTTATTGGTTAAAAGCTTCACTTTTGACCAATAATAAACTTATTCCTTTCAGTTTTTGCTCTAATGTTGACTGTATGTAATAATCACCACATCTTTTTAGGTATTGTACTTATCATTTGGGGAGTGATTTCTTAAGCAGTGGGTAACCTGTCTATCTTTCCAGCTTGGATGACAGAGAGGGTCACCTGCCAATCAACGAGCAGAACTGAAGATGGACTAACGTCCTGAGAGTTCCCCTTTTTGGAATTAATTACCTGTGCACCTGTATGAAATTGCAGGACGTAACCCCTCATCATTGCAGTGGTAAAGAACCTGCTTTCCTGTCGTCGGGATATAATACTCACGGCTATACTGTGAAGAACGAACCGGTGGGTTGTAACCAACACCTGCGACCCCCCCCCTATCATCAGCAACGGCTACAATTTCAACAACACAGTGTCACCAACACCAGACACCCAAGTTTTAAATTAGCGTTGAATTCAATTATCATTTATATTTTTCATTTTTCATTTTCTTTAATGTAGGATTAATATTTCATATTTAAGTGTTTTATATTTTATATTTTCTATATAATAAAGTGTTTATGTTTGTCTGTTATTATTTCTTTTTCTATTCATTAATTTTCCTGAGGAGGAGCCAGCCTGGGTAATACTGTCTGAAGTTGTTACAGGGCTGAGTAAGCCTTCACACTGTGTATCAAAAGTAATTTCAAACCTATGCCTTAGTCTGCCCCATCTCTTGTTTGTGCCACAGTGGCAAATCGTGGTAGTCACCCATCGCAGCGATCACCAAGGACCAGTGTCAGAGTCATTATAAACCTAGTAGTATTTACAGTACATTCAGTAATCATAGTCAGCAGACTTGTTACAACTGTTGTTTCTGTGGTAATATTGCAATTAATTGCCCCAATAGTCATCCTAAAAAGGCATCGTACTGATGATGAGTACCAGTCTGATCTGCTGTATTGTACTTATCATAGAACACATTGACATGACACATCTGAGTGCAATGCTCTCTACAACCTTTAGTAATCTAGATCTTTCCGTGGCCATTCCAATCGCAGAACCAGGAGAGGTAACACAGGTCGTGGTTCTCAGAATTAACCAGAACCAGGCTCATTCTTCCAATTCGGGGGAATTCGAGCACCCCAGTCAAGCCGTCCCATGGTGACAGTAGGTGATAATGAGTACACAATCCCCGAGAATGCCAATCCTGCTGATGATGTTGCTTCACACGTCTCTGACGTAGATCATTTTGGGGATGAAGTGGAACAAATCTTTTTTGATGACAATCTGCCTTTTAGTTTGCACATAACTTCCAATGCAACGATATGTCCTATAGTGCAAGCATCTGTTCATAATGCACCCGTTCATGTGTTCATGGACTCTGGTGCACAAGTGAATATTATCGGTCTAGTTTGTTTAAGGATAAGCAGTTACAACATGTCCTTCTTGTAGAACCGACTCATGTGTCCTCATTTAGTGGAGTAGCTGGTTCTCACCTGCCCGTCCAGGTCGGACTTCCCTCACCTTTTCTATCCAAGGTAAAGACTTTACTCCTTCCTTCCTTGTTGTTGACCAGATTACGTTTCCTGTTGATCTTTTACTGGGATTTGCTTCCATGAAAGATTTATGTATTGTGCTCGACCCTTACCGATGGCATGCCCAAATTGATGACTTGATCGTACCATTTTGGGGTTACTAGCTTGGATCCGAGCTCTGCCATACTTCCGCAGAGTACGACTTTCAGATTAAGTCCTTACGAGCCAGTGCATTTTCCAGTAGCGTACCCAAGCGGTCAGGCACTGGTGATCCTGTCACTCCTGTCTGTGTTCCACCTACAACTTCAGGCTTGTAAGATAGTGTCCAGTTGCCTCTAGTGTCCGAGGATGCTCTAACTACTTTGAGTGCTGAGCCTATCTTTGCAATGTCTGCTAGCTCAAGTAGTTTCTCCACAGGGGATGCCTTGTCAGAAAACGATTACTTGCAACTAGTAATGCCATCTCTTGTTGATGTCACATGCTGTCTGCAGAAAGACGTTTCTGTCATAGCTAGTGCCCTCATTCGAGTGTCAGTTGTTGTTCCTAGTGTTCCAGATGGTGATAATGTCCTAGTTGACGGCGATTCCTGCAAAGTAAAGGGTTTATTTGTTAAGCCATCCTTACATGTTGTGAAAGATAGTAAGATCCATTTCTTCATTGCTAACACTTCTGGTCACAGTGTTTGTCTCAGAGCAAATACCAATCTTGTTGACCTTGTTCACTATCCTTATCCTGTTCAGGTAGAGGATGAGTTGTCACCTGACCAGTGGGTCAGTGCTATTTCTACCGGGGAGACCCCATCCACTTCACTGGAGCAATCCATTCCACCAGTTGAGGGGAAAGACTTAGCTCCCACTGACTTCCCAGACGAGGTCAAGCGTTTGTTGACTCTGTTGAGCAAACGTCGTAAAGCCATTGCCATACCAGGTGAGAAGATGGGTACAACAAACTTACTGTTCCATCGTATCCTGCTTGAACCTGGTACTAGACCTATCTATATACCTGCTTACAGAATGCTTCATTCACAAGTTGCTGTCCCAGAAGAATTAATCAATCTAATGCTTGATGATTGAGTTATTGCACCTAGCAATTCACCCTGGAATGCACCCTTAATCCTAGTACCTAAGAAGGATGATACTTGGCGCCCAGTGATTGACTTTAGGAAATTAAATGTGAAAATTCTTCCAGATAGCTTTCCACTTTCTGTACTGGTGATCTTTTACGTAACATTGGAGATAACAAAGTCTTTTCGATCCTAGACTTGTTACAAGTCCCTCTTGACGAGGACAGCCAAGAGCTAACCGCATTTTCCTCTCCTACAGGTCATTATCACTTCCTCTGTATGGCCTTTGGGTTACAATCTTACTCTATCACATTCTCAAGGCTCATGACTACTGTTTTTAGAGGTCTCATAGGTAATGCACTTATGATGTACTTAGATGACGTAATTGTCATGTTGGAAGACGTGGATACACACTTGAAAAGACTTGATGTAGTACTTGGTAAGCTTGAAGAAGCCAATTTAAAGATTAAACTGTCTAAATTTTAATTTTTCAGATCAGAAATCAAGTTTCTTGGTCATGTAGTCATTCCTAGAGGGGTTACAACTGACCAAAGTAACTGCAGTACTAAATTTTCCATCTCCCAAAACTGCTTATGCCATAAGATCCTTTGTGGGCTTAGCAGGTTTTTATAGATCTTTCATTGCCAATTTTTCTTCCATAGCAGCACCTCTAAAATGAGTTGCTAAGAAAAATGCTCCTTTTGTTTTGGACTTCTGTCAAGAAAGAGCATTCCAAACTCTAAAAGATAAGCTAACATCTGTTCCAATTTTTAAATTTCCAGATTTTTCAAAGCCCTTCTCTCTGACAATTGATGCTAGTTCAATTGGCATGGGTTTGCCGAAATAGCTCAAAAGGGACTGATGGCAAGAAACTTTGGGCAGTTGGCATTTGCTAGCCGAGGTCCTTATGAAGGCTAAAACGTAATTATGCAATAATTGAGCAAGAAGCTTTAGCAATAGTATGGTCTTTAAAAAAAATTCTGAGCATTATTTATCATACTCTGTTTATGTCTTGACGGGACCATGCTCCCCTGATCCCTTTTTATTCCAGAACAAACAATCTACTGGAAGGTTAGCCAGATGGACCTTAACTATCCAAGAGTTCAATCCTACCTTTGAACACTTACCTGGCAAGTCAAATGTAGTCGTAGATGCTTTATCGTGACATGTTAGTATAGTAAATGCAGACCCCCCATTTACTGCCGAGGATTTTAAAGAATGCTCAAAGAACAGATCCCATGTGGTCTTGTGTGATTGATTCCTTCTCCAGGAAGATCTTATTCTGACTGAAGCCACCAGTACCCATCGGTGACTTTGTCATGAACCAAGAATTACTGTATCGAACAGCCGAGTTAGGTACTCCTAGCAGAAGGGTATACCGGTCAGTAATTCCACAGTCTAGTTTACGATGTACCAGGTGTTGCTCACCTGGAGTTTACCTGGAGAGAGTTCCGGGGGTCAACGCCCCCGCGGCCTGGTCTCTGACCAGGCCTCCTGGTGGATCAGAGCCTGATCAACCAGGCTGTTGCTGCTGGCTGCACGCAAACCAACGTAAGAGCCACAGCCCGGTGGTCAGGAACCGACTTTAGGTGCTTGTCATGACAGTTTGAAGACTTGCCAGGGGTCTGTTGGTATCCCCTTATGATGCTGGGAGGCAGTTGAGCAGTCTCGGGCCCCCGACATTATTGTATGGTCTCTTAAGTGCTAGTGACACCCCTGCTTTTATTGGGGGATGTGCATCGTCTGCCAAGTCTTTTGCTTTCGTAGTGAGTGATTTTCGTGTGCAAGTTCGGTACAGTCCCTCTAGGATTTTCCAGGTGTATATAATCATGTATCTCTCCCGCCTGCATTCCAGGGAATACAGTTTTAGGAACCTCAAGCGCTCCCAGGGAATTGAGGTGTTTTATTCCGTTATGCGCGCCGTTGAAGGTTCTCTGTACATTTTCTAGGTCAGTGTGTTTAGTGTCAGCAATATTCCAGCCCAGATAGAACAAGTGACCTGAAGAGTGTCATATGGGCTTGGCCTCCCTAGTTTTGAAGGTTCTCATTATCCATCCCGTCATTTTTCTGCAGATGCGATTGATACAATGTATGGTCCTTGAAGTGAGATCCTCCGACATGATCACTCCCAGGTCTTTGACGTTGGTGTTTCGCTCTATTTTGTGGCCAGAATTTGTTTTGTACTCTGATGAAGATTTAATTTCCTCGTGTATTACCATATCTGAGTAATTGAAATTTCTCATCGTTGAACTTCATATTGTTTTCTGCAGCCCACTGAAAGATTCGGTTGATGTCCGCCTGAGCCTTGCAGTCCAATGGAAGACACTGTCATCGATTCGGGTGTCATCTGCGAAGGAAGACACGGTGCTGTGGCTGACATCCTTGTCTATGTCGGATATGAGGATGAGGAACAAGATGGGAGCGAGTACTGTGCCTTGTGGAACAGAGCTTTTCACCGTAGCTCCTCGACTTTACTCTGTTGACGACTACTCTCTGTGTTCTGTTAGTGAGGAAATTATAGATCATCGACCGACTTTTCCTGTTATTCCTTTAGCGCGCATTTTGTGCGCTATTACGCCATGATCACACTTGTCGAAGGCTTTTGCAAAGTCTGTATATATTACATCTGCATTCTTTTTATCTTCTAGTGCATTTAGGACCTTGTCGTAGTGATCCAATAGTTGAGACAGACAGGAGCGACCTGTTCTAAACCATGTTGCCCTGGGTTGTGTAACTGATGGGTTTCTAGATGGTGGTGATCTTGCTTCTTAGGACCCTTTCAAAGATTTTTATGATATGGGATGTTAGTGCTATCGGTCTGTAGTTCTTTGCTGTTGCTTTACTGCCCCCTTTGTGGAGTGGGGCTATGTCTATTGTTTTTAGTAACTGTGGGACGACCCCCGTGTCCATGCTCCCTCTCCATAGGATGGAAAAGGCTCGTGATAGGGGATTCTTGCAGTTCTTGATGAACACGGAGTTCCATGAGTCTGGCCCTGGGGCCAGGTATGGATCGTTCTGCAAAGCAAGCCAGATTGAAATACTTTTGGCTTCATATGGCAACTGATATTTCTGAGTATGTTAAGAAATGTTGTGTCTGCATGCAACGTAAAGGTAATGTTAATGGTCCTAATCCAATCTAGGTGTATCCAACTACTAGCGAACCATGGAAAAGAGTTGCACTAGATCTGTTAATTAATTTCCAATGTTCCCTCCAGGGCAATAAACATCTGTGTGTTATGGTAGACCATTTCACCAGATATTGTGAGTTAGTTCCTATTGCAGATAAGACTGCTGAGACAGTAGCTAAAGCGTTTAAAGAATGCATTATCTGCAGGCATACCACCCCTAAGTCCCCTAACAGATAATATAGGTGAATTCTGTAATGATATTCTTGAAAATTTGTGTACCTTGTACAAGATCCCTAAATCCACCACTGTTCCTCATCATCCTGCCAGCAATGGGTTAATGGAACGGACCAATAAAAAAAGTACTTGATATCTTGAGAGCCACTATCAATCCCATCAGTGAAACCTGGGATGAAGTTATACCTGATGTTCAGTGAGCCATAAATTTTGCTTACAATGCTTCTATAGGCGACACTCCACATTATGTACTGTGTGGTGTAAATAAACGTTTGCCTTATGAGTTGTTACATTTTAACCTGAAACCAAATTACAATCCTGATGATTTCATAGCAACTCGTACCAGCTTAGCTCAAAGTGTCTTTAGAAGAATTCGTGAAACACTTCATAAATCAACAGCAGAATTTACAAGAGTCGCTAACACTCGAGCAAAGCCATCCAAAATTACAGTGGGTTCGAGAGTTATGCTGACTAACTTTAACAAAACGTCTGCAATGCCTAGGCCTGATCAAAAGTTTGCTGGTCCTTATCGAGTAGTTGAACATATCACTGGCAGTAAGTATAAGGTTAGAGAAATTAGCACTGGTCAGTATAAAGAATCGCATTTAGAGCATATGAAGTTAATATGTGATGATAATGATGTTCCAATTCAGACTAATGTGACAGACTCTGACAATCCTCCTGATCCTGTACCCTCTACCTCTAATACTCAGTCAGACGATCAACTTAAATGTCGTTATTCCTTACGTACATGACAGGTATTGAGAAATCCTCAAGTATCATTTGTAACTACCAATTAAGATCTGCCTCAACCATGGCATGCGTTAGCCAGTGCAACAGAGTTTGATCCTCCCAGAGATGACACCCATTCTGCATATGTCAATCTCATCCTAGCAGAGTTTGGGTTAAATGTAAATAACCTGTATAAATGAATAATTAAAGTATCAACTTATTAATATTCAAGAATTGTTTTTTGTGTTCATGTTCTCTCCGAATTCTGAGATTTAATAATCTAGATTTGAGTGCACCAAGTCTGCCTTTCTGTTTAACACTTCTTTCTTTGTATATATTCCTTCCTCACAATCCGTAGATTACATGAATACAGATCGATCGATCAACCTTTTTTTAATCACTTCTATTGTGTAATCCCATTGTTGAATCTCATTCTATGAGTTTGCTATATCATACCTTGTAATGCATTACAGTAAGTTACATTCGCTTCCATTCCGATATTCTCCTTATGTATGTTATAATGTTCAATTGTTGTGCACTTTGACATTGTATAGAATCAGCCCAAGCTGTATGCCTGTCATCTCTAGTTTGTATTAGCTAGACCATGAAGTCCGAACTGATCAGCTGTCGCCCTGCCGCAAATACACCTATGTTCGGTGAGGATGGGGCAGCTAGGCGAAGAGCAACAGCAATCTGAATGGCCTGTGGGTCGAGATGGGTGCCCAGGGAGGAACTGGGAACAGTTAACAGGAAATCTCCTGAGTGTGGTGCCTTCACTGCCAGGAGACGAGCTTTGTCCTTTCCTGAAGCATTGGAGAGCATTGTGTTGTCGATTTTTTCCATGATCGGTTTGTCCCAGTGGGACTGTTTGTGCTCTTTGGGAGGAGCTGGTCTACTGGAGGAGTCTGTAAGGGTGTCCCACCAAATCGCTTCTTCAGTAAACCTGGGGTCTTGAGCTCCTACCACATCTCTCAAGCGTTCGGGAACAATCTTCTTGACTAATGCACAGGAAGCCAAACACGACGACAGAAAAGCAGATAAAGCACATTGCTTGCTTGGCGCACCCCTATACCTCCCAGTCGCACTGGAGGGTTGCCTGATACCCATTGCTGATGCCTCTAGTGACAGGTTCAGTGCCTTTCTTAAAGTTTGATCTCAGGTGTGGGCGTCTATTCGTCGAGTGTTGGTGTCAAAAGAGGTATAGCTCACCTCAGAAGTAAGTCTTGGCACAGTAAAATACCCTTGTGAGGAGATACAGAGTCATCATGGGCATTCAAGACTGCTTATTCTCTCCCTCAATACTCATTCAGGTTATTCAGTTTTTCCTTTGAGGAAAGTGTCGAATGGCCTGGAGTGACCCAGCTGTGCTTCCCAAGAGGTTCTGTAGAGATGGAGTGGGTAGTAGAGACTATTCTGGAGATTATTCCGCACGGAATTGGATTATTTCCTGGTTCGCTGTGATGATTTCACACTGAGGAATTGGGATGATCGCAAGTCTTCTCCCGCATTTTTCACAGTTGTTTGTCCTCAAACAGGGACTCTCAACACAGTACCTGCCATGTGTCCATCATCCAGTACCAGATTTGAGCTCACAGCTAGGCTGGAAGCTAGTTCTCTTACTGCCAAGCAGAAGATATGTGGAGCGAGTGTCACCCTTGCTGAACACCTCTGATGAGAGAATTTCAATGCTCTCCCAAACAAAAGAATGAGGGTTTGTTGACCAGGCCTGAAATGGAAAGGAAAAAGGTGGGAAACGATCCCAACAAGCGGCAAGACAGCATCTCAGTTCAACATATAAAAGCAATTCCCTTAAACCAAGTTGACTACGGCCCTTGTCTTCTGATGTAGGCCCTCGCAACATGACTGTGGCTTCACTGCCCTGAGAGACTCCAAAGTTCATTTGGTTTGGCTGGAGTAAACTGGCAGCTTCTAGGCGAATATTCTTACTGCTGCTTTGGCATCGAGATGGCGAAGAGTGTTACCAACAGCAATGGGTCTGATTCCCCCATCCTTCTTTTTTAATTAAAGCACGAAGTGAGGCTCCAAAAAAGAAAGGTTTAATTTCTTCTGGGATTCATCCAGCCAGGCAGTTGTTTACGAAAGTTGTTAACTCGGTGAGAAGAATTGATGCAGATGTACCTAGTACTAGATTTACCATCTCTTTGAGGTGTTGTGGTCGAATTCCAGTGTAACCTCCTGCAGATCCTGCTGGAAATGACATAATCGCCTTACAGTCTTCTGATTCTGGCAAAATTAATTGTTCAGTGATTGTTGAGAAATGGTACAACTAAGGTTAAAGATTAAATATAGGGGGAACTTAGCTTGATAGACAGCTTTTGCCTACATTGCCTCCTTTGTAGGCGAGGTCTTGTAGGGCGAGGGTCGTAGCCACTTCCAACAGCTGAAAAAAGATATGTATTAGAAATAAATACCCCTAGGTATATGTCACATATATTCCATAACTGGACCTGCTGACTGGAAAACTTACTTGTTGGACTCAAAGGTCCGCCCTCACCGGGGTTTATGAAAGTTTACTAGTAGTAACCTCTGCAAAACACACTGCGGCAGTGATCAGTACTCCATACATCTTAGTACACTTTACCTGGTAAATGTATCTTGTCCCATTAGATTACACCCGATATCCGATGACTTGATTGAAGAATAGTGATTCTTTGAATTAATGACCACACCACTCTGTTGGTTCGCAACACTCCCGTTACACCGTTTATTAAGATATGTTCTTTTATTCCAATACTGTTTACCTAAAGAAGCCTGATCACACTTCTATGTAATTATAATGGTGTTTTTGTGAGACACTTTGTTCACACTAACACACAGGATCAGGGTTCTTTGTTGGTTATTCCCGGCTCAGTGTGAGTACCAGTATGGTCAAAAGAAATCTAATGTCACAGCGTCTCCCCGCATCTCACTTTGTGCCCAGCATAAAGGAAAAGACTGACCTGGATAATTTTTTCTTTCTTGCAAAACTATCCACTATGAAGCAAAGCAAATGCTGAATTCTTGCTGTCTTAAGCATAGACACCAATGTACACTATCTTTACTGTGGAATATAAATGGAACTCTACAGCAGACAAATTTCCTCTAATTGTCCTGCTAAGAAACAAGGATGGACTATCTTTCATTAAACTAAGCTACATGCAACATCTCGTACTGCATCTGGGATCAATTACTCGCTGAGTAGCAGTAACAAGATGTTTGAGCCCCTTCAAGAAGTTGGGCCCTCTCAGGGCTGAAAGGGGCTGAAGGGAAGCTGGAAGGGGCTGATACCTCCCTCTTTGAGAAAATTTTTCTCCACACTGGGGGCGGCAGAGGCTCACGCTGCAGGTGACTATTCATCACTTAACATTAATTTGATTTCTCAATCGACACCAATGCTGCTTGTCTTTTCTCAATAACAGCTTTAACCTGTTGGTTTCTGGAAATCACTATTTTGTTTCGAACACTCTGTAATTCTAACGGCAGTAGTTATTTATTGTACCGCTTATCACTACACCTTTGCTTAAAAACCATTCAACTGGACCCCTGATTGATTCATTGGCAATCAGGATATATTTCACAATTTTTTCCAAGTGCCATTGAGACCTCCCATCATTGTCAAAACATCACTATGTCACCATGACTTAAGGAATTATGATTTTCAGGAAAACACTCCAAAGAAGTGTTCTCTCAATGAGGTAAAACAAGATAGTACCTTCTCGGCCAAAATTTGTCCCAACTTTACAATCACTTTAGTAAAGGTGTTTGATTATCATCTCTGATCTTGCTACATGTCGAACATAAGTAGGATCCTCTATGATTTCTGTATCATTCATGGGAGGAACAGGTTCGAGCCTTCTGCCATGGAGCAAATGAGATGGACTTAATACTTCTAAATTGTCCAGATGATCGGTAACATAAGTCAGAGGTCTGTTGTTGACTCTATCTTCTATTTCAGTCACAATTGTACGGAATTCTTCGTACGTTTTACAGTGCTGAACATTCTTTCATAAAATCCGCCATGCCATGGAGATTTAGGAGGAATGTATCTCCAACGACAACTGCATTGATTCAGCATCTGTTGTACTTCTGACTTATCAAAGATCTTGCTTATATAAGCAACACCAGCAACAAAGTTTGTTGCACTGTCTGAAATCATCAATCAGGGACATGCCCTTCTGGCTGCAAACCTTCTGAATAATTTGATAAAGGTTTCAGCAGACATATCAGTGGCTACTTCTAGATGTAACAAACAGATGTACGCCTCGATGGGAACTTTATCAACTGTTTTGGTTAGAATTATTGGTCCAGTGTAATCTACACCTGTCACCTCAAATGGAGTGACATGACAAACTCTTTCAGAGGGGTATGGAGGTCGACCAGGATACTGACATACTCACATATCGTAGTGACGACAAAATAACAGCTATATCTAACTGTACTTTGGGATAGGGTTGTTTATTCAGTTTCTGCAATACTGTTCTTCTTATGAAGGACCTTGGTAAGCCTTGATCATATAGTGTTAGCACATTGGTTTTGTGTAATTTGTTAGATAACTCAAGCTATCGGGAGAGCAGTCGCTTTAAATTTATCTTATGCTGTTGCTTGATTACTTCCTGATTCTGTGGAAGTCTTCTGCTGCTCAGCAAAAGTATTTGGGAATAATGCTGTATGATGCATACCCTTGCATTTAAAACACTTCTTCAGTGAGCATTTTCCTCCCCTGTGTTCACCTAAACACTTGTTGCACCTTTTCAGCTGATGAGTACGTTGTTTTCGTGCCTCCATCGATGTGTATTGACTATAATACTGTGCCCAATATGTTCCGTCACAAAGTACACATTTTGGAGTACGTTAAGTGTGACAGTCTGTTTACTGTCTGTTGTGTTCACAGCTTGATAAATGCCTACATGGGATTTCCCATTCTGTGATTTAGTGGGAGTAGGTATACTCTTTTTATACTGAGTTGAAGGTTTGTTATCCACAGGATTTGTGGATGTTTCATCTTGTCTCGTTGTTTGCATGCAAGAAACTATTGCTAATTTCTTCAAAAGTGAAATAACGTTTATTGAACATAATATTTAATCGTTCAGTAGTTTGTGGTGACAGCTTATCTTGTACAATACCACTGATAAACCAATCACATACCCTTGGGTTTTTACCCTCTGTTTTTACAGTTACTGTCTACCAGGACAATAACTGCACCAGGGGCGATAGCACCATCTGGCCCAGTCCATGGACTCATTTTCTTATATATGGAAAAATAAAAACTACGTAGTTATTTTAATGTGTGTTTTAATGAACGTTGTCTCTTTCAATGCCACTTGAAAGTGTCACAGGGCATGGTTATTTAAATCTGGCACAGGCCATAGATCTTGATATCGTTGTCACAACTGTGGATGTAGAAGTCAGGTGTGTAGATACAGGCGTAGTTGGCGTTAGTTCCTCCATCAGGTTGGCCTGGCCACCAGTTCGCATCGTCCATAGGTGAGTTGTCGCTAATCCATAGCCATCTGCAGAGAGAGTGATAGGGAGAATATTGTATTTTTGTTGTTGGAAAGTGAGGAATGATATTAATATCCTGCGAAGGCAGAATATTAGTGTTGGAGATGATCCGTAAGTTCACTTCATTTTGTACTTAGACTGCAACCTATATACAAAAGCTTAAAGGAGGCACTTTTTTTTCTTATTAATATGAAGAGGAGGTGGAGGGTGTGTTTTCCTGAACCTGGGATGCAAGATGCTGTTATCCGTCTTGAGAACATCATGGAAAGCAATGGCAGCAATCCTTTACCTGCTGGAGGCAACGATGTCGGCAAGCATAGGAGTGAGGACCTCATTACTAGGTATAAGTCAGCAATAGTCTTAAGTTGAAAGGGTAAGTGCCCAGTATTATGTGGCAGTTTTCCTAGAATGGGTAATGGAAATGAATGGTTCCCCAGATCAATTGCTATTGATTGTTGGCTAGACAAACGCTGATGATATTACAGGACTACATTGACAACTGGGAGCACGTCTACAGCAGAGAAATGACATGTATGCCAGAGATGGGGTTTACTTATCTAAATATTTGAGTTCTAGCTAATCAGTGAAGAGTGTTGTTTGGGTTATAAATTAGAAACAGTTAGAAGTATGAGTTTTGGTAGGAAAGAATGGATTGTAGTAATATTAATTTAGGGTTCCGATATTATGAATTTTAGGAATAAAAGCCACTCAGTAACACTGGGAAAAGATAATAACAGAAATTGTTGAAATGCAGCGTTGAATAGTGGAAAAGGTACAAAAAAATGATCTTAAGATATTTTATGTTAATAGTCGAAGTGTCAGGAAAACTATGAATTGCGTCTGTTTGCGTATGTGGGAAACAATGATGCTTTTGCAATAACTGAGTCATGGTTTAATTTGAAGAGTCGGGATATGATTGCCGAGTTCCACAATCAAATATTGTTGCATGAATATAAATATAAAAAAGCTGGATTAGTTACAGAATGTGTTTGGGTAGAATTTCTAGGACGGCAAAAAATATTGATTTTAGGTGTAATATACCGATGCACAAACATAGAAAGTGACAGAGAGAGACTTTTTTGGGAAGCGATTGTTAGGGCTTCCAGATATGATAACGTAATAAAAGAAATGGAATTTTACTACAGCCAAACTGACTATATTTCTTTGGCCAGTAATATGGACTCCAATGATTTTCTGGAAGTAGTTAAGAACTGATTTTTTAAATAGTTTGTACAGAACCTATCAGAGGTAATATGCTCTACTTGGGTCA
>NC_069419.1:38627875-38630375 GCF_026875155.1 Cherax quadricarinatus
AAACGATACCCCAGCAACTGACCATTATTCAACAATTTAACGAATTATTCGAATTCTTGAACAAATTGTTTTCAAGGGCAATTAAAGAATGCAAGTTGGAACTTAGCTGTTGATGAGCTTGTTTAATGCTTACCTCCAAACTGGTGTTGTACCAGAGACGTGGAAGATGGCTAATGTAATTTCTGTATTTAAATCGGGGGATTTAATTACCATCCAATAAACTTGACATCTATAGTAGGCAAATTATTAGAATCAGTTATAGCTGATATTGAACATCAAAATGGTATACAATACCGACAGGTTGTTAGGTAAGACACATATGCAACAGTTAGACAACTTTATTCCGAAACGTTTCGCCTACACAGTAGGCTTCTTCAGTCGAATACAGAAAACAGGCAGGAACAGTAGAGATGTGAAGACGATGTAATCAGTCCATCACCCCTGTAGTCATAGAATTTGAGGTTGTCAGTCCCTCGGCCTGGATAAGTTCAGTTCCATAGTCAGGAACTATAGTTCCTGACTATGGAACTATAGTTCCTGACTATGGAACTGAACTTCTCCAGGCCGAGGGACTGACAACACTCAAATTCTATGACTACAGGGGTGTTTGGACTGATTACATCGTCTTCACATCTCTACTGTTCCTGCCTGTTTTCTGTATTCGACTGAAGAAGCCTACTGTGTAGGCGAAACGTTTCGGAATAAAGTTGTCTAACTGTTGCATATGTGTCTTATATATAGCTGATATTATTGGAAGGCGTCTTGACAAGCATAATTTGATCAATAAGTCTCAGCATGGATTCACGAGAGGTCGTTCCTAACTGACAAATTTTCTGATGTTCTTCAATGTAGCCTTTGAGGTAGTAGACAATGATAAAGCATATAATACTGTTTGTTTGGATTTCAGAAAAGCCTTCGATACAGTACCTCACAAAAGACTTAAGAAAAGTGGCAGCACATGGTATGGGAGGTAAAGATCTAACTTGGATTGAGGTATGTTTTACCAATACAAAGCAGAGTTACTATTAATGGGGTCAAGTCTGAACAGGGACCGTCACTTGTGGCGTTCCACGAGGATCAGTTTTAGGCCCATTGTTGTTCATAATTTACAGTAATGACCTTGATGAAGAAATTACAAGTGACATGAACAAATTTGCTGATGATGCAAAAATAGGCCTAATGACTGATTCTGAGGAGGATACCAGTAAATTCTAGAAAGATTTGGACAAATTAATGCTTTGAAAAGTGGCAGATGCAGTTCAATGTGGACAAGTGTAAAGTCTTAGTCCTCGGGAATGAAAATAACCTTCGAAGTTATAAACTAGGTGATGTAGAGCTTGATTACACAGAATGTGAAAGACTTGGGAGTCATGGTAAACAGAAAGCTAAAACTAAGACAACAATTACTAGGATTTATTACAATAAGTATAAGTAACAAGTACAAAAGTTATATTACAGTTCCGTATATGTAATAATGTTGGAAGAATTACTGACAATATGTTAGGTAAAAGGAAACATGTGCAACTAATTTGGCATGTTACTGTGGCAGCGTTTCGCTCTCCAGGAGCTTTGTCAAGCCGTTACAAACAATACAGGGACATAAAGGTACAGAGTGAGGTGGAAAGTATAATATAATCGTTGTAGCGGTAGTACTTGTGGTGGTATTAGTAGCAGTAGTGAGATTAAGACACATGTGCAACATCTGGGTATCTTTATTGTAGAAGTTTCGCCATCCAGTGGCTTTATCAATACAAATTCATGTCCTAGAATTTGTATTGATATAGCCACTGGGATGGCGATAGTTACATATAAGATACAAGTAGCAGTAGTACTTGTGGTAGTAGTAGTAGTAGTAGTAGTGGTTTAGAAAGACACCTAAGCAAACACTATGACATATTTATTAGAAAACGTTTCGGTCCTGGGACCTTGATCACATCTGATCAAGGTCCCAGGACCGAAACGTTTTCTAATAAATATGTCATAGTGTTTGTTTACGTGTCTTTCTAAACCAACTTGTCGGTATTTATTGCCAAGGTTTATATCAGTAGTAGCAGTACTTGTGGTATAGTAGTAGTAGTACTTGTGGTAGTAGTAGTGGTACTTGTGGCAGTAGAGGTAGTACTTGTGGTAGTAGTAATTATACTTGTAGTAGTAGTAGTACATGTCGTAGCAGTAGTAGCAGTAGTAGTTGTAATACTTGTGATAGTAATACAATAGTAGTTGTAATACTTGTGTTATGTAAAAAGACACAAGTGCAACTAATGTGACATTTTATTGTGGCAACGTTTCGCTCTCCAGGAGCTTTGTCAAGCCGTTACAAACAATATATGGACACAGAGGGTATATATAGCCTCTGAGTGAGGTGTAGCTGTTGTAATCTAGTGGTAGTAGTAATGGAAATACATGTGGTAGAAAAAGTCGAATTGTGCATGAATAAAAACGCTTTTAAACCATTTGCTTGAGTAGCATAAAGTTAGGTTGGACAAATATTTCTATAAGT
>NC_069419.1:38635375-38648151 GCF_026875155.1 Cherax quadricarinatus
TCACCACATCTTTTAGGTATTGTATTTGCCATGGAGAGTGATTTTTAAGCAGTGGGTAACCTGTCTGTCTTTTCAGCTTGGAGGGACAGTGAGGGTCACCTGTCAATCAACGAGAAGAAATGATGGAGAAGGCTAACGTCCAGAGACTTCCCATTTTGGATTTAAATTACCTGTGCACCTGTAGGAATGCAGGACATAACCCCACATCATTGCAGCGGTAAGAAACCTGCTTTCCTGTATCGGGATAGAATACTCAAGGCTCTATCTACTGTGAAGAATAGCCAGTGGGTCGTAACCAACACCCGCGACCCCCCCCCATCATCAGCAACGGCTACGAGTTCAACAAACATAGTGTCACCAACACCAGACACCCCTATTTATATTAGCGTTGAATTAAGTTATCATTTTATTTTTCATTTTTATTTCTTTAATGAGGATTAATATTTCATATTTAAGTGTTTTATATTTTAAATTTCTATATAATAAGTGTTTATGTTTGTCTGTTATTATTTCTTTTTCTATTCATTAATTTTCCTGAGGAGGAGCCAGCCTTAGTAATACTTACTGAAGTTGTTACAGGGCTGAGTAAGCCTTCCCGGTATCTTTATTGAGGAAACGTTTCGCCACACAGTGGCTTCATCAGTCCATACGTAGGAGAAACTTGAAGAACAGGAGGAGAATGAGGTAATCAGTCCCTCAACCTTGAGTCGATATGTTCAGTCCATCAATCTTGAATAGAATACGGCATATGAGCGGAAAAGCAGCTTATAAACCGTTTTGGCAGGAGAGGTGTAGCAGTCATAGGTGGTGTCACATTTGTTCAATGTGGAAGTAGGTCGTGCCCAGAATTAGGCAAGCGGAAAAAATTCCTAAGTATTTTAAGATCCCAAGAAGTTGCAGTGTCTGCAGGTTTGTAGATATATATTATATATATATATTATATATATTTTTATATATATTATATATATATATTTATATATATATAATTATTATATAATAATATAAATATATATATATTTTTAATATTTATTTATATATATTATATTATATATAAATATATATTTTTTATAATATTATTTATATATTTAAATTTTATAAAATTTTAAATTATACATACATATATTATATATATATTATATGTCGTGCCAATGGGCAGAATTGCGATCTTGGTTAAATGCAACGTCTCTTGCCTATAGGAAAAGTAAAAAATTTGGTAGAAAAAATTTCCCCAAAATCATTCTAAAAACGAAAAAAAATTTTTCACTGTTTTAGTTTGGTATTAAATTTTTTTAAACAAATCTAAAATTAATTAGTTGGGTTAGGCTAAAAAAAAAAATTTTTTTGTTTAATAAGGTTAGGTAAGTTTTTTAAATTCTTCTGGGGCAAAAATTTAAAAATTTTTACTTAACATTAATTAAAAATATATATTTTAAAAGTATAAGAGAAATTTTGAAAGGACTTAAATTTTAAATGAGTTCTTGTTAAATGACCGTTTTTTCATATCGGACGACATATATATTAATTTATTATTATTTAATTTTTAATATATTTTATATTTATATAATATATATATATATATAAATATTTTTTTTATATATATAATTATTTTATATATTATATTTTTATATTTTTTATAAATAAGTGTGCCCAATAGGCAGACCTTTCTTTTGGCTTAAAAAGCAACGCTATCTTGCCCAAAAAAGGGCAAGCGAAAATTTGTTATGCAAAAATTTCGCCAAAAACATTTGGGAACCTGAAGAAAAAAATAATTTCACTGTGTTTTTTTATATTAAATTTTTGTTAACAAATTTAAAATAATTTAGTTGGGTTAGGCTAAAAAAAAATTTTTTTTGTTAAAATAAGGTTAGGTAAGTTTTCTAAAAGACTCTTTTGGTGCAAAATTTTTAAAAATTTTTTCTAAATTAAAGAAAAAAAAAAACTTTTAAAAGGGATAAGAGAAAAATTTTTGAAAGGACTTAATTTTAAAGAGTTCTTGTATACCGTTAAAATGTATGGTAGAGTTATTTTTGAAGAATTAAGAGAAAGACGGGAAAAGGATAGCAGAAACAAGGAGGCTTTAGGAAAGGTAGGGGGTGTATGAACCAGGTGTTTACAGTGAAACATATAAGTGAACAGTTTTTAGATAAGGCTAAAAGAGGTCTTTGTGGCATTTTGGATTTGGAAAAGGCGTATGACAGGTTTGGATAGGGGGGCAATGTGGCAGATGTTGCAGGTGTATGGTGTAGGGGGGTAGGTTACTGAAAGCAGTGAAGAGGTTTTTACGAGGATAGTGAGGCTCAAGTTAGAGTATGTAGGAAAGAGGGAAATTATTTCCCAGTAAAAGTAGGCCTTAGACAAGGATGTGTGATGTCACCGTGGTTGTTTAATATATTTATAGATGGGGTTGTAAGAGAAGTAAATGCGAGGGTCTTGGCAAGAGGCGTGGAGTTAAAAGATAAAGAATCACACATAAAGTGGAGGCAAAGAGGGGAATGTATGAGAATATAGTTTTACCAACGCTCTTATATGGGTGTGAAGCATGGGTGATGAATGTTGCAGCGAGGGAAGGCTGGAGGCAGTGGAGATGTCATGTCTGAGGGCAATGTGTTGGTTTATAATGCAGAAAATTCGTAGTTTGGAAGTTAGGAGGAGGTTCGGGATTACCAAAAATTTTTGCAGAGGGCTGAGGAAGGGTTGTTGAGGTGGTACGGAATGTAGAGAGAATGGAGCGAAACAGAGTGACTTCAAGAGTGTATCAGTCTGTAGTGGAAGGAAGGCGGGGTAGGGGTCGGCCTAAGAAAGGTTGGAGGGAGGGGGTAAAGGAGGTTTTGTGTGAGAGGGGCTTGGATTTCCAGCAGGCATGCATGATCGTGTTTGATAGGAGTGAATGGAGACAAATGGTTTTTAATACTTGACGTGCTGTTGGAGTGTGAGCAAATTTACATTTATGAAGGGGTTCAGGGAAACCGGCAGGCCGGACTTGAGTCCTGGAGATGGAAAGTACAGTTCCTGCACTCTGAAGGAGGGGTGTTAATGTTGCAGTTTAAAATCTGTAGGTGTAAACCACCTTTCTGGCAAGACGTGATGGGGTGAATGATGGTGGGATTCGGCAGTGTGGATAATAAAAAAAATATTATATAATGTCGTGTCAAATAGGTAAAATTGTGATTTGCTCCCCCCCCTAAATAGCACATCTCTTGCTAAGAGGGGAAGCGAAAATTTTATGTATGCACTAATGTACAAAAACCGTTCTGAAACCTAACGAGAAATATTTAATTGTGTTTATTAATTATTAAATTATTGTAAACTTATCTAAAAATATGTGTAATTGGATCATATAAATTAAATTGCGCTTGTTATAATGGGTGGGTTAAGTTTTCTAAGTGCTTTTGAGTAAAGAAAAATTATTAATTTTTACAATATACAACTGAAAAAAAAAGTAGGGAAAATTTTTAGAAAGGATTTAACTTAAATGAGTTCTTGCTATTTGGACAATTTTACTTATTCAGCGGGGACACACACACACACACAACACACACCACACACACACACAACACACACACACACACACACACAACACACACAATAAATAATATATTTAGATATGTTGTGCCGAAAATGTAAAAAAGGGTCAATTAGCAAGAAACTCATTTACCAAATTAAGTCTTTCTAAATTTTTCTTTTATAGGTTTATAGATTTATTTTTTTTCGTTAATGTGATGTAAAAATTTTATATTTTGCACCAAAAGAAACTAGAAAACTTACCTAACCTTATTATAACAAGAACAATTTATTTTAACCTAACCAACTAAATATATTTTAGAGTGGTTTACAATTATTTAATACTAAACAAACACAGTGAAATATATTATTTTTCGGTTAGTTCAGAATGATTGTGGCGAAATTATTACTTACACAAATTTTCACTTGTCCTATATGGCAAAGATGAGCGTTGCTATTTAAGCCAAGATCCGCAAGTTCGCCTATTCGGCACGCCATATATAATATATATATATACATTATATATATATATATATCTATATATATATATATATATATATTATATTATTATATATATATATATATATATAAATATATTATATATTTATATAATAGATATATTTATGTATATTTTTATATATATATATATAAATATGTCGTGCCGAATAGGCAGGAATTTTGCGATCTTGGCTTAAATAGCAAACGCTATCTTGCCATATAGGACAAGCGAAAATTTGGTAATGCAATAATTTCGCCAAAATCATTCTGAACCTAAACGAAAAAAATATATTTCAGTTGTGTTTGTTTAGTATTAAATTACTGTAAAGAATTCTAACAAATATTTGTTGGGTTAGTCTAAAATAAATTGTTTTCTTATTATAATAAGGGGTTAGGTAAGGTTTTCTAAGATTCTTTTGGTGCAAAATTAAAAATTTTACATTAGCATTAATGACAAAAAAAATATTTATCTTAAAACGTTTAAGAGAAAATTTTAGAAAGAACTTAAAAATTTTAAATGGTTCTTCTTGCTATTGGACCAGTTTACATATTCGGCACGACTTATATATATACATACATATTATATATATATATAAATTTATATTATTTTATATATTATATTGATATATATATTTGTTGTTATATATATTATATATAAGATATTTATATGTATAGATATATTTATATATTATTATATATATTAATATATATATTATATATATATGATATTATATATTATATATATGATAATATATCTATATATATATGTATATATAAATATTATATATTTTTATATATATATATATATATAGATCTATATATTTATATATTATATATATATGTTTATATAAATATTTATATAGATATATAGATATAATATCATATATTATTATATTTATATTTATATGTATTATATATTTATTTTATATATATATATATATATATATATGTATAATATAGATATATATCTATTATTTATATATAATATATATATACATAGATATATATTATTTATATATGTATATAATATATATATGTATATATATATATATAAAAAATAGTTATATATATATTATATATTATATATATATTTAATGTTATATATATATATATATATTATATATATAATATATATATATATATATATATTATGTATATATTATATATATATTATATATATTTTATATATGTATATATATTTATATAGATATATATAATAATATATATATATATATATATATATACATTTTATATATAGTATATATATATATATTGTATATTTATATATATATAATATATATGTATATATATATATATATATATATATATTTGTTTATATATATATATATATATGTATAAATATATATATATATAAATGTATATATATATATATATATGTATAATATTATATATGTATATATATATATATGTACATATATATTATGTATATATATCTATATATATATATATATTTATCTATATGATATATATTATTATATATATATATAGATATATATATATATTATATATATATATATATATATATTTATATATATATATTGTATGTATATTATATATATTTAATGATATATATATATATATAATATATATATATATATATAAATATATATTTATTATATATATATATGAGGCATTAGGTTAAAATAAAAGGGGGTAAGGCCAGCGGGAATGATGGGATAAAGATAGAAATGTTAAAAGGCAGGTGGGGATATATAGTTTTGGAGTGGTTGGTTTGCATTTATTTAAATAAATGTATGGAAAGAGGGTAAGGTACCTAGGGATTGGCAGAGAGCATGCATAGTCCTTTGTATAAAGGCAAGGGGATTAAAAGGAGTGAAAAATATAGGGGGGAATATGTCTGTTGAGTTATACTGGCAAAGTGTATGGTAGAGTTATTATTGAAAGGATTTAAGAGTAAGGGACGGAGGGAATAGGGATTAGCGGATGAACAAGGAGGCTTTAGGAAAGGTAGGGGGTGTGTGGACCAGGTGTTTTAAGTGAAACATATAACTGAAACAGTATTTAGATCAAGGCTTAAAGAGGTCTTTTGTGGCATTATGGATTTGGAAAAAAGGCGTTTGACAGGGTGGATAGGGGGGGCAATGTGCAGATGTTGCAGGTGTTATGGTGTAGGAGGGGGCTAGGTTACTGAAAGCAGTGAAGAGTTTTTACGAGGATAGTGAGGCTCAAGTTAGAGTATGTTAGGAAAGAGGGAAAAAAATTTCCAGTAAAAGTAGGGCTTAGACAAGGATTGTGTTGAATGTCACCGTGGTTGTTTAATATATTTATAGATGGGGTTGTAAGAGAAGTAAAATGCGAGGGTCTTCGGCAAAGGCGTGGAGTAAAAGATAAAGAATCACACATAAAGAGGGAGTTGTCACAGTTGCGCTTTGCTTGCATGACACTGTGCTCTTGGGAGGATTCTGAGAGAAGTTGCAGCGATTGGTTAATGAATTTGGTAAGGTGTGCAAAAGAAAGAAAATTGAATGTGGAATACAGAAAGGTAAGGTTATGAGGATAACAATAAGATTAGGTGATGAAAGATTGGATATCAGATTGGAGGGAGAGAGTATGGAGGAGATGATTGTATTCAGATATTTGGGGAGTGGACTCGGTCAGGCGGATGGGACTATGAAAGATGAGGTGAACTCATAGAATGATTAGGGGAAAAGGGTGAGTGGTTTGCCACTTAGGAGTCTGTGGAGACAAAAGACCTTTGTCCTTGGAGGCAAAGAGGAGAATGTATGAAGAGTATAGTTTTACCAACGTTCTTATATGGGTGTGGAAGCATGGGTGATGTATGTTTGCAGCGAGGAGGAGAAGGATGGAGGCAGTGGATGTCATGTCTTGAGAGCAATGTTGTGGTGTGATATATGCAGAGAATTGTTTAGTTTGGAAGTTAGGAGGAGGTGCGGGCGGATTACCAAAACTGTTGTCCAGAGGCGGAGAAGGGTTGTTGAGGTGGTTCGGACATGTGGAGAGAATGGAGGCGAAACAGGAATAATTCAAGGTGTATCAGTCTGTAGTGGATGGAAGGGCTGGGGTAGGGTAGGGGTCGGCCATCGGAAAAGGTTGGAGGGGAGGGGGTTGGGGGTAAAGGAGGTTTTGTGTGCGGGGGCCGGACTTCCAAGCAGGCATGCTGTGAGCGTGGCTTTATAGGAGTGGAATGGTGACAAATGGTTTTTTTTTTTAATACTTGACGTGCTGTTGGAGTATGAGGAAAGTAACATTTGTGAAGGGAGTTCAGGGAAACCGGGCACGGCCGGACTTGATTCCTGGAGATGGAAGTACAGTGCCCCTGCACTCTGAAGGAGTGTTAATGTTGGAGTTTTAAAATCTGTAGTGTAGTAAAGCTCCTTGGGCAAGTACATGGGATTGAGTGAATGATGGTGAATAAGTTTTCTTTTTCGGGCACCTGCCTTGGTGGGAATCGGCAGTGTGATAATTATATATATATATATATATATATATATATATATATATATATATATATATAATTATATATATATGTTATCTATATATTATGTCGTGCGAATTGTAAAATGGTCAATCGCAAGAACTCATTTAAAATAAGTCCGTTCTAAAATTTCTCTTATTCGTTTAAAGATATATTATTTTCTTAATTGTTGATGTAAAAATTTATATTTTGCACCTAAAGGACTTAGAAAACTTACCTAAACCTTTATTTTAGCAAGTGCAATTTATTTTAGCCTACCCAAACTAAATAAAAAATAATATTGTTTAGATTTGTTTACAATAATTTGAATTACTAATAAGCACAGGGAAATATATTTTTTTCGTTAGGTTCAGAACGATTTTTGGCGAAATTATTGCATACCCAAATTTTCACTTGTCCTATAGGGCAAGATGAGCGTGCTATTTAAGCCAAGATGGCAAGTTCTGCCTATTCGGCACGACATTTATATATATATATATATATTATATTTATATATATATATTTATAATATATATATATATTATATATTATATATATATATATATATATATTATTATTATATATATTAGCTTAAAATAAGCTTAATTGTTTTTACATGTTTAATAAATCTTTAATAACTGAAGGAGATGTGCTAGTAAGACTGAATTGTACTAATTTTTATTATATTAATTCATAACATTACTTATTGGATTGTTAACTGCATAAAGAACTTGGTTTGATGTCACTGGCATTCATACCAAAAATATTAGTTAGGGGCCGTCATGTCAAATGGAAGCCATAAAAAAGAGTTTCCGGCATATGAGAGTGTTAGTAAGTTGCCTTTACCTTCGAAATAGTGATTTAATAAGAGGATTTTGAAAATCTATGAATTCTATTTAAAATTAAAGCAATGTTAGTATTCACGAAATATTCTGTAATTTTTCTCTACATGTTCATCGTTACATAATGAAATTCAGTAGTTTGAAGTGGGTCGTGGGATCGAGCCCGTAGCCTTGTGCAACTATTATTCTTCAACTTGTGCTCGAACAAATATGTGAACAAGAAATACGTTTCATAAGTGTCACAGTTTGTATCTAAAACTGCATAACAAGAACTTAACCTTTGTTTTAATATTCTTGATATATTGAATTGAAGCTAACCTTCACATTCCTTGGATCAAACCTGATTATCTTTCATTTTCCAGACACTGTGCGATCCCCAAGAATTTTCTACTACCACTACTGTTCGACTATACTATTTACCATTTTCTACAACTACTGTTGCTTACTACTTCACTACTACTTTACTATACTTACTACTACTCTTACTTCTACGGTTGATACTGTACTATGATTTTACTGCTACTACTTATAATAATAATAATATAATATTAGAATAATAATATTAGTAATATTAATAAATAATAATGAATACATATAAAATTGCAACACTTTTCTTTCTACTGATTACCATCACATTTTGTACTCAATGACCCGCTTCTTCCTGATACTCTAACTATGTTTAATTACTCTCTGAAGTTTGCTAAATTCTTTAATCCTCCATATGATGAAATGTGTTTGTGAGAGACGATGAATGTCATTAGTGAAAGTGGTTTTAGTCTCGTATACATGACAGTGACTGACTCTGCCCACCTAGCAAAGTGACACCTCTTACTAGAGCTCAGCATCGAACCTGAGTCCTCGAGTTGTCAGTGGAGCACACAGTTCATTCGGGCTGCCACGGTGGAATTATATAAACTCTTCTCGGAATCTGTTAGAATGTTCACACGGTGTGGATAAAGTAGGTTATCTGGCGAGGAATCAATTCTGTCATCGAGGTAGGAGTCCATAATTCAGTACTCAGGGTATGGATAAGGTTTAGTTATCTTTGCAACCAGAAATAATGTCTACATCTGAGTTAACGGATTGTGTGAGGGGCCAGATGTACAGAATTACTGCCATGTTGTTTTATTCGTCAATAAAAATCACATGGCATGGAGCTTTATCATCAGATGACTATTTAATTAAATGGTAAGGGACTGTGGCGTTGCCTCTGGACGTATGGTGAGCCATGGTATACCTTTGACCTGTTTCCAGATACATTCTACCCTCGCAGCCCAGCCTGAAGCCAGATTTCCGTTTTCACTGTTTGGTCAACTTGGCTGTTGTTGTTAGCGGCCTATAGACCCACATAGCCATCATAACCTGGCTGATCAGGCAATCTGTATAAGGTAGCTATCCATTTTCTTCTTCATATCTGCTCTTATTCTGATAACATTTCGGACATAACGTTCTTTGTGCTTATGGCTTCCCTTCTTTCACTGGGTTTATTTAATGCTTTCTTCCATATTTTCTTTAGTAAGTTATGGTCGAGTTCTGCTTGATAACCTAACCTCGAGTATGTTGAGTCTTTCATAGATTTTTAACCGAGTGTCTGCAGGCATTAAAAAGATCTCTGCACATTTTTGAGGTCTAATATACCTCCTGCCATGAGAGTTACTGTGAGCAGAGAACACCATTACACACGCGAGAGTACAAATGATCTGAACAGGACTATCATTAGCGTGTCTTCTCTTTTAAGGTAAGACACATGTGCAACAATTGGGGTCTTTATTACGAAACGTTTCGCCTACACAGTAGGCGTCTTCACTCGAATACAGAGGCAGCAGAAGCAGCCTGGAGAAGAGTTCTGCTCCCATTGTCTGGGACTGACCACGTCAAAACTACGTCTTTAAGAATGATGGACTGATTACATCGTCTTTACATCTCTACTGTTTCTGCTGCCTCCTCTGTACTCGACTGTAATAGCCTTCTACGTAGGCGAAAAGTTTCGGAATAAAAATACTTAACTGTTGCACATGTGTATTACTTATTAACTTGTCAGTATTGTACGTATTACCATATTCACGTGTCATCTCTTGTTTTGAAGGTTATCATAATCCACCACGCAATTTTCCGAACATTTGCTACACTTTCCTAATTGTGCTGTATAAGAATTGGTCTTATGACAATATTATTTCTAAATCTTTTAGATGATCATTTCGTTCAATGAGTTAGTCTGCCTCTGTTCTGTATCTTGTGCCCACTTTGAGTTCTTCATTCTTTCCTTATTTAAGCAGCTGGCATTTGTCTCCATAGACCAACATGGTTTTGTCCTATGCCCATTAGAAAGCTTTCTTCAAATCTGTAATTTTTCTGTCTCTTCTTCAGAAGTTACTTTCATACTTATCATTTCATTGTTTACAAAAGTTGGTACGAAGTGTTTTTATCAATGTTCGCTTTGAGTATGAGAAACAGAACAGGTGCTGGAACCTAGCCTTACGATAATGACTTTTTTTGCTTCGATAAGACTAGGTTTTATTTTGTTCACTACCACACATTATTATTGATTTTAATATTCACTTTCTCACTTTTTCTGTTATTACCAACTGACTTTATTTTATAAGAATTACTCTGGTCGCATTCGTAAAAAACTTCAGCGATTTATGTGTAACCAGCATCTGAATTTTGTTTACCTTCCAGAGTCTCAGTCATTTTGTTATAGTGTTGAAATAAACCTGAGAGTGATAATGTCAGAATATCTCACCTTCAAGTATCACAACATTGTTATCATTATATCTGCGAGAAAATTTATGGAACGAATAATGGGAGCTTTCGAAAATAAGGGATGCCATGGCTTTGATGAAACTCCTTAAGTCACTTGTTCTCTCTTGGCTGGAAAACTGCTGTACACTAATAGCCTCACTCAAGGCAGGCGAAATCCCAGATCTAGAGAATGTACAGTGAACTTCACTGGACGTATTAGTTCAGTGAAACACCTAAATTACCGGAACGTTTGAAGTCCCTTGACCTGTACTCTCTGGATCCCTGGAATACAGGCGAGGATGATACATCATAATCAACACCTGGAAAATCCTAGGGATTGGTCCAAAATCTGCACACTGAAATCACTCATTATGAACACAAAAGGCTAAGCCGTCGGTGCAACATACCTCCAAATGAAAAGCAGGGGTACCAAGAGTACATTAAGAGAAAACACAATAAGGATCCCTAGCCTAGACTGTTCAAGAGCCGCCTGTCTTACATAAAGGGGATACCAATGGTCCCCTGGCAGTCTTCGAGAGGGAACTGGACACATACATAAAATCAGTTCCCAGTCAGTCGGGTTGTGGCTCGTATATTAGATTACGTGTAGCCAGCAGTAACAGCCTGGTTAATTTGTTCTGATCCACCGGGAAACCTGGTCGAGGACTGTGGGGGTGTTGACCCCCATAAAAACCTCCGGACATGCTCCATTTAGTTATGAAAAGTAGGATTTTCCTGCTGTAAAACCATGCTGATTTAGAATGAGTAGTTCATACTAACCAAAAATCAGTAAGTTGGGTCTTAGCTTAACATCCTTTCCAAGACTTACGACGCCTTTACTCTGTTTCTCTATTTAAGAAGAGGGGCTGTTTCTGCAAGTTTTAAGTCCTCTGGAATGTTCTCAGAATCTAAGCTCTTCCAGAGGAAGGAGGGAAAAGCCAAGTTCAATTTCTTGGATCAAGAATTCCTCTCTCGAAGAATTCCTCCTTCGAAGCCTTTAAAATTAGCGTTATTGTCAGCTATAACTTGGTGGGTTGGCCGAGTTAACAAAGAAGCTAACAGTCATTGACTCTCGTGTCACTGATAGCACTGATGAACATTATTTCATACTTCACGACTACACTTTTAGGTCTAGCAGTGGAAGTTTATGACTGGGATTTTGCATATGCATTTTTTTATTTCTCCAGATTTCTCGTGTTTCTTCTTTGTGGTATAATTTTATTTTCTTAGCTACACCGATAATTTCTGAGACAATTTTTTTTTGTTTTACTTGGATGTTTGCGGTTTATTTAGCATTTCATGAGCACCAATTCTCTGTAAGATACACAAGGACTTTTATATATATAATATATATATATATATATATATATATATATATATATATATATATATATATATAAAATATATATATATATTATAATAAATATATATATATATATAATTACATATATATATGTCGTGCCGAATATGTAAAACTGGTCAAATTTTGTAAAGAACTCATTTAAAATTATGTCCTTCTGAAATTTTCTCTTATACGTCTAAAGATATATTTTTTTCATTAATGTTAATGTAAAAATTTTAATATTGCACCAAAAGAACTTAAAAACTTACCTAACCTTATTAAAGCAAGAGCAATTTATTTTAGCCTAACCCCAACTAAATATAATTTTAAATACGTTACAATAATTTAGTACTAAACAAACACAATCAAATAAATTTTTTTTTTTTTTTTTTTT
>NC_069419.1:38648651-38680396 GCF_026875155.1 Cherax quadricarinatus
CTTTTTTTATAAAATCTGTTTTGTTTTTCTTCCTCCGGCTGTGCTCTTCACCAGGTTTACTTTCTCAAGACATTTAAAACTCAGAATTATGTAGTTGTGATCACCCCGAGGCTTCCCACAGTGTTCGCTACCTGCACGTAATATGAATAAATGCTCTACACTTGCTGGTTCATCCCCTCTTCCATCTCTTTTTGTCTTCCTAACGCGCTAACATATGTTTACTAAGTGACCTCCATCATTATAGCTCTATGTTCTGTCCTCCAAATGAGATTCAGTTTCTAAGTCTTTAATTTTTTGGCTGAAGTATCTAGTGTTTAGCAGCTTTGCTTTGATAGTATGATGTCTTCATATCACTCAAATTGTTGTGTTAATCATTACTCTGTTATTTTACTATTGTCTTAATCTGTTGTTTTGTGGTGAGTGGCAGTTCACTGTTGCTGTTGTCTTGGGTCTCCCACTCACGAGTCTGCATATTATATGATCATTTGGTAGCTTGTGTTTACTCCTTCACGAAACTTCATTTGTTTCTGTTTAGCAGTGCTATTCCTTTCTACGAACCTCTGCTTATTTATTTTTTATTACATCAACAGTCGATATTCTGTAATGAATATTGTTTTCGTTATCATCTCAGTTTCATCTCCATAATACCTTGGACGTCTGAGGTTGCCTTTCTTAAGCGATCTTTTAATTCATCATTTTTGTTTGATATTCCATCTACTCTATTATGATCTCTTTCTAGTCCATGCAAATGATTTGGAGAAAAGGGGCGGGGCTAGGGTTAGGTTGTTTGGGCTGGAGTGAGTGGAATTATGGGAGAAATTTTATTCTTGTCGGAGTTTACATAGAGACGAAAGGGTCAGGGATATGATTTTCAGGGAAAGGTGAGGCTGGCATTGAGTTATTGAATTTGTACAGATGAGGGCTGGACCTTGAGACAGGACTGCTGAGAGTAAGGCAAGAGATGAATGGAAAGATTGAAAATCTGAGGGCTGGGTTCCTCGTCCATCACCATCTTATTCTTCCTTCCTGTATTTGACATATATCACTCTCATTTATTTGTATCCTTTTCTATTATACATTTATCAAGGCATACAGAACCAGGGTTATATCTTGTCATAACAAAACTCACTTTCTGTTCTAACTCCGTCTTTCATGATACTTGGATCCCAAGGATCAATTTTATTATAAAAAATTTCGTTCTGTTCACTCAGTGATGTTTTTGTTATCTTTTAGATTTTCCTCTTATCTTCGTTACCTTGTTTTACACATCAATGATCTTTATTTTTCCTTCCTTTGTGTTTCTCTTCAGAATATTTTGTGTATTATCACTTCCTTGCTTATCTTAGTGTGTGTGTGTGTGTGTGTGTGTGTGTGTGTGTGTGTGTGTGGTGTGTGTGTGTGTGTGTGTGTGTGTGTGTGTGTGTGTGTGTATGTATGTGTGTGTGTGTGTGTGTGTGTTGTGTAGGTGTGTTAGTGTGTGTGTGTGTGTGTTGTGTGTGGTGTGTGTGTGTGTGTGTGTATGTGTGTGTGTGTGTGTGTGTGTGTGTGTGTGTGTGTGTGTGTGTGTGTGTGTGTGTTGTTGTGTGTGTGTGTGTGTGTGTGTGTGTGTGTGTAGTATGTGATAATCAGTGTGTTGTGTGTTGGTGAGTGTGATGTGTGTTGTATGTATGTGTGTGAATGGTGTGTGTGTGGTGTGTGTGTGTGTGTGTGAGTTGTGTGCGTGTGTGTTGTGTGCGGTGTGTGTGTGTACTCCCTATTTGTACTCACCTATTTGTGGTTGCAGGGGGCGAGTCCTGCTCCTGGCACCCGCCCTTTCACCGGTGCACTAGGCCCTCTCTCTCCCGCTCCATGAGCTTATCAAACCATCGTCTTAAAACTGTTATGGTTCCTGCCTCCACCTGCGTCATTTTCTGGCTATCCACTGACCTTACAACTCATGACCTGAAGAAAATTCTACTATCTCTCTGACTCATTTGTTTAACTTCATTGTGGCCTCTTGTTTCTGAGTCCTCACATGGAACATCTTGTCTTGTCCACCTTGTCTATTCCACGCAATATTTAATATGTCGTTACATGTCTCCCTGCCTCTGTCCTCCAGAGTCAGCGATTTCCCTTAATCTTTCTCATAGGACATTCCACTTAGCTCTGGAACTAACCTTGTCGCAAACCTTGTACTTTCTCTGTTTCCTGACGTGCTTTATCAAGTGCGGGTTCCAAACGGTGCTGCATACTCCAGTATGGGCCTGACATACACGGTGTACAGTGTCTTGAATGATTCCTTACTAAGGTTTTCGGAATGCTGTTCTCAGGTTTGCCAGGCGCCCATATGCTGCAGCAGTTATCTGATTGATGTGTGCTTCCGGAGACATGCTCGGTGTTATACTCACCCCAAGATCTTTCTCCTTGAGTGAGGTTTGCAGTCTTTGGCCACCTAGCCTATACTCTGTCTGTGGTCTTCTGTGCCCCTCCCCCATCTTCATGACTTTGCATTTGGCAGGATTAAATTCGAGAAGCCATTTGCTGGACCAGGTGTCCAGTCTGTCCAGGTCTCTTTGAAGTCCTGCCTGGTCCTGCCTGGTCCTGCCTTTGTGTGTGTGTGTGTGTGTGCGTGTGTGCGTGCGTGGGTGTTAACTACTTGCATAAACATACAAGCTATTTAGTGTTGGTGCAGAAGAGACATCCTATACGAAGAGAGAAAGAGTTATGGGTCGTCTCACCTGAGTGAGAGAAGATGTAAGAGTACACCTGGTCGTGGAGGTCACCTCTCAGCTCAGCTAGGTCGGCACCTTCCGCCTGGCACAACGCCCTCATCGAGGCCCACGTTCCCTTCACATACATGTAAAACTTTACGCACACCTGCGTCACTGCGTCCACGCTGAAGCTTAAATATTCGGCTGGGCATGACGCTGGAAAGGAAGCAACAACGAGCTGAGTTTAACGTAACATTGCGGGTGCTTGAAGAAGGTTAGAACAATGAGAAATCTTTGTTGTAATGTAAATATCACAAATAATATTCGATTACATTTCTTTTATAATACATGTCCAATATACATACTCAAACACTAGTCACACTGTTGTATGAAGAATTAGATATATGGGCAACAACTGGGTATTATCACTGTGTAAACGCTACGCCAACAAGTGGGTTTATCAGTACAAAACAGAAACAAACACAAAAGACTGCAGAGGTAGAAGAAGAAGCGGTAATTAGACCCTCGGTCTAGTAGCTGGTGTTCAGTAGTCTATGAAGGTAATTCTGAGTCAGCATGACAGATGAAGATGTGAAGCTGGTAATTACTGTAAAAGTTCAGGCAGTGGTTGCAGACATTCATGTAAGCCGGCTCCATGATTATCAAAGAAAAAACTGAAAACCACTAGGTGGGTGAGGTCAATGACCTTATTCAGCTCGTATTTCTGTTTTCGTCCTGTTAATGTACTCGATATGATATCATCTGGTTGGCACAACCAGTATTTATGTATATTGATTTACCCTTTGTTGCACGTGTCTAATTTTTCATCTTATCTGTAATGTATACCTTTGATGTTTTGACACTGTTTTATGCAGTTTGCCTTAGTAAGATTATCACAGCTTTTGCAATCTGGTTCTAATGAACACTATAATGTACTGTGCTGAATAGTAAATTATATTGTTGGGTGATACTGGTTAGTTTAGTAGCTTGGCTCTTTTTAATAGCTCTTGATTGTTGCTGCTTCGTTTCTGGACAATACCAGTTAAATTTTCTTCATAAAGAGTTGAAATTTATTATCACTGGTGCTGGTAAAGAGCTTTTGACCCAGAGCGCTGAATAAATTTGTGCTGTTAAGGGCAATAAGGCCTCAACTCACAAAGACGCATGTCAAGAATACCTTAATTCTCATGATGGCGGCTACAGTAAACTCTCAATAGACATACATAAAAACACGCACCTCACAATGTGGACAATATACGCTATGTGAAACTCTCCTAGGTGCGTATATACTATTGCCGTGGAGGTACATCATGGGATAAATACATCACGTAGCTTATATACAATAGTGTGCATATTAATTGGGACAATGATGAAATAAGACATTTACTTGGAAAATTAATGAAAAATACACGGCAGTGATATGGCAGATCAATGATTTAATAAGAAATTTGACTACTCTTTGCTTTTGTATGCACTGTTGCAGGCTTGGCATAGAACGGAACAATGTTCAACACATTTTGGGAAGTTTTTCATCGTTTTACCATGTCCTAATAACAACAGGAATTAGCTGAACAGTCCTGCTTCACGATCCTGTGTCTGGCATGTTTTCCATAGATTCTCAACTGGGTTGAGGTCAGGAGAGCGTTCAGGTCAGTTTAGAACGCTTAGCCCACTCCCTTAGAAGAATGTCAACATTTTTCTGAAAGTGCGGCATAGAGTAAGATTCTGCTGGATTTTGCTCTATGCCTCATGGGAAGCAAATGAGTCGCCAAGTTTGCCTTGTATTTGTCACTGTTCATCGTTCCCTCAGCAATAATAAGCCGTTCAGGGCCTTTAGCAGTAAAACTATCCTAAACATCTTAGGTGGGTGTATTGGTGCTTGATGACTGTGTCCATTATCAAGAGGTTCGGCTTTGCTCTGTGTCACTACCACTGATCTGTAGCCATGTGCTTCAAAATGCGCCTCGTCCAAAAAAATAACTTTTCTCTATTCATCTGTCGTCCATCCTTCATGATCAAGTACCCACCACAGCCGTTTTTGCCTCATAACAACCACCCAGGGAGGTACTACTGTCCAGTCAAATGAGTGCATAACGGAAACTTGTAATTGTTTTACACCATTGCTGGTGTCTTTTTTTGTTTTATAAATACACAAGATAACAAGTATATCTTAGGTCACAATACACATGCATGTATACGTTTTATATACACACTCATCTGAGTTTTCTTATATTTTTTTCGTAATAGCTCTTGTTCTTATTAATTCCTTTCATCTCCATGGATGAGTGGAATAAGAATCTTTCCTCTTTAAGCCATGTGTGTTGTAATAGCCGATTAAAATGCAGGGAGCAATGGGCTACTAACCCCTTCTCCAGTATAGATTAATAAAAATAAAGAGAAGAAAACCTTTAAGTGTGGATGTTTGAATGTGAGTGGATGTAGTGCAGATAAGAAAGGGATGATTAAGGATGTTATTTATGAAAATAAGCTGGATGTCCTGGCTCTAAATAAAACAAAGCTGCAGAGGGTAGGAGAGTTTCAGTGGGGAGAAATAAATGGAATTAAATCAGGGGTTTCCAAAAGACTTAGTGCTACGGAAAGAGTAGCAATGATGCTGAGATATCAGTTATAACAGGAAAAGAAAGAATTTAATATACAAATTTAAGGATTATGTGGAGTAAAATAAGGGTCGCATGCGAAAAGTGGGTTATAGCAAGAGTTTATGCACCTCGAGAAGAGAGAAATGTAAAGGAGAGAGAGAGAGAGAGAGGGAGGTTTTGGGAGAATTTGAGTGCTTGGGGAATTTTGAACTAAATGAGTCATTGTGGTGGTGGACCTAAACGCTAAAGTGGGAAAAACTGTTGTGGAGGGAGTAGTAGGTAAGTTTGTGGTGCCAGGGGTAAATGATAATGGGGTCTTTAACTGAACTTTGTAAAGAAAGAGGGTTGTCAATAATTATTACATATTTTAAGAAAAAGAGGATAAATAAGTATACAAGATATGACATAGGGCGTAATGAATATAGTTTGTTGGATTATATATTGGTGTGTAAAATATTGATGGGTAGACTTCAGGATTTGCATGTTTATAGAGGGGCAACAGATATGTCTGATCGTTATTCAGATGTAGAGTAAGAGGTAGATAGGGAAAAAGGAAAATGGCATCAGCGAATAAGAAAGAGATGAAAGTTTATAAATTATGGGAGGCGGAAGTTAGGGTGAGATATAAGCAACTACTGGGAGAAAGGTGGGCTAGTGAAAGTATTATAGATAGTGCAGATGTTGAAGAAGAGGGGTGAGATAGTTTTAAAAATGAAGTGTTAGAATGTGGGGCGGAAGTTTGTGGATATAAGATGGTGAGTGCAGAAAGAAAGAGAAGTGATTGGTGGAATGATTAGGTAAAGGAGGTAAGAAGGGAGAAACAGTTCGCATATAAGAGGATTTTACTAAGCACAAGTGATATAAGAAGGGTGGGCAGGTGAAGAGAGTGGTGAAGGAGTGAAAAAGGAGAGCAAATGACAGAGTGGGTGAGGCTCTATCGATAAATTTTGTTGAGAATAAGAAAAAGTTTTGCAATGAGATAAATAGGTTGAGAAAGCCTAGGGATCTGACAGATAATAACAGAATAGATAATAATAGATGGGGAGTTCGAGGTATTGGGAAGATGGTGGGAATATTTTGAGACACTGTTAAATGTTGATGAAGAGAGGGAGGCAGTGATTTCATGCACTTGCCAGGGAGGTATAACATCTTTTACAAGTTAAGAAGAGCCGGATGTGAGTGTGGGGAAGGTGCGTGAAGCATTAGATAGAATGAAAGAGGATAAAACAACCGGAACTGATGGGATCATGAAAGAAATGTTAAAAGCAGTTTTGGAGAGCTGGTACTTTTGTTCAATAAATGTATGAGAGACGATAAGGTACCTAGGGAGAGCGTGCATAGTTACTTTATATAAAGAGACGGGGGACAAAGGAGAGTGTAAAAATTATAGGGGAATAAACCAACTGAGTACGCCAGGTAAAATGTATGGTAGGGTTATTATTGGAAGAATTAGAGGTAAGACGGAGAGCAGGATTGCAAACAAAGAGGCTTTCGAATGCATAGGAGATGTGTAGATTACGTGTTTACACTGAAACATGAAATTTCAGTTGTTTATATGGATTTAGAAATGGCATATGATAGGGTGGATAAGGGAGCAGTGTGCAAGATATTGCAAGTTTTTGGAATAAGTAATAAGTTACTAAATCCTGTAAAGAGTTTCATGAGGATCGTGAGGCTCAGGTTAGGGCGTGTATGAGAGAGGGAGATTACTTCCCAGTAAAAGTAGGTCTTGGGAATGCGTGATGTCATCATTGTTGTTTAACATATTTATAGATGGGGTTGCAAAAGAAGTAAATGCTAGAGTGAGGGGTGGGATTAAGTTATGCAGAATCGAATTAAAAAAATGGGAGATCACTTAGTTACATTTTGCTGATGATACTGTGCTTTTGGGAGATTCTGATGAGAAGCTGCAAAAGTTACTGCTGAGTTTGGGAGAGTGTTTAAAGGAAGGAAGTTGAAAGTGAACATAATTATGAGTAAGTTGATGAAGGTAACAAACGTATTAGATGGGTTTATGACGACGAGGTAAAGCGTAGAATTGATGAAGGGGAAACAGGTGGGTGGTGCATGTAGGTAGCTGTGGAAATAAAGAACGTTACCTATAGTGGCAAAGAAATAATGTATGGAATTATAGTGGTACCAACACTTTTATATGGGTGTAAAAAATGGGTTATAAATGTTGAAGTAAAAAGAAGCGAGGAAGTAGTGATATCGTGTGTGAGGGCGATGTGTGGTGTAAATATTATGCAGCAAATTCGTAATTTGGAAATTAGGATTTGATGTAGAGTTACTAAAATTATCATTCAGAGCGCTGAAGAGGGGTTATTGAGGTAGTTTGGTCATTTAGAGAGGATGGAGCAAAATAGGGTAACTTGGAGGGTGTAAAAGTGTGTAGTGGAGGAAAGGCGGGTTAAGGGTCATCCTAGGATAAGATAATAATAATAATAATAATAATAATAATAATAATAATAATAATAATAATAATAATATCTTTATTCACTACAAGTACATGTACAAGGTATATAGGCCTAGCTGACATCAATGACATGGTACTATATAGAAAGCCGTTTGTTATGCTGAGCATTTGGGGCAAATTAGATCAGTTTTGTCCCAGGATGCGAGCCACACCAGTCAACTAACATCCACGTACTCATTTTACACTGATGGGTGAACAGGAACAGTAGGTGTCTTTTGGAAACACATCCCTAATGTTTTTTCAACCTTACAAGAGACGATTCGAACTCCGGACCTCAGTGTGTGGAGGGAGGGGGTAAAGGAAGTTTTGTGTGCAAGGGGCTTGGACATTCAGCAGGCATGTGTGAGTGTGTTACATAGGAGTGAATGCAGACGAATTGTTTTTGGGACCTGGAGTGTGAGCAGGGTAATATTTTGCTAAGGGATTCAGGGAAACTGGTTAGCTGGACTTGAGCCCTGGAGGTTTGTAGTACAATGCCACGTGATCCACGTGGTGTCGTGATCTACGTGGCATGCTGATCCACGTAGCTTCGAGTGGCCTCGGGCACTCGGATACACAGCTCTGGCAATGAGTTCACATGGAAAACAGCAGAAAACACAGCAGAGGGAGTGGGCAGTGGTGAGTGTATGGTAGACGGGTGAGCGTGAGTAGGGCGAGCATGGGCAAGGTGAGGAACGGCCACTTCCTCTCCTCCTCCCCCACCCACAAACACGTGGAGAAGCTCACACTGGACGCAGAAATCACCACAAAACTCACCTCTGGCTTGCTGAAACAGCTGTGCTGAGCTGAACAACAACAGCAACATACAAGTGACGCTGAACACGTGACTTGAGAAACAGCGAGGGACGCTGTAGCGTGGGGTCGCTGGGACGCCACTCACAATTCTCGAAGAAATTCGGCGAATTTCGGCTGGATCCTGCTTGTACCTGTGTCTGCACGTTTCAGCATCCAGACACAGGTACAAGCAGGATCCAGCCGAAATTCGCCGACCCCACGCTACAGCGTCCCACGCTGTTTCTCAAGTCACATGTTCAGCGTCACTTGTATGTTGCTGTTGTTGTTCAGCTCAGCACAGCTGTTTCAGCAAGCCAGAGGTGAGTTTTGTGGTGATTTCTGCGTCCAGTGTGAGCTTCTCCACGTGTTTGTGGGTGGGGGAGGAGGAGAGGAAGTGGCCGTTCCTCACCTTGCCCATGCTCGCCCTACTCACGCTCACCCGTCTACCATACACTCACCACTGCCCACTCCCTCTGCTGTGTTTTCTGCTGTTTTCCATGTGAATTCATTGCCAGAGCTGTGTATCCGAGTGCCCGAGGCCACTCGAAGCTACGTGGATCAGCATGCCACGTAGATCACGACACCACGTGGATCACGACGTGACGTTGGGTGTGGGCGATGTCACGTGGACCTACGAGCTACGTGAGTTACCAGATGTCCCAGGCCACATGCTGTGGTCTGCTGCCCGCATCACATTAACGTCACCGACGATGCTGCCCGACTTCATGACGTCACGATGTCTGCTGACGTCATCTCACGATGTCTGCTTGACGTCACCTCGAGATGTCTGTTGACGTCACCTCGCGACATCACATGATGTCACATCGAGTGTTTCTAGTAATTATTTCAGTATTGTCGAGAAGATTGAGAGAAGATATATGTCGTGTGTGAAATAATTCCTCTCAGTTTGTGTTCTCACATGTTAGTGTATGCACAGAAAAGCATCATTTGCTAGTTTAAGCCATGTTGTACCGCATGTACCGTGGGTGTTTAAAGTTTCCGTGTGTCCAGTGAGGTCTGAGCCAGACCTGAGTAGCACCACTGTGCTAAGTCACCCATGTGACCAGTGCATTTGACAGCTGATTTACTCAGCCCCCGAGTGACCGAGCCCTCTTGTACAGAAAGCTTTTATGCTCGTCGCTCGTGATGTTCTGCAGAATCGTACCTGCTACGATTCCCATCGAGATTTGTTTCACTTCACCTCCAGACCTTCAGAATGCAGTTATATGTAGAGAAACAAGTCTGGGGACGCTTAGACTAACCTCTGCTATAACTCCAACTGCCGAGAGAATGACACTCGTCAAGCAGCAGTTAGCCCTGTTGGCAGGCACTGTGTCAGCCTCGTGTCACAAGCTTCAGTGAGCAGCCTGCACAAAGATGATGTCACTTTGACTGCTAGCTCACTCACTGCAGTCTGGTGTATGATGTTACGACTCCCAGATGTTTCGCCCAGTCGTCTCTGCCACGACTCGCTCCACAACTCACTCCACGCTCGCCGGCAGTGACAGCCCAGCGACAGTACCAGTCGAGAAGTGTCCTCCTGAGTCACTTGCCAGAAGTCCTGCCCAGTTGCTGAGTTTTGTCGACGCCTCACTCGAGGGCACCAGCATGTCGTGCCCCAGGTTGAGTGAAAACCTTCAGCGACTCCTACGATGACTGCTTCACCATTCCAGAGGAGACCATACCCTGTTACGTCACAGCTCAGCTGCAGCGATGTCTCCTGTGTTGCAGTATCTGTCCAGACGCAGGAAGGCGTGCAGTGATGCACTTCGATGCTCACTGCCCTTGACCACGATGTTTAGCACACCCCACATGTTTTTTTCTTCCCTCCCTGTAGGAAGTTTTTTTTTCCATGTCCATATATATATATATATATATATGTTTTTATTTTGTGTTCTGTGCCCTGTGCCTACGAGAGAAAGACCGAGTATTTTTTACCACCAGTATTGTCGCATCGGGACGACGCGCGGTAGGTGGCCGAGCGTATGTAGACAGCCTATACTGTCTGCACAGACAGCCCATGCTGTCTGCCAGGTTAGTTCATATTTTGCGCCACTCAAGTGTTGCCCTCTGTAGCCAGGCCTCTCGGTGGGCACGCCAGCCTGTCTGCCCTTGCCACGCTCTCACTCTGGCGTCACTCTTCACTCAGTCAAGAAGTGTCCTCTCTCGTGGCACGGCCCTCCCGGGCCATGGGCACAACACACAAGCCTGTGTACTCACCACGACTTAACAATAAAGTAAGAAGCCTCCGAAGAAGTTTATCCTTTTACCACCTTGCTTGCAGCAACACCAAACAAACTCGTTATCTCACTCGAGGGCACCAGCATGTCGTGCCCCAGGTTGAGTGAAAATCTGCAGAGACTCCTACGATGACTGCTTCACCGTTCCAGAGAAGACCGTACCCTGTTACGTCACAGCTCAGCCCCAGCGATATTTCCTGTGTTGCAGTATCTGTCCAGATGCAGGAAGGCGTGCAGTGATGCCCTTCGACGCTCACTGCCTTTGACCACGATGTTTAGCACACCCCACATGTTTTTTTCTTCCCTCCCTGTAGGAAGTTTTTTTTCCATGTCCATATGTATATATATGTTTTTATTTTGTGTTCTGTGCCCTGTTCCTACGAGAGAGAGACCGAGTTTCTTTTACCACCAATATTGTCGCGTTGGGACGACGCGCGGTAGGTGGCCGAGTGTATGTAGACAGCCTGTACAGTCTGCGCAGACAGCCCATGCTGTCTGCCAGCTTAGTTCATATTTCGCGGCACTAAGGTGCTGCCCTCTGTAGCCAGGCCTCTCGGTGGGCACGTCAGCCTGCCTGCCCTTGCCTCACTCTCACTCTGGCGTCACTCTTCACTCAGTCAAGAAGTGTCCTCTCTCGTGGCATGGCCCTCCCAGGCCATGGGCACAACACACAAGCCTGTGTACCCGCCACGACTTAACAATAAAGTAAGAAGCCTCCAAAGACGTATCATTTACTCCCTGCTACCAGCTACCAAATAATCTTGTTAAACATTAAGTCCTTTAAAAATTTTCTCTTATACGTTTAATGACATACTTTTTCATTTATGTTATTGCAAAAATTAATAATTTTGTACCAAAAGAACCTTAGAAAACTTACCTAACCTTACTATAACAAGAGCAATCTAATTTAGCCTAATCCAAGTAAATATATTTTAGATTGGTTTACAATAGTTTAATAATAAACAAGCACAATGAAATACATTTATATCGTTATGTTCAGAATGATTTTTGCGAAATTATTGCATACACAAATTTTCGCTTGTCTTATTCGGCATGAAGAGCGTTGCTATTTAAGCCAAAATTGCAAGTTTTTACCTATTAGGCACGACATATATATATATACATGTATGTGTGTGTGTGTGTGTGTGTGTGTGTGTGTGTGTGTGTGTGTGTGTGTGTGTGTGTGTGTGTGTGTGTATGTGTGTGTGTGTGTGTGTGTTTATTTGACCATGTACTACGTTCTGAACTAACATTAGTCTATATGGTCTTATGTTATATTTATGTAACAGCGCTAAGCCCGTATGGTTCATTCTGCAGCTGTGGGATGGGATTTCGTCTATGGAAGGAGATGGTAATTTAATCCTTTGGATCAAGAGCCCTCTACCAGCATCAAGGTTCTGCTGTCCCCTTATAGAGCCGTTTCCAGTCACTCTGAAACTCGTAGATTGTACCTGCGTACTCGTTCAGTTCGACAATCACCATCTGTTAAACTGACACAACACTACTTTTGAATACGTTACGAAAACTAAGATGAAGAATATATGTATAATATTTTTTGAGATACCCTATATTTACCCCAATGAAGGAGGAGGAGAGAAGAGATAAGCACTATGTGGACACCGAGTAACTGAGTCATGCAAGGGTTTTGAAGATTATATTTCAAACGATTAAACCGTAGTATATTCGGGCCCAGTTTGACCGTAAGTGGGTCATTAAAGTCGTAATTTACCCTCACACTATCACGTGTGCTTTAATCTCCGAGATTAACGTAAACTCTTTGTATATATACACTGATATATACAACTATCCACGTTTATATGTTGATATATACACCTCCCAGATCATTATATATATATATATATATATATATATATATATATATATATATATATATATATATATATATATATATATATATATATATATATATGTCGTGCCGAATAGGCAGAACTTGCGATCTTGGCTTAAATAGCAACGCTCATCTTGCCATATAGGACAAGCGAAAATTTGTGTATGCAATAATTTCGCCAAAATCATTCTAAACCCAACGAAAAAAATATATTTTATTGTGTTTGTTTAGTATTAAATTTCTGTAAACGTTTTTAAAATATATTTAGTAGGATTAGGCTAAAATAAATTGCGCTTGTTAGAATAAGGTTAGGTAAGTTTTCTAAGATTCTTTTGGTGCAAAATTAAAAATTTTTACATTAACATCAATTAAAAAATATATCTTTAAACGTATAAGAGAAATTTTTAGAAAGGACTTAATTTTAAATGAGTTCTTGCTAACTGACCAGCTTTACATATTCGGCACGACATATATATATATATATATATATATATATATATTATATATATATATATATATATATATATATATATGTAATGAGTGAAACACAGATATTTATCATATCTTGGCCAATGATGGGTTAGTTTACTCTGCCAAATGTGCACTAAGTTTACAATTGTTGCAACCCCTGAATGGGTTGCAATGATTATGTATATATATAATTATTATCTTTTCATATAATTTTATATTGTTTATATTTGCGATAATAGCTAAATCGTAAATGTATTGCTTTATATTGTTATTTGACTTAGCTTCCTTTGGTTAGGTAGGACGTAACATATTATGAGTTCAGTTCAAGTCTTGATTGTCTAACTACTGTAATTATCGTTTGTGGCTCGTTTCCCTGCCGGCTTCTCCTTGTTACTGAGCAGCAGCTGTCCACGGAGCTATCACGTGATTGAGGGGGGGGAGGTGTCCTCACCTCACCTGAAGTATTCAGTCTGGTCTAGACTCTCTTGGTGGTCGGACAGATTGTCTGTCTCATTATTCTTGTTAGTTCTGTAGAAGTCTGTTCACAGAACATTGTATAGACTTAGTGATTTTCGACGTTGTACTGAGGTTATGTGTCGCATAGACACTCGAAACATCTCAGGTCCTGAGCTGTAGCTTCTGACCTAACTTGTACTGGTATCTGTGTATTATCACAGTCGGGGATTTTCTTATGCTGAACTTAGATTCAGTAGTATGGGAGTTTTGTGACTTTTGTGGAGGATCTGTTGAGGGTCCCTACTTAGAGTCGTTATATTATCTCCTTGTCCTGATTGTGTCGCAGTTTCTTGTTGTATTGCTATTGGGCTTAGCATTCTTTTTTGTTCAAGCAGACTGTTCTGGTTGCCAGTCGGTCAAGAAGTTAGTTTATTTGAGGACTTTGTCAGTCACTTGTTTAAGTCTAGTCGAGTCGTGAGACATAGCGAACTACTTAGAGCACTTACACATACTTACAAACTTACTTGTACATACTTGTAATGTATTATTAAATGTTAATGTACCAGACGGTACTTAAGAATTATAAATGTGATATGTGCTTTCAGCACAATAATATTATACTCGAGAGAAGTGATATTATTTTAATTACTGTGATTAATTTAATTTAATTTGATATACGCCTAGACAACTTAATGACTAATAAATTTATTAAATTTTAATTTCTCTAGTTAGTAGCCTACCAGTTGTAATCCTGAAGCACTATTGAATCATACTGAATTCTAATGGATAACTGGACAAGGATACTGACTAATTGTTACGAAAACCCAGTAACAGGCTGGATGCTAGAAGGGCAGTCCTTTCTAGTATTCACTGGAGATCTCTAAGCATTTAGAATCTCGTTTTTTGTAACAACAATTAATTAAATTCGTTTGTTCCGTAGTAACTGTGAGGCACAAGTGACGGTAATGTTTGCTATATAGTTGTTAATGGTTCCAGAGAACGTCGTCCCTCGGTGTCACATCAAACCTTCTAACTTAAAAAGGAAATATTTCATTAATAAAATCTAGTAAGAGACACAGAGGAAAGTTAAGCTAAGTGTATCCTGAAGTGTAAAAAGACAAAGATAATACACCGATTGTTTCCTGAGTTCTTGCAAACTATTACCTAGTCAAAGTATATTCCTAGTACCTCCATTGTTGATGTTCATGCCACTGTAAGGGTGTAATAATTCTAAACTTGTACCTTCATATTTATGTAATCTTTTAAAATGAACTTCAACTGAATAAGATAATATAAACAGCATAAATATGTACATGCCTGTTAACTCTTTTAGAGCCTGGTTCCTAGGCTTTCTATGTAACCACATGTTATTGTGGTACCGTCTACATCATGGATATGACCTGCACACCAAACTAGCAGGTTCGACAGCAAAATCTAAAAATATTAATATAACCAGAACTTCTTACCTTGACCGGAAGTCGCCGTCAACGCCGCTGGAAAGAAGACTGATTTACATAATTAGTAAAAGATATTTAAATAAATTTTGTGTAAATAAGATTGATTTTTTTTATATTTTATTTAAAACCAATACAGCGTAACATAAAACTCTTTAATAAATAAAAATAAAAACAATATGGATCTCAAACCTAAAGGTTCGTACACTGACAAACATCGACACCATGCCTAACCCTTCTAGGGTAGGGTAGGTGCCTGAGCCCGAGCCTTTAGCTCATAAGACTGTTATTCCCATTAGCCCCCTTGGGGTGGGGATGGCAGACCAGAGAGGCCTAGCTTGTGGCTAGGCCTGGGGACAGTTGGTCCCAAAGATGAGGAGGTACTTGTGCCTCCTCCCATGGGAGACTTAGGTCTCAGACACTCCCTAAAGAGGGAGCCAAGGCCGGGCCACCACTTGGACAAGGCCCGGGCCGGGAGAATACCGGCTAATCTTTAACTAACTAACTAACACTGGCAAAATAAACCCGGCACAAAATAACTGACACAAAAGGGTTGCACCTATATACTCGTAAGATATTGCTGTATAACATACAACAATAACTTACAGCAAGAACATAGCTACACACACAAAAAAAAAAAACAATAGCAGGGTCATGAACTGAAATATATAAACATTCAATGATTCAAAACCTTACATATATATAAATTTTACATATAACATGACATATGACGAAGGCTCAATAAAATAGAAAAGAATATATACAAGAAAATGTATCAATTAAACACATCCTTTGCATTAGTCAATAAATTAAAACCTAACATCATAATCTTACTAAAACATCTACGTACTTATCCCTAACAATACAGCTTTACATACACCAAAATACAAATAAACATAAAAAGAAAACAGCTTAGATCTCAAAACCGAAGGCTCATTTCCGTTACAATAAACTCGTATACAAAAATATCAGACACAAAAGGAATGCGTCTATAAACTGGCTAGATGTGTCTGTATATCATACAGCTCTAACTTTCATCAAGAACATGTTAATGCAAACAAACCGGTATCAAGGTACTGACCTAAATTATATAAACTGTAAATGAATCGAAATCATACATATACAAAGTTTTACTTAAAGCCTGACTCAAAAAAAAAAAAATCTCAAAATCACATTAATCAGATGCACTGTATGCACAAAACAAAGCAGTATATAAGTATATCTCAACATACAAAAACCTAGCACATAACATAAATACAAACTAAAAAACACTTCATATCGCAAAGAACATGTTACTCAAGAATCGTGTCATACAAGACTGATACATATCCAAAAATACATAAAAAAAAACCTTCAAGATTACACCTACATTCATGAAATATGTTATATAGATCATAACGAGTCCTCAAGCTCCACATCCACACTTGGCATGATAACCACAAGGTTGATGCAAATATGCATCAATGAAAACCAGGAAACAGTCCATACCCACATTCACAACACTCTCACGGCCCCCCCCCAGGAGGCGAGCCCGATGTGACCCCCTGACTCCCTCTCAACCTATGGAAACCCCTTCACTCACTCATTATCATCACAGATTCACGAGAATTCCTAACGTTAGCATTCTATACCTCTCTGAGAAAATCTGATCCCACCTCCTCCCATACAATTCTCTGTTACGACATAGCGACATATCGTACGATAGAACGTTATCGCAAGACCCCTCCTTCGCTCTTCACTATCCCCTCTCCCTCTCATCTCCCACGATATATATATATAATCTACCATGATATAATCTAAAGCTCTTATGACACCCTCGTCTAACCCACCCATATCTAGATTTAAAGCACGCAGAACCGACACCCCACGGCCTCCCACCCACTGTACCAACCTACTTAACCAGCACCTGAGCTCCTCTAGCCCTTCACAAAAATAAACTACATGGAATGCAGTCTCGTCCCCTCCATATATTCCACACCCCTCACCCTCTACTACCCTTCTGTTTCTTAGTATCTCTCTTGACAGAAGGATACCATGCAGAAACCGATAATATACTCCTAGACTTCTTGATTAATAAACTTATTAAATTTTAATTTCTTTAGTTAGTAGCCTACCAGTTGTAATCCTGAAGCACTATTAAATCTTACTGAATTCTAATGGATAATTGGACCAGGAAACTGACTACTTGTTATGAAAACCTAGTAACAGGCTGGATGCTAGACGGGCAGTACTTTCTAGTATTACCTGGAGATCTCTAAGCTTATTTGTAAAAACTGACACTGCCCATAGTGAAGTTTGTGATTGTTATGGCTTCGGCGCAAGTGATGTTGGCATTAATAATAGTTGGTGGTGATGGTGATGATGGTGATGATGGTGATGATGGTGATGATGGTGATGATGGTGGTGATGGTGGTGGTGGTGATGGTTGTGGTAGTGATGGTGGTGGGGTGGTGGTGGTGATGGTGGTGGTGGTTATGGTGGTGATGGAGGTGATGGTGGTATGAATGGTTGCGGTGATGGTTGTGATGTGATGGGGTGGTGGTGGTGGTGATGGTGGTGGTATGGCGTGGGTGGTGGTGGTGATGGTGGTGGGGTGTGGTGGTGATGGTGGTGGGGTGGTGTGTGATGGTGGTGGGTGGTGGTGGTGTGTGGTGTGATGGTGATGTGGTGGTGATGGTGATGATGGTGATGGTTGGTGGTGGTGGGGTGATGGTGGTGATGGTGATGGTTGGTGGTGATGGTGGATGGTGATGGTGGTGGTGGTGGTGGTGTGTGGTGGTGATGGGGGGGTGATGGTGGTGTGTGGTGGTGGTGGTGGTGGGATGAGTGATGGGTGTTGTGTGATGGTGGTGATGGTGGTGTGGTGGTGGTGGTGATGGTGGTGGTGATGGTGAGTGGTGTGGTGATTGGTTGGTGATGGTGGTGTGTAATGGTGTGGTGATGATGGGGGATGGTTGGTGGTGATGTGGTGGTGAATGGTTTGGGGTGATAGGTGGTGATGTGTGGTTGGTGATGGTGGTGATGGTTGGTGGTGATTGATGGTGGTGATGTGGTGGTTGATGATGGTGGTGTATGGTGTGTGATGGTGGGATGGTGGTGGTGATGATGGTGGTGATGGTGCGTGATGTGGGTGATGGTGGTGTGATGGGTGATGGTGGTGGGTGATGGTGAGGTGGGTGATAGTGGTGGTGTGGTGGTGTGGTGGTGAGGAGGTGGTGGTGGTGGTGACGGAGGTGATGGTGGTATGTGTGGTGGTTATGGTGGTGGTGATTATGGTGGCGATGTGGTGGTGAGGTGGTGGTGGTGAGGTGTGTGAGTGGTGGTGTGGGGTGGTGGTGGTGATGGTGGTGGTGGTTATGGTGGTGATGGATGGTGGATGGTGGTGGTGATGGTGCGGTGATGTTGTGGTTGATGGTGATGGGGGGTGGTGGTGATGGTGGTGGTGGATGGGTGTGGGTGATGGTGGTGTGTGGTGGTGATGGTGGTTGGTGATGGGGTGGTGGTGTGGTGGTGGTGATGGGGTGGGGTGGTGTGGTATGGTGGTGGTGATGGTGGTGATGGTGGTGGTGTGAGTGATGGTGGTGGGTGGTGTGTGATGGTGGTGGGTGGTTGGTGGGTGGTGGTGGTGGGGGGTGGGGTGGTGGATGGTGGTGGGGTGGTGTTGGTGATAGTGGTGGGGTGGTGGTGGTGATGGCGGGGGTGTGTGGTGGTGGTGATGGAGGTGGTGGTGGTGGTGATGGTGGGGGTTGTGGTGGTGATGGTGGTGTGGATGGCGGTGGTGGGGGTGGTGTTGGTAATGATGGTGATGGGGTGGTGGTGGTGATTGATGGTGATGGTGGTGGGGCGGTGGTGGTGATTGATGGTGGTGGTGATGGTTGTGGGGTGGTGGTGGTGAGAGCGGGGGTGGTGGCAATAGTGGTGGTGATGGTGGTGGGGAGGTGGTGGTGATGGTGGTGGTTACAGTGGTGGTCATGGTGGTGGGGTGGTTAATGGTGAAGGCGGGGATGGTGGTGGTGGTTGTGGTGGTGAGGGCGGGGTGGTGGTGATGGTGGTGGGTGGTGGTGGTGGGGGGGGGGTGGTGGTGATGGTGGTGGGGTGGTGGTGGTGGTGAGGGGGGGGGGGTGGTGGGTGATGGTGGTGGGGTGGTGGTGGTGAGGGCGGGGGTGGGGGGTGATGGTGGTGGGGGGTGGGGGGGTTGGTGAGGGCGGGGGTGGTGGTGATGGTGGTGGGTGGTGGTGGTGGTGAGGGGGGGGGTTTGGGTGGTGATGGTGGTGGGGTGGTGGTGGTGGTGAGGGCGGGGGTGGTGGTTAGGTGGTGGGGTGGTGGGGTGAGGGGGGGTGTGGTAATGGGGTGGGGGGGGGGTGTGGTGAGGGGGGGTGGGGTGTGGTGGGGGGGTGGTGGTGGGGGGCGGGGGTGGGGGTGAGGGGTGGTGGGGTTTGGGGGTGGTGAGGGCGGGGTGGTGGTGATGGTGGTGGGGTGGGGGTGGTGAGGGGGGGGGGGGTGGTGATGGGGGTGGGTGGGTGGTGGTGGTGAGGGGGGGGGTGGTGTGATGGTGGTGGGGGTGGTGGTGTGAGGGGGGGGGTGGTGGTGATGGTGGTAGGGTGGTGGTGGTGAGGGCGGGGGTGGTGGTGTTGGTGGGGGGGTGGTGGTGGTGAGGGCGGGGGTGGTGGTGATGGTGGTGGGGTGGTGGTGGTGGTGAGGGCGGGGGTGGTGGTGATGGTGGGGGGGTTTGGTGGTGGTGGTGAGGGCGGGGGTGGTGGTGATGTACAAAAACTATGTTAGCATGTGTCCAAGAGAGGCAACGTCATTATCTTCCTTCCCTTCAACTGTCTTCTCCATACATTCTCTACATCCCTCCCACTTCTCTCCATCCCTTCCACTCTTCTTTATATCTGTCACTTTCTTCAGTTTCTCTTACAGTCCTCTATTGATCCCACTTTCCTAAATTTCTTCCATTCAAACCACACTGCTCCTTTCCTCTCTTCATTGCTATTATACTTCACGCTCTTCCATCTCTCCTACATTCTATTCTCCCACACTTCTTCATACCTGTGCTGTCCCAGGCATTTTCCTGTTCACTTAACACAAGATAAAACAATTCAACTCTACAATGAATACTACTTTCACAAGCGCCACGCACAAGACGAGTTACTTAAAAAAGTCTTTACCGAAGACAAAAGTCAGAGCTGCTACGCACTTCATGATGGTGTGGTGTACTGAGGGAGTGTGTGAGAGAGGTGAGATAGTGTGTGTTATATAGGCGAGTGAGTGCTCCAGTGTGTGGTGGCACACACTCTGTGAAACTCCACCTGTTGCGCTCGAGGAAGTCGTTCAACCTGACCTTAATTAGTGCCCCTGTGTCGGGCACTAATTAAAAAAAAGCTTTAAGTAAAAGTGAGAGGGGGGGGATGGGACCGTCCTCTCAGATGAATGTGAAAGAAAAATCTTTCATAAGTATGCTTTAAACTCTTGCAGTTTTACTGGTCTTTTTATGATGCTTTATAAACATCTGAATTGGCAAGAATCTTGCAGCCGCCACTTACATTCAGTATACACCGCATTTAAGTGTATGTGTGGGCGTACTCATCTAGTTCTGGTTGCAGGGGTTAAGTCACACCTCCTGGCCCAGCCTCTAACCTGGTCGCTACTGGATAACCCTCCCGGCTCCATGAGCTTTGTCATTCCTATTCTTAAAGCTATGTATTGAACCTGCCTCCACTACATCACTTTCCAGACTATTCCACTTCTTGACAACTCTATGACTGAAGAAATACTTCCTAACATCCCTGTAATTAATCTGAGTCTTCAACTTCCAACTGTGACCCCTTGTTGCTGTGTCCCATCTCTGGAACATCCTGTCCCTGTCCACCTTGTCGATTCCTCTCAGTACTTTATATGCCGCTGTCATATCCCCCCCACCATCACTCATATCCTCCAGTGTCGTTAGGTCGGTTTCCCTTAACCTCTCCTCGTAGGACATGCCCCTTAGCTCCGGGACATGTCTTGTTACAAACCATTGCACTTTCCTTAATTTCCTTACGTGCTTAGTGTTGCAACCCCTGAATGGTTGCAATGATTATTATGTATATATATAATTATTACCTTTTCATTTAATTTTATATTGCTTATATTTGCGATAATAGCTAAATCGTAAATGTATTGCTTGATATTGTTATTTGACGTAGTTTCCTTTGTTAGGTAGGATGTATCATATTATGTGCTCAGTTCAAGTCTTGATTGTCTAACTACTGTAATTATCGCTCCTTGCTCGTTACTCTGCCGGCTTCTGAGCTGCAGTTGTCCACGGAGCTATCACGTGATCGAGGGGGGTGTCCTCACCTCACGTGAAGTATTCAGGCTGGTCTAGACTCTCTTGGTGGTTGGACAGATTGTCTGTCTCATTATTCTTGTTAGTTCTGTAGAACTCTGTTCACAGAACATTGTATAGACTTAGTGATTTTCGACGTTGTATTGAGGTTGTGTGTCGCATAGACACTCTAAACAACTCAGGTCCTGAACTATAGCTTATGACCTAATTTGTACTGGTTTCTGTGTATTATCACAGTCTGGGATTTTCTTAGGCTGAATTTAGATTCAGTAGTATGGGAGTTTTGTAACTTTTGTGGAGGATCTGCAGATGGTCCCTACTTAGTGTCGTTATATTATCTCCTTGTTCCTGATTCAGTGTCGCAGTTGCTTGTTGCATTGCTATTGGGCTTTAGCATTCTTTATTGTTCAAGCAGACTGTTCTGGTTGCCAGTCGGTCAAGAAGTTAGTTTATTAGAGGACTTTGTCAGTCACTTGTTTAAGTCTAGTCGAGTCGTGAGACATAGTGAACTACTTAGAGCACTTACATGCATACACAAACTTGTACATATTTGTAATATCTTATTAAATGTTAATGTACCAGACGGTACTTAAGAATTATAAAGGTGATATGTGCTTTCAGCACAATAATATTGTACTCGAGAGAAGTGATATTATTTTAATTACTGTGATTAATTTAATTTAATTTAATTTGATAATATACCTCTAGACTTAATAAATTTATTAAATTTTAATTTCTCTAGTTAGTAGCCTACCAGTTGTAATCCTGAAGCACTATCGAATTATTCTGAATTCTAATGGATAATTGGACAAGGATACTGACTACTTGTTACGAAAACCCAGTAACAGGCTGGATGCTAGAAGGGAAGTCCTTTCTAGTATTCACTGGAGATTTCTAAGCTTTTAGAATCGCGTTTTTTGTAACAAATGGGGGCCTGTCCGGGATGCTCTTGATCCAAGGTGTTGGAGAAACTGTCCGGGATGCTCTTGATCCAAGGTGTTGGAGAAATTGTCCAGTTTGACATACAAGTAACTCTATGATCAAACACTTTGAGTACTTTCCTAATCTGAAGACTTTGAGTTTAGTCTTGTACAACATACCAGGTGGATGTATGTACCTGACTGAGTCTCTTGATCCAAGGAGATGGAAATACTGTTTATGAGTTCTAGCTCTAAGACCACCAACACTAAAATTACTATTAGGATTATAGTTTCCCATAATCACTCTCTCGTAGTACAATTATTTTCGTGATGTATGCCAAAGTGAAACATTTAATTGATACTCTGACTTTGTCTGAGTTGAGTACATTAAAACTTCAGACGTGTTGGCGAGTAGCCAAATATCTCGGTGTGACGTATAACAGGAATTACACCGCAGAAACTGTCAGAGCGTTAATTAAAGATATATTGTTTCCTGCTCATACAGAGATGTCTGATTATGATTCAGATTCAGAAAGCCTAGTGTCACAATTAGGAAGTATGACTCTACTTGATGATGTAGAAGAAGGAGCAACTAAGGCAGAAGTGAGCCTAGTGTCTGAGCCTAGTGTAGCTCAGTTCTCGCTCACATCTTCCCTCCTAACTGTTAGCATGACACAACCTAATACTAGTACAGTGTATGCTACACCTGTATCTACTTATCCTAGACCAGATCTAGACTCTCTAGAGATGGCTGGATGAAGTGTCCGACCTAAGAACCGTCCAGACCATGTTAATTTTCTTACTCCTCCATTACCCACTGGTCCTATCTCTCAGGAACAGTTTGAGAGGTTTGAACGCCTCTTTATGTTGCAGACTGCACAAATAGAGGCACAGAGGAAATTGAACGAAGAAGATTTCCAAAGAGAAAATGTTCGTCTTGGAAGACAACAGACTGATAGATCACAGGACACATTTAATGTGCAGAAAGCTGCATCCATGGTTCTTAAGTTTTTTGAGAGTGACTTAGACACCTATTTTGATGTGTTTGAGAACCAGGCACGTGCTATGAACTGGCCACGTAAGCACTGGGCAACATTGTTGCATACAGCTTTGACAGGAAGAGCTCAAACTTGTACTGCTGCTTTACCATTTGCCAAGTACATTAGTTATGACGCTGTCAAACAAACTATTTTAGAGACGTATAACTTGTTACCTGTAAGTTATCAAAGAGCATTTCGTACGTTACAACGACGACAAGATCAGACTTGTGTAGAGTTGGTTGCAAACTGGTGCTGCATACTCCAATATGGGGCTGATGTACACGGTGAACGATTCCTTATTGAGATATCGGAATGCTGTTCTTAGATTTGCAAGGCGCCCATATGCTGCAGCAGCTATTTGGTTGATGTGCACCTCAGGAGATGTACTCGGTGTTATACTCACCCCAGAATCCTTTGCCTTGAGTGAGGTTTGTAGTCTCTGGCCTTCTAGACTGTACTTTGCCTGCAGTCTTCTTTACCCTTCCCCAATCTTCATGACTTTGCACTTGGTGGGGTTGAACTTCAGGTGCCAGATTTTGGCCAAGGCCTGCAACCTGTCTAGATCCCTTTGTAGCCTTGCCTGGTCCTCTTCTGATTGAACTCTTCTCATTAACTTCACATCATCTGCAAACAGGGATACTTCTGGGTCCATCCCTTCCTTCATTTCATTCACATATATCAGAAACAGCATCGGTCCTAGGACTGACCCCTGTGGAACCCTGCTCGTCACAGTCGCCCACTCTGACACCTCGTCACGTACCATGACCCGCCGATGTCTTCCCGTCTGATATTCCCTGATCCTGATCCATTGCATTGCCTTCCCTGTTATACGTAGCTACCTGGTCCTAAAGGGCTTTTGCACAAATCTCTTATGTTGGAACTGTATTAAAAGCTTTCTTACAGTCCAAGAAAACAAAAACCTACCCACCCCTCTTTTCCCTTGTCTTACTGTTGTCATTCTGTAGGTTTGGGGACACAGGATTTCTTTCCCCCTGAAACCTTGCAAGTTTTTGTATATAAGGTTGTTCCTCTCTTGGTGCTCCATTTGTTCCCCTCCTGTTTAGTTTTCTCCATGATTTTACATACTATTCATGGAAAGTGCACTGGTCTGTAGTTCAATCCCTCGTGTCTATCTCATTTCTTAAAAGTGGGACTAATTTGCTGTCTTCCATACCTCAGGTAGTTGACCAGTTTCAGTGGAAGTGTTGAAGATTGTTATTAGTGGCATACTCGACATCTCTTCTCTCTCTCTAAGGACCCACGGAGAGATGTTGTCTGGTCCCAATGCCTTTGAGTATCAGGTTCATTTAAAAAGCCTCTTCACTTCCTCCCTTTGGGTTTAGTGTATTTCATCCAGCACTTGTTGTACATCCCTTGTTGGTTGCCCCCCCCCCCTTCCTATTCTGACTACCTATTCTGTCTCCACTGTAAATACTTTAAATCTCACGTTGAGCACCTCACATACTTCTCCGTCATTTCTTGTGAACCTCCCCACCATTCTTCCTCAACTTGATTATCTGGTCCTTGACTGTTTTTTCATCTTGATGTGGCTATAAAACAGCTTCGGGTCAGACTTTACTTTTGATGCTATGTCGTTTTCGTGCTGCCGCTAGGCCTCCCTCCTTATCCGTGGATATTCGATTCGGGTTTCTTCGACTAATCTCTTTATTTTCTTGGGTTCTTTGTGATCTGTAATTTTTCCATTCTCTAGTGCACTTAATTTTTGCCTCCCTACACTTTTGGGTGAACCAAGGGCTCGTTCTGGTCTTCCATTATTTCTATTTCCCATGAGAACAAACCTCTCCTCTTTGTCCTTACATTTTCTTGTCACGTAGTCCATCATTTCGTGTACTGATTTTCCTGCCAATTCTCTTTCCCACTGATCCTCTTGCAGAAAGTTCCTCATGCCTGTGTAGTCCCCCCCTTTTGTAGTTTGGCATCTCCCATCCTACCCTTGCTACCCTCTCCACTTGTAACTCTACTATGTGTTAGGTAAGACACATATGCAACAGTTAGGTATCTTTATTTCGAAACGTTTCGCCTACACAGTAGGCTTCTTCAGTCGAGTACAGAAAAGTTGATAGAAGCAGAAGATACTTGAAGACGATGTAATCAGTCCATCACCCTTAAAGTTTTGAGGTGGTCAGTCCCTCAGTCTGGAGAAGAGCATTGTTCCATGGTATGAAACAATTTGGAGATGAAGTGACAGGATGGAGCCTAATATAGGGCCAAGAGGTGGGGATAGGCCCACAAAGGAGAGGTAAAAACTCAGATGTTGGGAGGACAGGCCCCTCTCAATCCAGCCGTTCTCACTAGTAGAGGTTGTCGAAGTTGATTGTGGGTCTGTACTATGATACCTTGTGTTGCAGGTCAGACAGATTGAACATTAAAAATGGTATAAAATACCGACAGGTTGTTAGGTAAGACACATATGCAACAGTTAGGGATCTTTAATTCCGAAACGTTTCGCCTACACAGTAGCTTCTTCAGTCGAGTACAAGAAAAGTTGATAGAAGCAGAAGATACTTGAAGACGATGTAATCAGCCATCACCCTTAAAGTTTTGAGGTGGTCGTCCCTCAGTCTGGAGAAGAGCATTTTTTCCATGGGATGAAACAATATCTTCTGCTTCTATCAACTTTTCTGTACTCGACTGAAGAAGCCTACTGTGTAGGCGAAACGTTTCGAAATAAAGATACCTAACTGTTGCATATGTGTCTTACCTAACAACCTGTCGGTATTTTATACCATTTTAATGTTCAACTCTACTATGTATTCAAAGCTCAGAACCACGTGATCACTAGCTCCGAGGTGCCTTTCGTATGCGATATCATTGATGTCCGAACTACTCAAGGCGAATATGATGTCCAGTCTTGCTGGTTCATTATCACCTCTCTCTCTTTGGTAGTGTCTTTAACAAGTTAATGCGTGAGGTTTTCCAGTACCACATCTATCATCTTGGCTCTTCATGTTTCGGGAGCCCCCTGTGGCTCCAAGTTTTCTCAGTCAATCTCCTTTTGATTTATATCACCCATAGCTAGTAACTTTGTTTTTACTCATGTGAGCTCTTTTGGCCATGTCAGCGAGTGTTTCCACCATTGCTCTGTTGCTCTCTTCATATTCTTTTTTTGGCCTCCTTGCAGTTTTGTGGTGGCTTGTACATCACTACGATGACTACCTTATGTTCCCCAGACTGAATTGTTCCTACTGTGTAGTTTCTTTAGCCCATTCCACCCATTTTCTCAAATCCCCACCGAATTTTTATAAGCAGTGCAGCTCCTCCCCCTCTGCTCCCTGTATCTTTCCCCAGGATCTGATATCCTGGTGGAAAGATTGTGTCCGTTATCAACTCAGTGAGTTTCGTTTCTGTGAGTGCTATGATGTCTCGGGGCGTCTCCTTGATTCTTTCATGCCACTCCTCACATTTATTTGTTATTCCATCTGTGTTTGTATACCAAACCTTCAACTTCTTTTTTAAAAGCGTGGTCTAGGGAGTACATTGGGGTTGGGGAAGCAGGAGATCGGGCAAGGACCTGTGGGGGGTTTCTGTAAAGGTGGTGTTGGTGATGAGGGGGGTGGGGGCTGTGGGTGCAGCATGTGAGTTTTGGGTTAGATTGTTTTGTTGCATTGTGGTTGTTGGGGTTGAGGGTCTTCTGTAGGTGGGTCTGAGGGAGGTTGGGTTCTACTGCCCATCTCCGTCTTTGCCTCTCTTTCCTCCTTGCGTCTTTGTACCCTCTCTCTCAGTTTCTGCCTTCTTTCTCGTGGTCTGTTGTGGTTGACGTACACTCTTCATGCTTTCTCCTGCAGGATCCTGTTTCGAGCCAATTCTGCCTTAAAAATCACTTTGACCGGTTGGTTTCCTCCTCTTGCAAACCCTTCTCAGAAAATTTGTGAGCTGGGTCATGTCGTCGTCTCCTATTGCTTTCATGATACTTTCAATCGCTTTTTTCCCGTTTTTTCTTCCTTCGTAAGTTTCCCCCTTCAACTTTCTGAAGCCATTAAACAGAGATTGGCCTCTCCCTTTCATTTTCTCACTGCATTTTCCTTTGTAATTCCTGATTTGATTTAGTTGTCTCCATCACAGTTTTCCTATTTTCGATCTCTTTCAATCTCTGTCCTTTGTCTCTGTGCCCAGTGGTCTGTCATTTTCCCTTCTCATCCTTTACTGGGCACTGCTCTGGTCTGATAGGGCCTCTGCATATGGCTTAACTCTTTTATTTTTCTACAGTCCCCTTGTATGTTTGTGTTCTCCTTGTCTTCCCCCGGGCTTGTGTTCCAGGTGTTCCACCTCTCTTCTCCTGATAATCTTCTCCATGATTTTTCATTGCATACTATACACGACAGTGATACTGGTCTATAGTTTAGTGCCTCGTTTCTGTCTCCTTCTTAAAAATGGGGACTACATTTGCCGTCGTCCATATCTCAGATAGTTGCCCAGTTTCGATAGATGTTTTTGAATATTGTGGTTAGTGGCACACACAGCGTCTCTACTTCCTATCTAAGTATCCATGGAGAGATGCTGTCCGGTCCCACCGCCTTTGAGGTATCAAGGTCACTTAGCAGCTTCTTCACCTCCTCCTCGGTTGTGTGTATTTCATCCAACACTTGTTGGTATATCCCTTGCTGGTGTACCCCTCTTTTCTGTCTTCCCAGATTCCATATTGTCTCCACTGTAAATACTTCCTTAAATCTAGTGCTGAGCTCCTCACATACTTCTTGGTCGTTTCTTGTCAGCTCTCCACCTTCTTTCCTCAGCCTGATTACCTGGTCCTTGACTGTTGTCTGCCTTCTTGATGTGGCTATAAAACTGCTGAGGGTCAGACTTGAGTTTCGATGCTATGCTGTTTTCGTACTGTCACTAGGCTTCCTCCTCATCTCTGCATACTCGTTTCTGGTTCTTAGACTAATCTCTTTATTTTCTTGGGTCCTTTGTCTTCTGTACTTTTTTCATTCTCTAGTGCACTTAAATTTTTGCATTGCCCTTGTGAACAAACCTTTCCTTTGCCTCCTTGTAGTTTGTTGTTACGTAGTCAGTCATTTCGTTTACTGACTTACCTACCAATTCTCTTTCCCACTGAACTTCCTCATACCTGTGTAGTCACCCCTTTTATAGCTTGGTTTTCCCCTTTCTACTCCTGTTATCCTCTCCACTTGTAACTCTTTGTATTCTAAGCTCAGAATCAAGTGATCACTAGCTCCAAGGAGCCTTTCATATGTGATGTCCCTAATGTCCGAGCTACTCAGTGTGAACACAAGGTCCAGTCTTCCTGGTTCATCTTCACTTTTCTCTCTGGTAGTGTCCCTAACATGTTGATGCACGAGGTTTTCCAGTGCCATATTCATCATGTCTCTCCATGTTTTGGCGCCCACATGTGGCTCCAGGTTCTCCCAATGAATCTCCTTGTCATTGAAAGTGTCCATAACCAGTAACTTTGCTCTATTCGTCTGAGTTTTTCTGGCCACCTCAGCTAGTCTGTCCACCATTGCTCTGTTGCTCTCTTCATATTCCTCTCTTGGCCTCCTGCAGTTCTGTGGCAGGTTATACATCACTGCAATGACTGCCTTATTGCCCCCAGACTGAATTGTACCTGCTATGTAATCCCTTTCTCCATCTTCGTCCATTCCTTCCATTTCCTCAAATCCCCATCGGTTTTTAATGAGCACTGCAACTTCTCCTCCCCCTCTGATCCTTTCATCTTTCCTCAGGATCTGATATCCGGGAGGGAAGATTGTGTTTGTTATCGTCCCAGTGAGTTTCGTTTCTGGGACTCCTATGATGTCTGGGGACGTCTCTTTGAATCCTTCATGCTCCTTGTCACATTTATTTGTTATTCCATCTGCATTCATATACCAAACCTTCAACTACTTTTCTAAAACTTTTGTCTGGGGAGAATGGTGGGGTTAGGGGAGCGGGAGCCTTGGCTGGGGCCTATGGAAGGGTTGCTGTGGGGTGGGGTTTGTGATGAGGGGGGTGGGGGCAGAGAATACAGTGTGTGGGTTTTGGTTTAGATTGCTCGGTTGCATTGGAGTTGCCGTGGTTGGATTCCTTTTGTATCAGTAGTATCAGTTATCAGTAGTGTCAGTAGTACTGTGCCTCATACTAGTAACTGTTAGGTGAATCACTCAATAACCGCCGTTACGTGACTCACTGCTGCCCTGCTAGCTGTGACATCACCCTTTGAAAGTGTATCCTCGGGCACTACCTCTCAACTGAAGATGGGTTACACCAGGGTAGACAGGTCAGGTGTCAAGGCTCTGAGTGCTCCCCTTATTATCTTATTATTCTTGGTAGTGCATTTTAAGATAATAAGGGGAGCACTCAGAGCCTTGATGTCTGACCTGTCTACTCTGGTATAACCCATCTTCAACTAAGGGTAGTGCCCAAGGATACACATTCAAAGGGTGACTTGTGACGTCACAGCTAGCAGGGAAGCAGTAACGTAACGGCGGTTATTGATTGACTCACCTAATGGCTACTGGTATGAGGCACAGTACTACTGACACTACTGATAACTGATACTACTGATATTTGTGGGTGGTTCCGGAGGAGGTTGTGTTTGCTCTTCCACCTGGGTCTGGGTTCTCTTGCTCATCTCCGTCATTGCCTCTTGTTCCTCCTTGCATCTTTGTACTCTCTCTTTCAGTATCTGCCTTTCTTCTTGTGTTCTGTCTCGGTCGATGTACACTCTCCAGGATTCCAATTTGTCCCTTAGTCGTGCTTTCTCCTGCAGGGTTCTGGTTCATGCTCATACTGCCTTGAAAATCACTTTGACTGGCTGTTTTTTTTTTTCCTTTTGCAAACCACCCAGTTTTCAGAAAATATGTCAGCTGGGTCATGTCGTCTTCTCCTTTTGCTTTCATGATACTTTCAATCACTTTTTTCTTCCTCCTGTTTTCCTGTTTTATAAGTTTTTCCCTTCAACTTCCTGGAGCCCATAGACAAAAACTGACTTTTCCTTTTGTCCTCTCACTGTATTTCTCTTTGCATCCCCTGAGAGTATTTAGTTCCTGCCCCTGAAGCGTTCCTTCCTTCAGTCTCTTCTCTAGCTGATGTCCATGTGCTCAGTGGTCTGTCTTTTTTCCTGCTCAGCATTTCCTGGGCACTGCAGTTGTCTGTTAGAGCCTCTGCACATAGCTTAGCTCCTTCATTGTCTTTAGTCCCCTCATTTGTTCCTAATGTGCTCCTTGTCTTTTCCCGGGATTCGCATGGGTCTGATAGGGCCTCCGCATACAGCATGGCTCCATTCTTCCATACAGTCCGATCGTCGGTGACTGATGTAGCAGTTCCTTCAGTTCTTTAGACTGTTTCAGATTTTTTAGTTCCTCTTCTAAGCTCTGTATCTTAGCTTCTGCAGCTATGGCTTATAGCTCCCACTTCCTGCTCTATACAACTATCCCCTCCTCCATTTCTTGCCGAGCTCTTCTAACTTCCTTCCCCACTCTTCCTCCCTTTTTGTGATCCCATGGTTCTCTGTCCTGCTTTTTGGTGTGTGTGTGTGTGTGTGTGTGTGTGTGTGTACTCGCCTAATTGTACTCACCTAATTGTGGTTGTCGGGGTCGAAACTCATCTCCTGGACCCGCCTCTTCACTGATCACTACTAGGTCCTCTCTCTCTCTGCTTCCTGAGCTTTGTCATACCTCGTCTTAAAGCTATGTATGGTTCCTACCTCCACTACGTCACTTGCTAGGCTATTCCACTTCCTGACGACTCTGTAACTGAAGAAATACTTCCTAACATCCCTGTGACTCGTCTGAGTCTTCAGCTTCCAATTGTGACCCCTTATTTCTGTGTCCCCTCTCTGGGACATCCTGTCTCTGTCCACCTTATCTATTTCAGTCAGTATCTTGTATGTCGTTATCATGTCTCCCCTGACCCTTCTGTCCTCCAGTGTCATCAGTCCGATTTCCCTCAACCTTTCTTCGTACGACATTCTCTTGAGCACTGGAACTAGCCTTGTTGCAAACCTTTGTACTTTCTTGACGTGCTTGACCAGGTGTGGGTTCCAAACTGGTGCTGCATACTCCAGTATGGACCTGACGTTCACAGTGTACAGTGTCTTGAACGACTCCTTATTAAGGTATCGGAACGCTATTCTCAGGTTTGCCAGGCGCCCACATGATGCAGCAGCTATCTAGTTGATGTGTGCCTCCGGAGACGTCCTCGGTGTTATGGTCACCCCAAGATCTTAATCCTTGAGTGAGGTTTGTAGTCTTTGTCCACCTAGTCTATACTCTGTTTGCGGTCTTCTTTGCCCTCCCCAATCTTCATGACTTTGCATTTGGCAGGGTTGAATTCGAGAAGCCAGTTTCTGGTGTGTGTGTGTGTACTCACTAGTGTGTGTGTGTGTGTGTGTGTGTGTGTGTGTGTGTGTGTGTGTGTGTGTGTGTGTGTGTGTGCGTGTGTGTTGTGTGTGTGTGTGTGTGTGTGTGGTGTGTGTGGGTGTAAGG
>NC_069419.1:38680896-38698396 GCF_026875155.1 Cherax quadricarinatus
CCAGACAAGCAATGTATAAAATATAACATACACAAATTTTTTTTCTCCTTTTTCAAATAGCTTTTGTTTTTTTTTTATTTCTTTTTGTCCATGGGAAAAGTGGAAAAGAATTTTTCCCTCCGTAACCATGCGTTCGTATGAGCGACTAAAATCCGGGACCCGGGGGCTGTAACCCTTCCCCTGTATAAATACAAAAAAAGAGAAAAAAAAATTTATAAAACGGGTTGCTTAAATGTGCGTGGATGAGGGGGTGACAAAAACAGTTTTTTGCTGATGTTATAATGAAAAAATTTTGATGTCCGGGCCCCTAACGAAAAAAAAGCGAAGGGGGAGGAGAGTTTCAGGGGGGGGGAAAAAAAGGGGTTAAATTGGATATCGAGAATTAGGAAAGGGAAGGGGGTAGCAGTAAGTTAAATGATCATTATGGAAGGAGAAAAGAGAATATGAATGTGAAAATTCAAGAATTATGTGGTTTAAAAGAAAAGGTTTGGGATGCGAAAGGGGGTCATAATAAGCTTTTGACCTGGAGAAAGGGGAATGCGGGGAGAAGAGAGATTTTGGGGAGATGAAAGGAAATGTATAGGAGCCTTGAACCAATGAGAGAAAATTGGGGTGGGGGACTTGAATCTAAAGTAGGAGAAATTTTTTGGGGGGGGTGTGGTAGGTAAGTTGGGGTGCCAGGTGTAAATAAAAGGGGACCCCTTTGATTGAACTTTGTATAAAAAGGGGTTAGTTAAAGGTAAACATTTTTTAAAAAAAAGGGATAAAAAAGTATACACGTAGATGTAGGGAGAAATACAGTTTTTTGGTTTTATGTATTGGTGAAAAAAAGACTTTTGGTAACTTCAGATGTAAATTTTATAGAGGGGCCACGATAAAGATCATTTTTAGTTGTACTACACTGAGAGTAAAAGGTAGATGGGATAAAAAGGAAATAGAAGCATCAGGGAAGAGAGAGTGAAGGTTTATAAACTAAAAGAGGAGGCAGTTATGTAAGATATAAACAGCTATTGGAGATAGATGGCTAATGAAGAGCAAGGCAATGGGTCGAAGAGGTATGGGGTAGGTATCAAAATGTAGTGTTAGAGTGTTCACAGAAGTTTGTGGTTACAGAAAGTGGGTGCACGGATGGAAGAAGAGCGATTGTTGGAATGAATGATGTAAAGAGAGTTGTCAGGGAGAAGAATTTAGCATATGAAAGTTTATACAAAGGAGAAGTGAGGCAAGGGAGGGAAGAGTATATGGAGAAAAAAGAGAGAAGTTAAGAGAGTGGTGAAGCAATGTAAAAAAGAGCAAATGAGAGAGTGGTTAGGATTTTATCAACCAAATTTGTTGAAAATAAGAAAAAGTTTGGAGTGAGATTAACAAGTTAAAAAGCCTAGAGAACAAAATTTGTCAGTTAAAAATAGGAGATAGCGTATGTAAATGGTGAGTTAGAGGTATTGAAGATGGAAGGAATATTTTGAGGAATTGTTAATGTTGATGAAGATAGGGTAGCTGTGATTTCGTGTATAGGGCAAGGATGAATAACATCTTGTAGGAGTGAGGAAGAGCCAGTTTTGTGAGTGTGGTGGAATTTCTGAGGCAGTAGGGGTAAGAATGAAGGGGGTAAGGCAGCCGGGATAGATGGGAAAAGATAGAACTTGTTAAAAAGCAGTGGGATATAGTTTGAGTGGTATGGTGCAATTAATTAATAAATGTATGAAGAGGTAAGTACCTAGGGATTGGCAAGAGCATGCATAGTTCCTTGTATAAAGGCAAAGGGATAAAAGATAGTGCACAAAATTTAGGGGATAAGTCTGTTGAGTGGTACCGGTAAAGGTATGGTAAGTTACAATTTAAAGAATTAAGAGTAAGACGGAGAATAGATAGCATATGAACAAGGAGGAGCTTTAGGAAAGGTAGGGGGGTGGTGACCAAGGTGTTTACAAGTGAAACATATATTGAACAGTATTTAGATAAGGCTAAAGAGGTCTTTGGTGCATTTATGGATTTTGGAAAAGGCGTATACAGGTGGATGAGGTGGCAATGTGTCAAGATGTAGCAAGTGTATGGTGTAGAGGAAGGATACTGAAGCATTGGAAGAGTTTTTTAAACGGATAGTGAGGCTCAAGTTTAGTAGGAGAAAGTAGGAAATTTTTTCCCAGTAAAATAGCCTTAGACAAGGGAGTGTGGATGTCACCGTGGTTGTTTAATATATTTAGTAGATGGGTTGTAAAGAGAAGTAAATGCGAGGTCTTGGCAAGAGCGTGGAGTTAAAAGATAAAAGAATCACACACAAAGTGGAGTTGTCCCACAGCTGCTCTTTGCTGTAGACACTGTGCTCTTGGGAGATTCTGAAGAGAAGTTGCAGAGATTGGTGGATGAATCTTGTAGGGTTGCCAAAAGAAAAAATTAAAGGTGAATACAGGAAAGAGTACTGTTATGAGGATAACAAAAAAGCTGTAGGTGATGAAAGATTTGAATATCAGATTGAGGGAGAGAGTATGTGAGGAGGTGAACGTATTCAATATTTTTGATGATGGACGTGTCAGCGGGATGGGTCTATAAAATGAGGAGAATCAAAGAAATTGATGAGGTAAAAAGAGCTGAGTGGTGCACTTAGGAGTCCTGTGGAGACCCAAGAAACTTTGTCCTTGGAGGCAAATATGGGAAGTGTATGAGAGTAATATTTTACCAACGCTCTTATAATGGTGTGAAGCGTGTTATGAATGTTGCAGCGAGGAGAAGGCGAGTCCAGTGGAGATTCATGTCTGGGGCGAATGTGTGGTGTGCATATAATGCAGAGAATTCGTAGTTTGAGAAGTTAGGAGGAGGTGCGGGATTACCAAAACTGTTGGTCCAGAGGGCTGAGGAACGGGTTTTGAGGTTGTTCGGACATTAGAGAGAATGAGCGAAACAGAATGACTTCAATAGAGTATCTGTCTGTAGTGGAATGAATGCGGGGAGGGTCGGCCTAGGAAGGGTTGGAGGGATGGGTTAAAGATAGGTTTGTGGTGCGAGGGGCTTGGACTTCGCAGCAGGCATGCGTGAGCGTGTTTGATAGGAGTGAATAGAGACAAATGTTTTTAATAACTTGGACGTGCTGTTGGAGTGTGAGCAAAGTAACAATTTATAAGATTCAGGGAAACCGCAGGCCCGACTTGATCCTGGAGATGGGAAGTACAGTGCCTGCCCTCTGAAGGAGGGGTTTTAATGATGCAGTATAAAAAAACTGTAGTGTAAACACCCTTCCTGGCAAACAGTGATGAGTGATGAAGGGTGAAAGTTTTTCTTTTTCGGGCCACCCTGCCCTGGTGTAATCGCCGGTGTGATAATAAAAAAAAATATATATAAATATATAATATATATATCAAAATATATATATATAAGATATATAGATAAATAAATATTTTATATAAATATATATATGCAGATGAGTGAAACACAGATATTTATCAATCTGGCCATGATGGGTTAGTTTACTGCTTCCAAATGCACTAAGGTTTACAATTGTTGCAACCCCTAATGGGTTCAATGATTATGTATATATATAAATATTATCTTTCATATAAATTTATATTGTTTTATATTGCGATAATAGCAAATCGTAAATGTATTGCTTTATATTTTATTTTGACTTAGCTTCCTTTGGTTAGTAGAGTAACATATTAATGTTTTCATTCAAGTCTTGATTGTCTAACTACTGTAAGTATCGCTTGTGGCTCGTTTCCCTGCCGCATCTCGTTGTTACTACAGCAGCTGTCCACGAGCTATCACGTATCGAGGGGGGTGTCCTCACCCTCGCCTGAAGTATTCAGTCTGGTCTAGACTCTCTTGGTGGTCGACAGATTGTTCTGTATCATAATTCTTTGTTAGTCTGTAGAAAGTCTAGTTCACAGAAACATTGGTATAGACTTAGATGAATTTCGACGTTGTACTGAGGTTATGTGTCCGCAAGACACTCCGAAACATCACAGGTCCTGATCTGTAGCATTTCTGACGCTAGCTGTGTTCTGGAATCTGTGTAATTATCACTGTCGGGATTTCTTATGCTGAACTAGATTGAGTAGGTAATTGGGAGTTTTGTGACTTTTGTGAGGACTGTTAGGTCCCTACTTAGACGTCGTTATATTATATCTTATCCCTATTGTGTCACAGTTCATGTTGTATTGCTAATTGGGCCTTAGCATTCTGTTTTTGTTCAAGCAGAAACTGTTCTGGTTGCAAGTCAGTTGAAGAAGTTAGTTTTATTTGAGACTTTGTCAGTCCTGTTTAAGTCTAGTCAGTCGTGAGACATAGCGAACTACTTAGAGCACTTACACACATACTACAAACTTACTTTACATACTTGTAATGTATTAATAAAAGTTAATGAACCAGAACGTTACTTAGAATTCTAAATGGGATATGTGCTTCATCACACTAATATTGTACTCGAGAGAAGTGATATTATTTTAATTACTGTGATTAATTTATTTAATTTGATATACTCCTAGACAACTTAAGACTATATATTAATTAAATTTTATTTCTCTAGTTAGTAGCCTACCATGTAACCTGAAGCACTATTGAATCATAATGAATTCTAATGGATAAATGGACTAAGGATACTGACTATTTGATACGAAAACCCAGTAACAGGCTGTATGCTAGAAGGCATTCCTTTCTAGTATTCAACTGAGACTCTAAGCATTTAGATCTCGTTTCTGTAACAACAATTAATTTAAATTCGTTGTCCGTAGAAACTGTGAGGCACAATAGTGACTGTAATGTTGCTATATAGTTGTTATTGGTCCAAGAACGTCGTCCCTCGTTGTCACTCAACCTTCTAACTTAAATAAATGAATATTTCCATTAATAAAATCTAGTAAAGAACACAGAGGAAAGTTAGCTAAGTGTATCCTGAAGTGTAAAAAGACGAAGATAATTACACCGATTGTTTCCTGAGTTCTTGCAAACTATTACCTATCAAAGTATATTCCTAGTACCATCATTACTGATGTTTATCCACTGTAAGGGTGGTAATAATTCAAACTTGTACCTTCATATTAATTAATCATTAAATGAACTTCAACCTGAATAAATAATATAAAAAAAAAAAAACCAGCCATAATTAGGGTACATGCCTGTAACGTCTTTTAGAAGCCTGTTCCTAGGCTTTCTAAGTAACCACATGTTTTTGTGGTACCGTCTATATCATGGATATGAACCTGCACACCAAACTAGCAGTGTTCGACAGCCAAAATCTAAAAATATTAATATAACCAGAACTTCTTTAACCTGACCGGAAGTCGCCGTTCAATGCCGCTGAGAAAAGAAGAACTGATTTACATAATTAGTAAAAAGATAATTGAAAAATAAATTTTGTGAAATAAGATTGATTATTTTTATACTTTTATTTAAAACAATACAGCGTAACATAAAACTCTTAGTAAGTAAATAAAAATAAAAAGAAAACAGATGGATCTCAACCTAAAGGTTCGACCCCGACAAAATATACCCGCACAAAATAACTGAACACAAAAGGGTTTCACCTAATACACGTAAGAAATTGCTGAATAACATACACCAATAACTTACAGCAAGGAAACATAGCTACACAACAAAAAAAAAAAACAATAACAGGTCATGAACTGAAATGTTAAACATTCAATGAGTCAAAACCTTACATCTTAAAAAATTTGTACATATAACATTACATATGACGATGGCTCAATAAAATTAGAAAAGAATATAGAACAGAAATTGAATCAATAAACACATCCTTTGCATTAGTCAATAAAATTAAAACCTAACATCATAATCTTACTATAACATCTACGTACTTACTCCCTAACATACAAGCTTACATACACCAAAATACAAATTAACATAAAAAGAAAACAGCTTAGATCTCAAAACTGAAGGCTCATTTCCGTTACAATAAACTCGTATACAAAAATATCAGACACAAAAGGACTGCGTCTATAAACTGGCTAGATGTGTCGTATACATACAGCTCTAACGTTCATCAAGCACAATTAATGCAAACAAAACCGGTACAAGTACGACCTAAATTATAACACCTGTAAATGAATCGAAACCATACATATACAAAGTTTTACTTAAAGCCTGACGCCAAAGACTCAATACAATAGAAAGGGATATACACTCAAAAAAAAAAAAAAAATCTCAAAATCACATTAATCAGATGCACTGTATGCACAAAACAAAGCAGTATAATAAAGTATATTTAACATACAAAAACTTAGCACATAACATAAATACAAACTAAAAAACACTTCGTATCGCAAAGAACATGTTACTCAAGAATCGTGTCATACAAGACTGATACATATCCAAAAATACATAAAAAAAACCTTCATTCATACATTCATGAAATATGTTTATATAGATCATAACGAGTCCTCAGCTCCCACATCCACACTTGCATGATAACCAACAAGTTGATGCAAATATCATCAATGAAAACCAGAAACAGTCCATACCCACATTCACAACACTCTCACGGCCCCCCCCCAAGCGCAGGGGCCCGATGTGACCCCCTGACTCCCTCTCAATCTATTGAAACCCCCTTCACTCACTCATTATCAACACAATATTCACGAGATTCCTAACTTCGCATTTATACCTCTCTGAGAAAATCTGATCCACCTTCTCCCATACAATTCTCTGTTACGACATAGCGACATATCGTACGATAGAACGTTTATTCGCAAGACCCCTCCTTCGCTCTTCACTATCCCCTCTCCCTCTCATCTCCCACGATATATCAATAAATCTACCAAGATATAATCTAAAGCTCTATGACACCCTCGTCTAACCACCCATATCTAGACTTAAAGCACGCAGAACGACACCCCGGGCCTCCCACCCTCATACCTCCTACTTAACCAGCACTGACTCCTTCTAGCCCTTACAAAATAACTACATGGAATGCAGACTCGTCCCCGCCCCATATTCCACACCCCTCACCCTCTCCTACTACCGCTTCTGTTTCTTAGTATCTCTTCGTGAAGTAGCTACCCATGCGAAACCGATAATATACTCCTAGACTTCTTGATTAATAAACTTATAAATTATAATTTCTTTAGTTAGTAGCCTACCAGTTGTAATCCTGAATCACTAATAAATCTTACTGAATTCTAATGGATAATTGGACACAGGAAACTGACTACTTTTTACGAAAACCTAGTAGACAGCTGGATGCTAGACGGGCAGTACTTCTAGTAACACTGGAGATCTCTAAGCTTATTTGTAAACTGACACTGCCCTTAGTGAAGTTTTGTGATTGTTATGGCTTCGGCGCAAGGTGATGTTGGCATTATAATAGTTGGTGGTGATGGTGACGATGGTTGATGTGATGATGGGATGATGGTGTGATGGTGGTGGTGGTGATGGTTGTGGGAGGATGGGTGGGTGGTGGTGGTGATGGTGGGTGGTGGTTATGGTGGTGATGGAGGAGAAGGGGGTGATGATGTTGCGGTGATGGTGGTGAAGGTGAAGGGGTGGTGGTGGTGGTGAATTGTGGAGGTGATAGTGGGGTTGTGGTGGTATGATGGTGGGGTGGTGGTGTATGGTGAGGGTGGTTGGATATGGTGGTAGGTGTGGTGGTGTGGTGGTGATGGTGATGATGGTTGTGATGTGATGATGTGATTGTGATGTGGTGTTGGTGAATGGTGTGATGGTGATGTGTGGTGGATGTGATGGTGATGGTGGTGGGATGGTCTGGGGTGATGATGGGGTGATTGTGGTGGTTAGTGGTGTGGTGGGTAGGATTGGCTGTGTTGGTGATGTGTGATGGTGGTGCGATGTGGTGGTGATGGTGGTGGTGGGTGATGGTGGTGGTGATGGTGGTGTGATGGTGGTGTGATGCGGTGATGGGGTGGTAATGGTGGTGATGATGTGGCGATGTGGGTGGTGATGATTGTGGTGATGGGGTGTATGATGGATGGTGATGGTGGTGAATGGGGGATGTGGTGGTGATGGTGGTGATGGTGGGATGGGGTGATGTGGGGGATGGGGTGATGATGGTGATGTGGTGGTGATGGTGTGGTGCATAGGTGGTGGGGTGTGGTGGTGACGGAGGTGGTGGTGGTGACGAGGTGGTGGGGTTATGGTGCTGTGTTTATGTGTGTGATTATGTGGCGATGGGGGGAGGTGATGGTGGGTGGTGTGGTTGTGGTAGTGATGTGGTGGGGAGGTGGTGGTATGGTTGGGTGGTATGTTGGTGATGAGGTATGGTGGTGATGATGTTGCGGTGATGGGTGATGGAGATGGGTGGGGAGGGTGTGGTGATGCTGGGGTGGGGTGTGATGGTGGTGATGGTGGTGGTGATGGCGGTGGGGGTGTGGGATGTGGTGATGTGGTGGGGTGTGTGGAGATGGTAGGGGGGTGGGTGTGATGGTGGTGGGTGGTCGTGATGATTGTGGTAGGGTGGTGTGTGTTGGGGTGGAGAGGTGGGTGGGATGTGGGTGGTGTGTGTGGTGATAGTGGTGAGGGTGAGTGGTGATGCGGGGTGTTGTGTGGTGATGAGGGTGGTGGTGGTGGTGATGGGGGGTTGTGGTGGTGATGGTGGTGTGATGGCGGTGTGGGAGGTGGTGTTTGTAATGATGGGATGGGGTGGGTGGTGGTGATTGATAGGTATGGTGGGGTGGTGGTGGTGATGATGTGTGGTGGATGGTTGTGGTGTGGTGTGAACGGGGTGGTGCAATAGTGGTGTGATGGGTGGGGAGGTGTGTGATGGTGGTGGTTACATGTGTCATGTGGTGGGGTGTAAGGTGAGCGGGGATGGGTGTGTTGTGGTGTGACGCAGTGTGGTGGGGTGGTGGGTGGGGGTGGTGGTGGTGGTGGTGGTTGTGACGGTGATGGGTGGTGGTGGTATGGGGTGGTGGGGTGGGTTGTGGTGCTGATGGTGGGAGTGATTATGGTGGTGATGCTGGTAGGGAGGTGGTGATGGATGTGGTGATGGGTGGTTGTGGTGAGTGCGGGGTGGTGGTGAGGCGTGGGTGATGGTATAGTGGTGTGGTGTGATGCTAAATGGGTGGGGTGGGTTAGGGCGTGGAGTGTAGTGATGGAGGTGGGGTGGTGTGTGAGGGCGGGGTGGTGGTGATTGTGGTTGGTGGTGGTGGTGGAGGGCGGGGTGGTGGTGATGGTGTGGGGTGGTGGGGTGAGGCGGGGTGGTGGTGATGATGGCGGGTTTGTGGTGTGAGGCGGGGGATGGTGGTGATGTGGTGGTGGTGGGGTGGAGCGGGGTGGTGGTGATGTGGTGGGGGTGGTGGTGTGAGAGGACGGGGTGATGGTGATTCAAAAACTATTTTGCAAGTGTCCCCAAGAGAGGCAACGTCTCATTATCTTCCTCCCTTCAAACTGTCTCTTCCTTAATTCTCTACACTACATCCCTCCCACTTCCTCCATCCCTTCCACTCTTCTTTATATCTGTCACTTTCTTCAGTTGTTCTCTTACAGTCCTCTATTGATCCCCACTTTTCCTAAATTTCATCCATTCAAACCACAACTGCACCATTCCTCCTCTCCATAGCTATTATACTTCACGCTCTTCCATCTCTCCTACATTCTATTCTCCCACACTGTCTCATACAGTGCTGTCCCAGGCATTTTCCTCGTCACTTAACACAAGATAAAACAATTCAACTCTACAATGAATACAACTTTTCACAAGCGCCACGCACAAACGTGTTTACTTACAAAAAAGTCTTTTACCGAAGACCAAAGTCAGAGCTGCTACCACTTCTGATGGTGTGGTGTACTGAGAGTGTGTGAAGAGTGAGATAGTGGTGTTGTATATAGCGAGTGAGTGCTCCAGTGTGTGGGGTGGCACACACTCTGGAAACTCCACCTTTGCGCTCGAGGAAGTCGTTTCACCTGACCTTAAATAGTGGCCCCTATGTCGGGCACTAATTAAAAAAAAAAAGCTTAAGTAAAAGTGAGAGGGGGGGGGGGGGGAGGGGTACCGCCTCTCAGATGAATGTTGAAAGAAAATCTTTCATAATTATGCTTTAAACTCATGCATTTTTATACTTGTCTTTTAGAGCTTTATAAACATCTGAATTGGCAAGATCTTGCACGCCACTTACATTCAGTATACACACCGCATTTAAGAGTATGTGTGCGTTACTCCCATCTAGTTCAGTTTCAGGGTTTAAGTCACACCTCCTGGCAAGCATCAAACCTGGTCGCTACTGGATAACCCTCCCTCCGATCCATGAGCTTTGTCATTCCCTATTCTTAAAGCTATGTATTTGAACCTCCTCCACTACATCACTTTCAGACTATCCACATCTGTGACACTCTATGACTAAAAAATACTTCTAACATCCTGTAAATTAATCCTGATCCTTCAAACTTCCCAACTTGACCCCCTTGTTGCTGTGTCCATCTCTGAACATCCTGCCCTGTCCACCTTGTCGAATCTCTCAGTACTTATATGCCGCTGTCATATCCCCCCCACCATCACTCATATCCTCCAGTGTCGTTAGGTCGGTTCCCCTTACTCTCCTCTAGGACATCCCCTTAGCTCCGGACATTGACTTTGTTACAAACCTTGCACTTTCTTTAATTTCCTTAGCGAGCTTAGTGTTTTGGCAAACCCCTGATTGGTTGCAATATTATTATGTAATATAAATAATATTACCTTTTCATTTAATTTTATAATGCTTATATTTTGCGATAATAGCTAAATCGTAAATGTAATTGCTTGATATTGTTATTTGAGTAGTTTCTTTGTTAGGTAGATGTTATTCTTATATGTGCTCAGATCAAGTCTTGATTGTCTAAAAACAACTGTAAATATATCGCACCTTCCTCGTTACTTCTGTCCGGCTTCTGAGCTGCAGTTGTCCTCGGAGCCTATCACGTGAACGATGGGGCGGTGTCCTCACTCACGTGAAGTATTCAGCTGGTCTAGACTTCTTGTGTTGGACAGATTGTCTGTCTCATATTCTTGTTAGTTCTGTAAACTCTGTTTCAACAGAACATTGTTTAGACTAAGTGATTTTCCGACTTGGTATTTGAGGTTGTGTTTCGAATAGACACTCTAAACAACTCATGTCCTGAACTATAGCTTATGGACCTAAATTGGACTGGTTTCTGTGTATTATACAGTCTGGGATTTTCTTAACTGAATTTAGATTCAGTAGTAATGGAGTTTTGTAACTTTTGTGGAGGATCTGCAGATGGTCCCCTACGTAGTGTCGTTAATTATCACCTTGTTCTGATTCAGTGGTCGCAGTTGCTTGTTTGGCATTGCTATTGGGCTTTAGCATTCTTTTATGTTCAAGCAGCCATGTTCTGGTTGCAGTCGTCAGAAGTTAGTTTAATTAGAGGATTTGTCAGTCACGTGTTAAGTACTAGTCGAGTCTGTGAGACATTGCAACTACTTAGAGCACTTTACACGCATACACAAACTGGTCATTTTGTAATATCTTATTAAATGTTTATGACCAAGACGGTACTTATGGTGATATGTGCTTTCAGCACAATACTTTTGTATACTAGAGAGATTTGATATTATTTTGAATACTGTGATTAATTTCTTTAATTTAATTTGATAATATACCTCTAGACTTAATAATTTATTAAGTATTTTAATTCTCTATTAGTAGCCTACAGATTTAATCCCTGAAGCACTATCGAATTATTCTGAATTCTAATGGATAATTGGACAAGGATACTGACTACTTGTCACGAAAACCCAGTAACAGGCTAGATGCTAGAAGGGAAGTCCTTTCTAGTATTCACTGGAGATTTCTAAGCTTTTAGAATCGCGTTTTTTGTAACAAATGGGGGCCTGTCCGGGATGCTCATGATCCAAGGTGTTGGAGAAACTGTCCGGGATGCTCTTGATCCAAGGTTTGTAGTCTCTGGCCTTCTAGACTGTACTTTGCCTGCAGTCTTCTTTACCCTTCCCCAATCTTCATGACTTTGCACTTGGTGGGGTTGAACTTCAGGTGCCAGATTTTGGCCAAGGCCTGCAACCTGTCTAGATCCCTTTGTAGCCTTGCCTGGTCCTCTTCTGATTGAACTCTTCTCATTAACTTCACATCATCTGCAAACAGGGATACTTCTGGGTCCATCCCTTCCTTCATTTCATTCACATATATCAGAAACAGCATCGGTCCTAGGACTGACCCCTGTGGAACCCTGCTCGTCACAGTCGCCCACTCTGACACCTCGTCACGTACCATGACCCGCCGATGTCTTCCCGTCTGATATTCCCTGATCCTGATCCATTGCATTGCCTTCCCTGTTATACGTAGCTACCTGGTCCTCAAGCTTTTGCACTAATCTCTTATGTGGAACTGTATTAAAAGCTTTCTTACAGTCCAAGAAAACACAACCTACCCACCCCTCTCTCTCTCTTGTCTTACTGTTGTCATTCTGTAGGTTTGTGACACAGGATTTCCTTTCCCTGAAACCTTGCAAGTTTTCGTATATAAGCTTGTTCCTCTCTTGGTGCTCCACTGTTCTCCTCCTGATAGTTTTCTCCATGACTTTACATACTATTCATGGCATTGACACTGGTCTGTAGTTCAATGCTTCGTGTCTATCTCATTTCTTAAAAAGTGGGATTAAATTTGCTGTCTTCCATACCTCAGGTAGTTGACCAGTTTCAGTGGAAGTGTTGAAGATTGTTGTTAGTGGCATACTCGACATCTCTTCTCTCTCTCTAAGGACCCACGGAGAGATGTTGTCTGGTCCCAATGCCTTTGAGTTATCACGTTCATTTAGCAGCCTCTTCACTTCCTCCTTGGTTGAGTGTATTTCATCCAGCACTTGTTGGTACATCCCTTGTTGGTTGCCCCCCCCTTCCTATTCTGACTACCTATTATGTCTCCACTGTAAATACTTTAAATCTCACATTGAGCACCTCACATACTTCTCCGTCATTTCTTGTGAACTCCCCACCATTCTTCCTCAACTTGATTATCTGGTCCTTGACTGTTGTTTTCATCTTGATGTGGCTATACAACAGCTTCGGGTCAGACTTTACTTTTGATGCTATGTCGTTTTCGTGCTGCCGCTAGGCCTCCCTCCTTATCCGTGGATATTCGATTCTGGCTCTTCGACTAATCTCTTTAGTTTCCTGGGTTCTTTGTGTTCTGTAATTTTTCCATTCTCTAGTGCACTTAATTTTTGCCTCCCTACACTTTTGGGTGAACCAAGGGCTCGTTCTGGTCTTCCATTATTTATATTTCCCATGGGAACAAACCTCTCCTCTTTGTCCTTACATTTTCTTGTCACGTAGTCCATCATTTCGTGTACTGATTTTCCTGCCAATTCTCTTTCCCACTGATCCTCTTGCAGAAAGTTCCTCATGCCTGTGTAGTCCCCCCCCCCTTTTGTAGTTTGGCATCTCCCATCCTACCCTTGCTACCCTCTCCACTTGTAACTCTACTATGTATTCAAAGCTCAGAACCACGTGATCACTAGCTCCGAGGTGCCTTTCGTATGCGATATCATTGATGTCCGAACTACTCAAGGCGAATATGATGTCCAGTCTTGCTGGTTCATTATCACCTCTCTCTCTTTGGTAGTGTCTTTAACAAGTTAATGCGTGAGGTTTTCCAGTACCACATCTATCATCTTGGCTCTTCATGTTTCGGGAGCCCCATGTGGCTCCAAGTTTTCTCAGTCAATCTCCTTGTGATTGATATCACCCATAGCTAGTAACTTTGTTCTACTCATGTGAGCTCTTTTGGCCATGTCAGCGAGTGTTTCCACCATTGCTCTGTTGCTCTCTTCATATTCTTTTCTTGGCCTCCTTCAGTTTTGTGGTGGCTTGTACATCACTACGATGACTACCTTATGTTCCCCAGACTGAATTGTTCCTACTGTGTAGTTTCTTTAGCCCATTCCACCCATTTTCTCAAATCCCCACCGAATTTTTATAAGCAGTGCAGCTCCTCCCCCTCTGCTCCCTGTATCTTTCCCCAGGATCTGATATCCTGGTGGAAAGATTGTGTCCGTTATCAACTCAGTGAGTTTCGTTTCTGTGAGTGCTATGATGTCTCGGGGCGTCTCCTTGATTCTTTCATGCCACTCCTCACATTTATTTATTCCATCTGTGTTTGTATACCAAACCTTCAACTTCTTTTTTAAAAGCGTGGTCTAGGGAGTACATTGGGGTTGGGGAAGCAGGAGACCGGGCAAGGACCTGTGGGGGGTTTCTGTAAAGGTGGTGTTGGTGATGAGGGGGGTGGGGGCTGTGGGTGCAGCATGAGAGTTTTGGGTTAGATTGTTTTGTTGCATTGTGGTTGTTGGGGTTGAGGGCCTTCTGTAGGTGGGTCTGAGGGAGGTTGGGTTCTACTGCCCATCTCCGTCTTTGCCTCTCTTTCCTCCTTGCGTCTTTGTACCCTCTCTCTCAGTTTCTGCCTTCTTTCTCGTGGTCTGTTGTGGCTGACGTACACTCTTCATGCTTTCTCCTGCAGGATCTTGTTTCGAGCCAATTCTGCCTTAAAAATCACTTTGACCGGTTGGTTTCCTCCTCTTGCAAACCCTTCTCAGAAAATTTGTGAGCTGGGTCATGTCGTCGTCTCCTATTGCTTTCATGATACTTTCAATCGCTTTTTACCCATTTTTTCTTCCTTCGTAAGTTTCCCCCTTCAACTTTCTGGAGCCATTAAACAGAGATTGGCCTCTCCCTTTCATTTTCTCACTGCATTTTCCTTTGTAATCCCTGATTTGATTTAGTTGTCTCCATCACAGTTTTCCTATTTTCGATCTCTTTCAATCTCTGTCCTTTGTCCCTGTGCCCAGTGGTCTGTCATTTTCCCTTCTCATCCTTTACTGGGCACTGTTCTGGTCTGATAGGGCCTCTGCATATGGCTTAACTCTTTTATTTTCTACAGTCCCCTTGTATGTTTGTGTTCTCCTTGTCTTCCCCCGGGCTTGTGTTCCAGGTGTTCCACCTCTCTTCTCCTGATAATCTTCTCCATGATTTTGCATTGCATACTATACACGACAGTGATACTGGTCTATAGTTTATGTGCCTCGTTTCTGTCTCCTTTCTTAAAAATGGGACTACATTTGCCGTCGTCCATATCTCAGATAGTTGCCCAGTTTCGATAGATGTTTTTGAATATTGTGGTTAGTGGCACACACAGCGTCTCTGCTTCCTATCTAAGTATCCATGGAGAGATGCTGTCCGGTCCCACCGCCTTTGAGGTATCAAGGTCACTTAGCAGTTTCTTCACCTCCTCCTCGGTTGTGTGTATTTCATCTAACACTTGTTGGTATATCCCTTGCTGGTGTACCCCTCTTTTCTGTCTTCCCAGATTCCACATTGTCTCCACTGTAAATACTTCCTTAAATCTAGTGCTGAGCTCCTCACATACTTCTTGGTCGTTTCTTGTCAGCTCTCCACTTCTTTCCCTCAGCCTGATTACCTGGTCCTTGACTGTTGTCTGCCTTCTGATGTGGCTATAAAACTGCTGAGGGTCAGACTTGAGTTTCGATGCTATGCTGTTTTCGTACTGTCACTAGGCTTCCTCCTCATCTCTACATACTCGTTTCTGGCTCTTAGACTATTCTCTTTATTTTCTTGGGTCCTTTGTCTTCTGTACTTTTTTCATTCTCTAGTGCACTTAAGTTTTTACATTGCCCTTGTGAACAAACCTTTCCTTTGCCTCCTTGTAGTTTGTTGTTACGTAGTCAGTCGTTTCGTTTACTGACTTACCTACCAATTCTCTTTCCCACTTAACTTCCTCATACCTGTGTAGTCACCCCTTTTATAGCTTGGTCTTCCCCATTCTACTCCTGTTATCCTCTCCACTTGTAACTCTTTGTATTCTAAGCTCAGAATCACGTGATCACTAGCTCCAAGGAGCCTTTCATATGTGATGTCCCTAATGTCCGAGCTACTCAGGGTGAACACAAGGTCCAGTCTTCCTGGTTCATCTTCACTTCTCTCTCTGGTAGTGTCCCTAACATGTTGATGCACGAGGTTTTCCAGTGCCATATTCATCATGTCTCTCCATGTTTTGGCGCCCACATGTGGCTCCAGGTTCTCCCAATGAATCTCCTTGTCATTGAAATTGTCCATAACCAGTAACTTTGCTCTATTTGTCTGAGTTTTTCTGGCCACCTCAGCTAGTCTGTCCACCATTGCTCTGTTGCTCTCTTCATATTCCTCTCTTGGCCTCCTGCAGTTCTGTGGCAGGTTATACATCACTGCAATGACTGCCTTATTCCCCCAGACTGAATTGTACCTGCTATGTAATCCCTTTCTCCATCTTCGTCCATTCCTTCCATTTCTTCAAATCCCCATCGGTTTTTAATGAGCACTGCAACTTCTCCTCCCCCTCTGATCCTTTCATCTTTCCTCAGGATCTGATATTCGGGAGGGAAGATTGTGTTTGTTATCGTCCCAGTGAGTTTCGTTTCTGGGACTCCTATGATGTCTCTCTCTTTGAATCCTTCATGCTCCTTGTCACATTTATTTGTTATTCCATCTGCATTCATATACCAAACCTTCAACTACTTTTCTAAAACTTTTGTCTGGGGAGAATGGTGGGGTTAGGGGAGCGGGAGCCTTGGCTGGGGCCTATGGAAGGGTTGCTGTGGGGTGGGGTTTGTGATGAGGGGGGTGGGGGCAGAGAATACAGTGTGTGGGTTTTGGTTTAGATTGCTCGGTTGCATTGGAGTTGCCGTGGTTGGATTCCTTTTGTATCAGTAGTATCAATTATCAGTAGTGTCAGTAGTACTGTGCCTCATACTAGTAACTGTTAGGTGAATCACTCAATAACCGCCGTTACGTGACTCACTGCTGCCCTGCTAGCTGTGACATCACCCTTTGAAAGTGTATCCTCGGGCACTACCTCTCAACTGAAGATGGGTTACACCAGGGTGGACAGGTCAGGTGTCAAGGCTCTGAGTGCTCCCCTTATTATCTTATTATTCTTGGTAGTGCATTTTAAGATAATAAGGGGAGCACTCAGAGCCTTGATGTCTGACCTGTCTACTCTGGTATAACCCATCTTCAACTAAGGGTAGTGCCCAAGGATACACATTCAAAGGGTGACTTGTGACGTCACAGCTAGCAGGGAAGCAATAACGTAACGGCGGTTATTGATTGACTCACCTAATGGCTACTGGTATGAGGCACAGTACTACTGACACTACTGATAACTGATACTACTGATATTTGTGGGTGGCTCCGGAGGAGGTTGTGTTTGCTCTTCCACCTGGGTCTGGGTTCTCTTGCTCATCTCCGTCATTGCCTCTTGTTCCTCCTTGCATCTTTGTACTCTCTCTTTCAGTATCTGCCTTTCTTCTTGTGTTCTGTCTCGGTCGATGTACATTCTCCAGGATTCCAATTTGTCCCTTAGTCGTGCTTTCTCCTGCAGGGTTCTGGTTCATGCTCATACTGCCTTGAAAATCACTTTGACTGGCTGTTTTTTTTTTCCTTTTGCAAACCACCCAGTTTTCAGAAAATATGTCAGCTGGGTCATGTCGTCTTCTCCTTTTGCTTTCATGATACTTTCAATCACTTTTTTCT
>NC_069419.1:38703396-38705342 GCF_026875155.1 Cherax quadricarinatus
CCGGCAGCCAGTAAAGTACCGGGAGCCAGTAAAGTACCGGGAGCCAGTAAAGTACCGGGAGCCAGTAAAGTACCGGGAGCCAGTTTAAAATACCGGGAGCCAGTAAAGTACCAGGAGCCAGTAAAGTACCGGGAGCCAGTAAAGTACCGGGAGCCAGTAAAGTACCGGCAGCCAGTAAAGTACCGGGAGTCAGTAAAGTACCGGGAGCCAGTAAAGTACCGGGAGCCAGTAAAGTACCGGGAGCCAGTAAAGTACAGGAGCCAGTAAACTACCCGGGGGCCAGTAAAGTACCGGCAGTCAGTAAAGTACCGGGAGCCAGTATGGGACTAGTAATACCTTCTCATACGTTTACTAAAACATATAAAAGTAAAATAAGTTTGGAGTGTTGTATGTGCGTTGATGAAGTACAGCGGAAAGTTTGTTTAGATTTTTAATTATGTTTCATCAGTTATAACTCTTACAATTCTTTTTATTAGGTAAACGATGAAGAATTTAACTTAACTCAATAGTTAGTTTTTTATTTACAGAGGTAGATAAGGATACAGTGTTACCTGTTTCACTCTGCAAAACTCTTGCAAAGTGCTCTAAAATAATTATATGTGTGAGAGCAGAATAAGTTTTTATTCTTATGGGTTTCGTCTTTAGCACCGACCCCTTAAACCCATAATATTTCTAGAACATTTTCCTACAAACCGAGTCTTGGGCTATAAGTTAAGTAATTTCTTATGTAACCAGATGGGCCACCCCATTGTCTATAATAGTTTTCTATTCTGACTTTGGCGACAGTCACTGTTACCCTAACCAAGAGTCAAAGCTTAAAATGACTGTTGGTTAAGTTATCCCATTCTACACTAGCCAAGTGTTCCATAAATCTATTGTAACATGCCGAAAGAAAAGCTGGGCCAATTATTTCATTATCCTTATTTTTGTATTTCCATTTAATAATACGGTCATATTTTACATGTTCTTGGGTGACCTCTAGATTATTAACGAGGGCCTCCTTGTTGGCCAAGACTAAATCATGCAGATTATTTCCTTTAGTTAGGTCTGTTACAAACTGCTTTAAAAACTAATTTTAGACAACCTCGAGGAAATCGCTGAGGTTCAGACTACCAGTCAAAGAGTCCCAGTCTACTTACCTTAAATTAACGTCCCTGAATAGTCTATCTTCACAGCTTTCTAAGTCCGGAAGCAGGTATAACACACCCAATATCAATTTTCAACTAGAAATTCTACCCTGGTAGATACTTTCTTTTCCATCTGCTTTAATTTTTGCTTTCATGTAGGAATTAAAGTTTGTGCCGACATATAACGTCACGTCACATCACAGCGCAAGCTGGACGTCAATACCTGGTCCAGGTGTGGTGAGATTGGTATAGCATTGCGTACCTTGTTCCAAGGTTCGTAGGTTTTGAGTCTCCTTCAGCCAAAGATCAGTGTTTGTGTATATTTCGCCTGCTCTTGCGAATTCCTTGCATATATATATTATATATATATATATTTTATATATATATATATATATATATATATATATATATTCATAGTAGTAGGTTGGTAGACAGCAACCACCCTGGGAGGTACTACCGTCCTACCAAGTGAGTGTAAAAGGAGAGCCTGTAATTGTTTTACATGACGGAAGATTGCTGGTGTCTTTTGTCTGTCTCATAATACAAGATTACCGGTACGTCTTGCTGCTTCTACTTAAACTTAGGTTACACTAAACATACATATACACGTTTATTTATGCACACTCTTCTGAGTTTTCTTTGATTTTATCTTAATAATTCTTGTTCTTATTACTTTTCCTTTTATACCCATGGGGAAGTGGAATAAGAATCTTTCCTCCGTAAGCCATGCGTGTTGTAAAAGTCAACTAAAATGCCTGGAACAATGGGCTAGTAACCCCATTTCCTGTAATAATTACTAAAAGAAAATAATAAAAAGAA
>NC_069419.1:38705842-38768662 GCF_026875155.1 Cherax quadricarinatus
GAATATGCCTTGAGCATACATCGAGTGCCAAAGAGTTAATCTGTTCTAGGCATAAGTTGGGGTCTGCATTGCTTAGTCTATCTTCCCAGCTTATGTCGTTTAGGACTTGGTTTACTTGGTCCCACGTAATGTTCTTGTTATTGAAGTTGAATTTGGTGACGGCTCCCTCGTGACTGATCCCATTTTCTCGGTCTGGGACTCCGCGCATACATGTCTGAACCTCGATTATGTTGTGATCTGAGTATATTGTTTTTGATAAGGTGACATTTCATATCAGATCACCATTGTTAGTGAAGAAGAGGTCCAGTGTATTCTCCAATCTAGTAGGCTTTATTATTTACTGGTTTAAGTTGAATTTTGTGCAGAGATTTAAAAGCTCGTATGTGTGTGAATTCTCGTCAGAGCTGCCTCCTGGTGTTATCACTGCAACAACATTATTTGCTATATTCCTCCATTTTAGGTGCCTTAAGTTGAAATCCCACAGGAGCAAGATGTTGGGTGCAGGAGCTGGAAGATTTTCCAGACAGTGGTCAGTTTTCAACAGCTGTTCCTGGAATTGTTGGGACGTTGCATCCGGAGGTTTGTAGACTACCACAATGACTTCAACTACATCATTTGAAGCATTAAACAGTTCTGTGCAAATAAATGACTCTGCGATATGCAGGCCAACCTCCTCCCCTCTCTTTTGCCTGTTCACTCCATATTTCATTGTCCAAGTGATCTTTATGTGGGTCTCTGTGAAAGCCGTGAACATTGCATTTGTCTCTGCAAGCAGTCCACGGATGAAAGGAATATCCACTAGGAATTTTGATTGACCTAAGAAAAGCTTTTGACACAGTAAGCCACGAAATCCTACTCCACAAACTTGACCACTACGGTATAAGAGGCCATGCGCTTGCTTATTTCAAATCTTGCATTACTAATAGGTATCAGTACGTCACCATTAAAGACACAGCATCAGCAACACGGCCACTTGATACTGGAGTTCCGCAGGGAAGTGTCCTTGGTCCCCTGCTCTTCCTCATATACATCAATGACCTTCCAAACGTATCCCAACACCTGAAACCCATTCTCTTTGCTGATGACACGACTTATGTCATCTCTCACCCTAATCTTGCCACCCTCAACACCATTGTGAATGAGGAGCTGATTAAAATATCGACTTGGATGACAGCCAATAAACTTACGCTTAACACTGACAAAACTTACTATATTATGTTTGGTAGCAGAGCAGGAGATGCACAAATTAACATTAAGATTGACAACACTCTAATTACCAGAAATAATGGGGGGAAATTCCTAGGCTTATACCTTGACAACAACCTGAATTTCAGCACCCATATCCAGCATATAGCCAAAAAAGTATCCAAAACGGTTGGGATCCTCTCCAAGATACGATACTACGTGCCGCAAAATGCCCTTCTCACACTATACCACTCACTTATTTATCCATACCTTACCTATGCTATTTGTGCTTGGGGATCAACTGCAGCAACACATCTAAAGCCAATAATAACCCAACAAAAAGCTGCAGTAAGAATAATCACTAAATCCCATCCCTGGCAGCACACCCCCCCACTCTTCAAAGATCTAAACTTACTCCCAGTTCAGTACATCCACACTTACTATTGTGCAATCTATATCTACAGGGCCTTAAACTCTAATATCAACCTTGACCTAAAACGCTTTCTTGATAGTTGTGACAGAACCCACAGGCATAACACCAGAAACAAACATCTCTACGACATTCCCCGTGTCCGACTAAACCTTTACAAAAATTCAATGTATGTCAAAGGCCCTAAAATCTGGAATACCCTACCTGAGAACTCTAGAACTGCAGACACATTCATCACCTTCAAAACTACCATTAAAAAACATCTTATCTCCCTGATACACCCCGTCAACTAACTACACGAATACCACCTGGTGGTTCACACTTACACTCGCTCACTCATTTGACCATAAACAGAAATATTAATCTCAGTCTTAAAATAATGAATCCTGTGATACTCCAATACTGAAACTATGTACTGTGCCAAAACAAAAGCATTCACATTGCTAAACTCACAAACTAGTATTTAGTCACTTAGCCATAATACCAACTTACCTCATAATTTGTAATATTTTACAATTAAGAATAAAACTAAGTATGCCCGAAATGCCTAGCCATGCTAAGCGTTCTAGTGGTACACTCTGTAATCACTATTTTACTACATGTAAACCAAACAATAACCAAATTTCTGTAAACTCAGCATTGTAATCCTTATAGAGAATAAACTTTGAATTTGAATTGAATTTGAATTTGAATTTGAATTTGAAAGGTATTTTGTTGTTAGTTGCTGGCTTTAGACCCTGTATATTTGCAAAGAAGAATGTCGTCGGATTGGTGGTAATGGTGGTACTGGGAGGGAGGGACATTTTTTTTCTGCACTAATATCTGTATCTGTTGCTTTGGAGTGGTGGCCATCGACTGTGTTTGCACTCCAGAAATGACTGGATTTGGTGTACGATTTCTGCCCTTTCCTGCCAGTTTTTTTTCCTTTCTGGCACTAAAAATCCTCTCCCTCTTGAGTGGCTGTGGCTACCCAGGTTTTCCCATGGCCTGGATGTTTTGCATCTTTTTGTCCCCTTTTGATGGTGTGCCTGGCAATTTAAGTTACAGCACTGTCTTTCCTGTACTGAAGAGGTACACATTTCAGGGTGAAAAAGCTTACAGGAAGGGAGTTTGCATTTTCCTGTTGTCATATGGGCACGGCATTTTCTAGGGTGGTCAAAGTTGCACGTTCCATCTGTTTTTCCAGATTTCCCATGCCTGCAAATACCAAGTGCATAATATGTGCACAAAGGCTTGGTTCCATTAGCCACGCAAAGCCAACACACTAAAACGACCTCACCTCTACTTCTTGTAGCGGAGAAGGGTTGTATTTGGGGACGTTGTTGGAGTCAGGAGAAGGGTGCTGGAGAGTGTTGAAGGGCGTAGAGAAGCGATGGGTGACGTGACTGTTAAGGCCGGAGATGACTCCGTGACGCCTTGTCCAGATTTTTGAAAACAATCTAGGACGAAGATCTGTCTCGGCCCATCAAGACGCTGTGTAGTAACAGTTTAACTCTTTAGGCCAGGCAGGTGCGTGGATGAACGATGGATGATGTTTGACTGGACTTTCAACCGTGATGTTGACTGGCATGGGGACCCTCCACCTCAAGTAGATTCACTCTGCAGTTGACTCCGCTGTCACCACTGTTATTCTGTTCTAGTTGTTGAACAGCGGTTTAGTGCCGATGGAGTAGCGGAGGTACAATTGATACAGCTGTGGACTAGTTTGGCTTTAATTGTTAGGAGTGAGTAACAACGGCAAAGTGAGGGATGATCGATAGCCAGTCCATGGTGGGAGCACTTGCACCTGAGGTCAGTCGCCGTGAAGTGAGAGCGAGTGGGCCCAGGACCCACTGACTGGGGAGCCTAGAGAGGGAAAGCCCGGAGTGCCAAGAATATGAAACTAGCAGTCAGGAAAGGCTGTCGAAACATGTTCAAGGTCACTAGTGTTGGCAACCCACATGTTCAAGGTCACTAGTGTTGGCAACCCACATATTCAAGGTCACTAGTGTTGGCAGCCCACATTTCAAGGTTAAGTCATAGTGTTGTGGCAACCCACATGTTCAAGGTCACTAGTGTTGGCAACACACATGTTCAAGGTCACTAGTGTTGGTAACCCACATGTTCAAGGTCACTAATGTTGGCAACCCACATGTTCAAGGTCACTAGTGTTGGCAACCCACATGTTCAAGGTCACTAGTGTTGGCAGCCCACATGTTCAAGGTCACTAGTGTTGGCAACCCACATGTTCAAGGTCACTAGTGTTGGCAGCCCACATGTTCAAGGTCACTAGTGTTGGCAACCCACATGTTCAAGGTCACTAGTGTTGGCAACCCACATGTTCAAGGTCACTAGTGTTGGCAACCCACATGTTCAAGGTAAACTAGTGTTGGCAGCCCACATTGTTCAAGGTCACTAGTGTTGGCAACCCACATTTTTCAAGGTCACTAGTGTTGGCAACCCACATGTTCAAGGTCACTAGTGTTGGCAGCCCACATGTTCAAGGTCACTAGTGTTGGCAACCCACATGTTCAAGGTCACTAGTGTTGGAAACCCCACATGTTCAAGGTCACTAGTGTTGGCAGCCCACATTTTTCAAGGTCACTAGTGTTGGCAACCCACATGTTCAAGGTCACTAGTGTTGGCAACCCACATGTTCAAGGTCACTAGTGTTGGCAGCCCACATGTTCAAGGTCACTAGTGTTGGCAACCCACATGTTCAAGGTCACTAGTGTTGGCAACCCACATGTTCAAGGTCACTAGTGTTGGCAGCCCACATGTTCAAGGTCACTAGTGTTGGCAACCAACATGTTCAAGGTCACTAGTGTTGGCAACCCACATGTTCAAGGTCACTAATGTTGGCAACTCACATGTCAAGGTCACTAGTGTTGGCAAACCCACATGTTCAAGGTCACTAATTTTTGGCAACTCACATGTTCAAGGTCACTAGTGTTGGCAACCCACATGTTCAAGGTCACTAATGTTGGCAACTCACATGTTCAAGGTCACTAGTGTTGGCAGCCCACATGTTCAAGGTCACTAGTGTTGGCAGCCCACATGTTCAAGGTCACTAGTGTTGGCAACCCACATGTTCAAGGTCACTAGTGTTGGCAGCCCCACATGTTTCAAGGTCACTAGTGTTGGCAGCCCCACATGTTCAAGGTCACTAGTGTTGGCAGCCCACATGTTCAAGGTCACTAGTGTTGGCAGCCCACATGTTCAAGGTCACTAATGTTGGCAGCCCACATGCCATGACTTTACAAAGTCAAAGTAGGTAACAATTTACAAAGTTTGATGGGTGTTCATCCATATAAAAGGAAAGTTATTGAATTAATGTCAGTTCAGTTTGTATGTGTGACAGAAGAGTAGAGGCGGCACTGCAGGAGGTCTACTGGCCCATGTTAGGTGGGTCCAGCTCACACCTACTCATGAACGCTGTTATACGATGACTGAGAGTATAGAACCACTGGAAAAGCTATGTGCTTGAAAAACAAATGGACTTAAAAAAACATCTATGGACTTTGACAAATCTTGGTCTTGATAAATCGTGGTCTTAAATGAAGGTACCGTAGAGCTTATAGTGCCTTTATTCCTGCTCGTCATTAGTTCATTCTTGAGTTAGCTGATATAACAATAAATTATAAGAAATAAGGAAGGGGTGGGACGTAACCTGCTGGAGGCAGTCTTGACATACTACACTTTCAGAGAGTTTTGATGTCCTGACCAGTGATGCTCTGCTCACGCTGAGTATGTTGCAGGGCCGAGTCACTTATTCCTGGCCCCCCTCTTCGTTGGTTGCTACTAGACCACTCTCCAGTGCTTCAAGAGCCTTATCGTACCTCATCTTAAAGCTATGTATAGATCTGACTCTTGCTACTTTACTCTTCCAGAGTGTTCCACTTCCTGACAACTCTAAGCTGATAAATACTTCCTTTATATGCAAAATTGTGAGAATAAATTATTATAAATTTCATCAAAGTTTTCTATGAATTATTGGTTTGAAAATAGTACGGAGTTAAAAAAAAACGAAAGGCCTCCAAGTCCGTATGTTTAATCCAAATCAGTTATAAATATTATTAGTCTCCGTGAATAATTCTTAATAACTGATCCCAAATCGAAAAGATATGACAATATATTATTATATATTTATATATATTATATAATCTTGAATATATTAATATATATATATATAATTATTTTTTTTTTATTATCACACCGGCCGATTCCACCAAGGCAGGGTGGCCGAAAAAGAAAAACTTCACCACATTCACTCCATCACTGGGCTTGACCGAAGGGTGCTTTCACTAAGTTTTTTAACGCAACATTAACACCATGCCTTCAGGAGGGCAGGCACTTACACGTCCATCTCCAGGACTCAACGCCTGCTGGTTTCCCTAATCCCTTCATAAATGATTACTTTGCTCACACTCCAACAGAACGTCAAGTATTAAAAACCATTTTGTCTCCATTCACTCCAAACACCGCTCACGCATGCCTGCTGGAAGTCCAAGCCCCTCGCAAAACAAAACCTCATTTATCCCCACTCTCAAACCTTCCTAGGCGACCCATACCCCGCCTTCCTTCCACTACAGACTGAATAAAACTCTTAAGTACATTCTGTTTCGCTTCCATTTCTCTACATGTTTCGAACCACCTCAACACCCTTCCTCAGCCCTCTGGACAACAGTTTTGGTAATCGCACCTCCTCCTAACTTCCAAACTACGAATTCTCTGCATTATATTCACACCACACCATTGCCCTCAGACACTGAATCTCCATCGGCCTCTCTCCCTTCTCCTCGCTGCAACATTCATCACCCACGCTTCACACCCATATAAGAGCGTTGGGTAAAACTATACACCATACATTCCCCTCTTTGCCTCCAGGGACAAAGTTCTTTGTCTCCACGACTCCTTAAGTGCACCACTCACTCTTTTCCCTCATCAAGTCTATGATTCACCTCATCTTTTATAGACCCATCCGCTGACACGGGCACAGCCCAAATATCTGATAACGTTCACCTCCTCATACTCTCTCCATCCAATCTGGATTTCAATCTATACACCTAATTTTTGTTATCCTCATAACCTTACTCTTTCCTGTATTCACCTTTAATTTTTCTTTTGCACACCTAACAAATTCTACCACCAATCTCTGCAACTTCTTTCAAGAATTCCCAGAGCACAGTGTCATCAGCAAAGGAGCTGTGACAACTCCCACTTTGATGTGTTCTTTATCTTTTAACTCCACGCTCTTGCCAAACCCTCCCTTACTTCTCTTACAACCCCACTAAAAATTATTAAACAAAAACCGAGTGACATCACACATCCTTGTCTAAGGACTACTTTTTTACTGGGAAAAAATTTCCCTCTTTCCTACAGACTCTAACTTTGAGCCTCACTATCCTCGTAAAAACTCTTCACTGCTTTCAGTACCTACCTCTACACCATTACACTTGAACATCTGCCACATTGCCCCTATCCACCCTTGTATACGCCTTTTCCAAATCCATAAATGCCACAAAGACCTCTTTAGCCTATTAAATACCCGTTCACTTTTATGTTTCACTGTATAAACCTTGGTCCACACACCCCCTACCTTTCCTAAAGCCTCCTTGTTCATCGCTATCCTATTGCTCCGTTATCTCTTAAATTCTTCAATATAAATCTACCATACACTTTACCAGGTCACTCAACAGAAAATATCCCCTATAATTTTGCACTCTCCTTTATCCCCTTTTCCTTTATAAAGGAACTATGCATGCTCTTGCCAATCCCTAGGTACCTTACTGCCTCTTCCATACATTTATTAATAATTGCACCAACCACTCCAAAACTTATCCCCACCTGCTTTTAACATTTCTATCTTTATCCCATCAATCCCGGCTGCCTTCTCCCCTTTCATTTTACCTACTGCCTCACGAACTTCCCCACACTCACAACTGGCTCTTACTCACTCCTACAAGATTGTATTCCTCCTTGCCCTATACACGAATCACAGCTTCCATTTTTCTCAACATTAACCAATTCCTCAAAATATTCCTTCCATCTTCCATTATCCTCTAACTCTCCATTTAATAACTCTCTCTCCTATTTGTAATGACAAATCCATTTGTTCTCTAGGCTTTCTTAACTTGTTAATCTTCACTCCAAAACTTTTTCTTATTTTCAACAAATTGTTGGGCAACATCACACCCACTCTCTCATTTGCTCTCTATTTCATGCAATTCACACTCTCTTAACTTCTCTATTTTCTCCATATACTCTCCTCCTTGGCATCACTTCTACTTTGTAAAAACTCTCATATGCTAACTTTTTCCTTACTAATCTCTTTACATCATCATTCCACCAATCGTCCTCTTCCCTCCTGCAGCCAATTTCCTGTACCACAAACTTCGGCTGAACACTCTAACACTACATTTAAACTACCCAAACCTCTCGACCCCATTGCCTATGCTACTCATTAGCCATCTATCCTCCAATAGCTGTTTAGATCTACCCTAACTGCCTCGCTTTTAGTTTATAAACTTTACCTCTCTCTATCCCTGATGCTTCATATCTCCTTGTATCCCATCTACCTTTTATCTCAGTGTAGCTACAACTAGAAAGTGATCTGATATATCTGTGGCCCCTCTATAAACATGTACATCCTGAAGTCTACTCAACAGTCTTTTATCTACCAATACATAATCCAACAAACTACTGTCATTTCGCCCTACATCATATCGTGTATACTTATTTATCCTCTTTTTCTTAAATATGTATTACCTATAACTAAACCCCTTTCTATACAAAGTTCAATCAAAGAGCTCCCATTTTCATTTACACCCTGGCACCCCAACTTACCACCACACCCTCTCAAAAAGTTTCTCCTACTTTAGCATTAAAGTCCCTACCACAATTACTCTCTCACTTGGTTAAAAGGGCTCCTATACATTCACTTAACATCTCCCAAAATTTTCTCTCTTTTCCTCTGCATTCCTCTCTTCTCCCCAGGTGCATACACGCTTATTATGACCCACTTCTCGCACCCAACCTTTACTTTAATCCACATAATTCTGAATTTACACATTCATATTCTCTTTTCTCCTTCCATAACTGATCATTTTTAACTTACTGCTACCCCTTCCTTTGCTCAAAACTCTCTCAGATACTCCAATTTAATCCATTTTTTCCCCCCACTGAAACTCTCCTACCCCCTTCAGCTTTTTTCGCTTAGGGCCAGGACATCCAACTTCTTCTCATTCATAACATCAGCAATCATCTGTTTCTTGTCATCCGCACACATCCACGCACATTTAAGCAACCCAGTTTTTATATATATATATATATATATATTATATATATATATTTATTTTATATAAGGGGCTTGGACTTCCAGCAAGCGTGCGTGAGCGTGTTAGATAGGAATGAATGGAGACGAATGATACTTGGACCTGACGATCTGTTGGAGTGTGAACAGGGTAATATTTAGTGAAGGGATTCAGGGAAAACCGGTTATTTTCATATAGTCGGACTTGAGTCCTGGAAAATGGGAAGTACAATGCCTGGCACTTAAAAGGAGGGGTTTTTGGGATATTGGCATTTGGAGGGATATGTTGTGTATCTCTATACGTATATGCTTCTAAAACTGTTGTATTCTGAGCACCTCTGCAAAAGCAGTGATAAGGTGCGAGTGTGGTGAAAGTGTTTGAATGATGAGAAAGTATTTTCTTTTTGGGGATTTTCTTTCTTTTTTTGGGTCACCCTGCCTCGGTGGAACGGCCGATTTGTTGAAAAAAAAAAAAAAAAAAATATATATATTATATATATATATATATTTATATATATATATATATATATATATCTATATATATTATATAATATATATATATTATATATATATATATATATATATATCTGGTTTAATTTCGTATATTATGCAGGTTTAAAACCTTCATTTATTCATCGGTTGTATTTCTAAATTCTATACACACATTATTGGTGGCTAAATTGTGTAGTGACTGAGCGAGGCTATGGTGACACTACGACCTGAGGCCACAACCTTCCTACCATCATGGTGGGAGATGAGAGGTCAGGGAGGGTGCTCTCACCATCATAATGGTGGAGGGGATGAAAGGTCCGTGAGGTCGTTCATACTGTCATGAGGGGGGGGGGAGTGATCAGGAAACACGCTTTTGACATCCCTCCCATCATGGAGGGAAACAGAGGTCAGGGAGGGTGTTATTGTCCGTCTTACCTACTATAGCGGTGGAGAGGAAAAGGTCAGTAAGACCTTCCCTCCCCACCATCAAGGTCTGGTTATGTAGTATATAAGAGAAGAAGGATGGGAGGGAGGAGGAGGAGGATGAGAATGAGGTGTATGAGGAGTAGGAAGAGGAGGAGGAGTATGAGGAGGAAGATGAGGAGGAGGAGGATGAGGAGGAGGATGAGGAGGAGGAAGAAGAAGAGGAGGTGGTTGAGGTTGTACCTCAGTGAAAGGAGATATTCTATATATGTTACAGGTCACGCGGGTTAATTTAACATTAACTTGCTTTCTGGTGTTACTATCGTGCTCCACCTGGCAACAGACAGTGTTACCTCAACCACCTGTGGATGTTAACCTTACCATACTAACATCACCCACAACAACTACACTGGAGAGTGTCACAGGACCCGACAACACAGATCGTTGGGAATTATCTCACTAATATTTACAAATACACAAATGTGATCATTTATCGAACGTATCTGAAGAAGATTATTTATATAAGATGAGATATTCGTCCCATGAGAGAGAGCAAGAGTGAGTCAATAATAAAGTCTGTAGCATGACAGCGCATAACACTGACAGCATTGCAGACAGATAAGGCAAGTTACGCACACACACAACCTCCTGTTCTGGCAGACGTTAGTCTGATTCAAGTCTCGTAAATAACTATTACAGTATAGACCATATAGAAAACTACTGTGTTGTTATTACCTCTCTAATTTGCTCTAGCTATCAAACTTTGCTGCTCAGTCCGCAGGACCCATACTGTACCTCTGTAAGCAGTCTCTCACTACAGCCCACATAGTGGGATGGAGTGACTATACAGTCATTAAACACAGCTCTAGATGAAGAGATGATGCTACAAATACTGACGATGAGCGCAACAGAAGAGATCATCATTACTCCGCTTCTGGCCAGCTACTGGAGGTGCAGAGCCCAACATCAGGTATATGGGGTGTGGTAAGCAGCGTGTAAGTGCTGCTGTGTTGCAAATGCTGCTGGCTGCTGGCTGTTGCTGGCTGAGCTGCTGCTGCTGCTGCTGCTGCCAGCTGGCGTGCTGGTGCTGCGCGCTGCTAGTGCTGCCTCCGACTTCCTGGTGCCAGCGTCAATACAGTTCACTAGACAGTCAAGAGCAAAGGCTGGGGGCAGGAGAGGACGTTTACGTTCACTATCTGGTGACCTCGCACTGAGGTCGGCAGTGCCGTTCAATTATTCTAGAAATTTGCATTTCTCAAGTTATTGATATTTTTAAAAGAATTTTATTATCCGGGGAGGGAGGAAGAGGGAAAGAAGAGCACAGGTAGGAAACAATCAAATGGTTTACCGGGTGGAACCGGTAAGGCAGGTAGAAGAGTCTCTCTTATAGGACCAAAAGCTGCAGTTAGTTGGTCATATAAGATAGATCGTGTCAGAAAACACTTGTCATTGTTTCTTGAAGAATAAGCAATAACTACAGAGGCGGGAGAAAGAATACTGAATATGAAGGAGGAATAGCAGGGAAGGGCAGGAGGAAGAGGCAAGGAAGGAAGAGGCAGGAGGAAGAGGCAGGGAGGAAGAGGCAAGGAGGAGAGGCAGGGAGGAAGAGGCAGGAAGGAAGAGGCAGGGAGGAAGAGGCAGGAAGGAAGAGGCAGGAGGAAGAGCAGGGAGGAAGAGGCAGGGAGAAGAGGCAGAGGGAGGCAGGAGGAAGAGGCAGGAGGAAGAGGCAGGGAGGAGAGGCAGGAGGAAGAGGCAGGGAGGAGAGGCAAGGAGGAAGAGGCAGGGAGGAAGAGGCAGGAAGGAAGAGGCAGGGAGGAAGAGGCAGGGAGGAAGAGGCAGGGAGGAAGAGGGCAAGGAGGAAGAGGCAGGGAGGAAGAGGCAGGAGGAAGAGGCAGGGAGGAAGAGGCAGGGAGGAAGAGGCAGGGAGGAAGAGGCAGGGAGGAAGAGGCAGGGAGGAAGAGGCAGGGAGGAAGAGGCAGGAGGAAGAGGCAAGGAGGAAGAGGCAGGGAGGAAGAGGCAGGGAGGAAGAGGCAGGAAGGAAGAGGCAGGGAGGAAGAGGCAGGGAGGAAGAGGCAGGGAGGAAGAGGCAGGAGGAAGAGGCAGGGAGGAAGAGGCAGGAAGGAAGAGGCAGGAGGAGAGGAAGGAGGAAGAGGCAGGGGAAGAAGAGGCAGGGAGGGAAGAGGCAGGGAGGAAGAGGCAGGGAGGAAGAGGCAGGGAGGAAGAGGCAGGGAGGAAGAGGCAGGGAGGAAGAGGCAGGGAGGAAAGAGGCAGGGAGGAAGAGGCAGGGAGGAAGAGGCAGGGAGGAAGAGGCAGGGAGGAAGAGGCAGGAAGGAAGAGGCAGGGAGGAAGAGGCAGGAGGAAGAAGGCAGGGAGGAAGAGGCAGGAGGAAGAGGCAGGGAGGAAGAGGCAGGGAGGAAGAGGCAGGAAGGAAGAGGCAGGGAGGAAGAGGCAGGGAGGAAGAGGCAGGAGGAAGAGGCAGGGAGGAAGAGGCAGGGAGGAAGAGGCAGGGAGGAAGAGGCAGGGAGGAGAGGCAGGGAGGAAGAGGCAGGGAGGAAGAGGCAGGAAGGAAGAGGCAGGGAGGAAAGAGGCAGGGAGGAAGAGGCAGGAGGAAGAGGCAGGGAAGGAAGAGGCAGGGAGGAAGAGGCAGGGAGGAAGAGGCAGGTGAGGAAGAGGCAGGGAGGAAGAGGCAGGGAAGAGGCAGGGAGGAAGAGGCAGGGAGGAAGAGGCAGGGAGGAAGAGGCAGGGAGGAAGAGGCAGGAGGAAGAGGCAGGGAGGAAGAGGCATGAAGGAAGAGGCAGGAGGAAGAGGCAGGAAGGAAGAGGCAGGGAGGAAGAGGCAGGGAGGAAGAGGCAGGGAGGAAGAGGCAGGGAGGAAGAGGCAGGGAGGAAGAGGCAGGGAGGAAGAGGCAGGGAGGAAGAGGAGGGAGGAAGAGGCAGAGGAGGGAAGAGGAAAGAGGAAGAAGGCAGGGAGGAAGAGGCAGGGAGGAAGAGGCAGGGAGGAAGAGGCATGAAGGAAGAGGCAGGGAGGAAGAGGCAGGAAGGAAGAGGCAGGGAGGAAGAGGCATGGAAGGAAGAGGCAAGGAAGGAAGAGGCAGGGAGGAAGAGGCAGGAGGAAGAGGCAGGGAGGAAGAGGCAGGGAGGAAGAGGCAGGAAGGAAGAGGCAGGAGGAAGAGGCAGGGAGGAAGAGGTAGGAAGGAAGAGGCAGGGAGGAAGACGCAGGGAGGAAGACGCAGGGAGGAAGAGGCAGGAGGAAGAGGCAGGGAGGAAGAGGCAGGGAGGAAGAGGCAGGGAGGAAGAGGCAGGGAGGAAGAGGCAGGGAGGAAGAGGCAAGGAGGAAGAGAGCATGAAGGACGAGGCAGGGAGGAAGAGGCAAAGAGAGGAAGAGGCAGGGAGGGAAGAGGCAGGGAGGAAGAGGCAGGGAGGAAGAGGCATGAAGGAAGAGGCAGGGAGGAAGAGGCAGGGAGGAAGAGGCAGGGAGGAAGAGGCATGAAGGAAGAGGCAGGGAGGAAGAGGCATGGAGGAAGAGGCAGGGAGGAAGAGGCAGGGAGGAAGAGGCAGGGAGGAAGAGGCAGGGAGGAAGAGGCAGGGAGGAAGAGGCAGGGAGGAAGAGGCAGGGAGGAAGAGGCAGGGAGGAAGAGGCAGGGAGGAGAGGCAGGGAGGAAGAGGCAGGGAGGAAGAGGCAGGGAGGAAGAGGCAGGGAGGAAGAGGCAAGGAGGAAGAGGCAGGGAGGAAGAGGCAGGGAGGAAGAGGCAGGGAGGAAGAGGCAGGGAGGAAGAGGCAGGGAGGAAGAGGCAGGGAGGAAGAGGCAGGGAGGAAGAGGCAGGGAGGAAGAGGCAGGGAGGAAGAGGCAGGGAGGAAGAGGCAGGGAGGAAGAGGCAAGGAGGAAGAGGCATGGAAGGACGAGGCAGGGAGGGAAGAGGCAAGGAGGGAAGAGGCAGGGAGGAAGAGGCAGGGAGGAAGAGGCAGGGAGGAAGAGGCATGGAAGGAAGAGGCAGGGAGGAAGAGGCAGGGAGGAAGAGGCAGGGAGGAAGAGGCATGAAGGAAGAGGCAGGGAGGAAGAGGCATGGAAGGAAGAGGCAGGGAGGAAGAGGCAGGGAGGAAGAGGCAGGGGGAAGAGGCAGGGAGGAAGAGGCAGGAGGAAGAGGCGGGAGGAAGAGGCAGGAGGAAGAGGCAAGGTGAAAGCAGGGAGGAAGAGGCAGGGAGGAAGAGGCAGGGAGGAAGAGGCAGAGGAAGAGGCAGGGAGGAAGAGGCAGGGAGGAAGAGGCAGGGAGGAAGAGGCAGGGAGGAAGAGGCAGGAGGAAGAGCATGAGGAAGAGGCAGGGAGGAAGAGGCAGGGAGGAAGAGGCAGGGAGGAAGAGGCAGGGAGGAAGAGGCAGGGAGAAGAGGCCGGGAGGAAGAGGCAGGGAGGAAGAGGCAGGGAGGAAGAGGCAGGGAGGAAGAGCAGGGAGGAAGAGGCAGGGAGGAAGAGGCAGGGAGGAAGAGGCGGGAGGAAGAGGCAGGAAGGAGAGGCAGGGAGGAAGAGGCAGGGAGGAAGAGGCAGGAGGAAGAGGCAGGGAGGAAGAGGCAGGGAGGAAGAGGCAGGGAGGAAGAGGCAGGGAGGAGAGAGGCAGGGAGGAAGAGGCAGGGAGGAAGAGGCAGGGAGGAAGAGGCAGGGAGGAAGAGGCAGGAGGAAGAGGCAGGGAGGAAGAGGCAGGGAGGAGAGAGGCAGGGAGGAAGAGGCAGGGAGGAAGAGGCAGGGAGGAAGAGGCAGGGAGGAAGAGGCAAGGAGGAAGAGGCATGAAGGACGAGGCAGGGAGGAAGAGGCAAGGAGGAAAGAGGCAGGGAGGAAGAGGCAGAGGCGAGGACGAGGCAGGGAGGAAGAGGGCAAGAGGAAGAGGCAGGGAGGAAGAGGCAGGGAGGAAGAGGCAGGGAGGAAGAGGCATGAAGGAAGAGGCAGGGAGGAAGAGGCTGAGGAAGAGGCAGGGAGGAAGAGGCAGGGAGAAAGGCTGAAGAGAGGCAGGGAGGAAGAGGCATGAAGGAAGAGGCAGGGAGGAAGAGGCAGGGAGGAAGAGGCAGGGAGGAAGAGGCAGGGAGGAAGAGGCAGGGAGGAAGAGGCAGGGAGGAAGAGGCAGGGAGGAAGAGGCAGGGAGGAAGAGGCAGGGAGGAAGAGGCAGGGAGGAAGAGGCAGGGAGGAAGAGGCAGGGAGGAAGAGGCAGGGAGGAAGAGGCAGGGAGGAAGAGGCAGGGAGGAAGAGGCAGGGAGGAAGAGGCAGGGAGGAAGAGGCAGGAAGGAAGAGGCAGGGAGGAAGAGGCAAGGAGGAAGAGGCAGGGGGAAGAGGCAGGGAGAAGAGGCAGGGAGGAAGAAGCAGGGAGGAAGAGGCAGGGAGGAAGAGGCAGGGAGGAAGAGGCAGGGAGAAGAGGCAGGGAGGAAGAGGCAAGGAGGAGAGGCAGGGAGGAAGAGGCAGGGAGGAAGAGGCAGGGAGGAAGAGGCAGGGAGGAAGAGGCAAGGAGGAAGAGGCAGGGAGGAAGAGGCAGGGAGGAAGAGGCAGGGAGGAAGAGGCAGGGAGGAAGAGGCAGGGAGGAAGAGGCAGGGAGGAAGAGGCAAGGAGGAAGAGGCAGGGAGGAAGAGGCAGGGAGGAAGGAGTAGGGTAAAATATATATTTGTAATCAGCAGGTGGAGGGAGTTAGTTTAATAAGTACATCATTCAGCACATAGCCATCCCGTGGGCAGCAGCCAGAAGGTTACAGAGGCACAGAATGGGTCCTTTGGCAGACTACATTTTTTTAATTGTAATCATTAATACTGTACAGTGATCCAAATCACATTTACCGCAGTTAGAGCAACAACTATGTTGACATACCCGTCACGCTTTACGTTGTTCTGTGATACTTCGTCACAGGTTGTATACGTCGCGTAGTATAAATCTGTCAGTCAGAGCTACGAGATTTCTTTCTGGTTTAGTAAAATTGGATTCAGCAGCATTGTGGTGCCACTCTGTCCTGCAAGACGTCATTCAGTAGGGTGATGCGATATCTTCAAGTGTTCCATTATGGATCCAGTAACTCTAGGAGATTCATAGGTTTACCTGGAGTTTACCTGGAGAGGGTTTCGGGGGTCAACGCCCCCGCGGCCCGGTCTGAGACCAGACCTCATGGTGGATAAGGGTCTGATCATCCAGGCTGTTACTGCTGGCCGCAAGGAAGCTGACGTACGAACCACAGCCAGGTTGGTCAGGTACTGACTTTAGATGCCTGTCCAGTACCTTCTTGAAGACAGCCAGGGGTCTATTGGTAATCCCTCTTATGTATGCTGGGAGGCAGTTGAACAGTCTTGGAGCCTGGACACTTATTGTGTTGTCTCTCAGTGTACTCGTGGCGCCCCTGCTTTTCATCGGGGGAATGTTGCACCTCCTGCCGAGACTTCTGCTTTCAAAGGGAGTGATTTTCGTGTGCAGGTTTGGTACCAATCCCTCCAGGACCTTCCAAATGTATATTATCATGTATCTCTCTTGCCTGCGTTTGAGGGAATACAGATCAAGGACCTTCAACCCCTCCCAGTAGTTTAGGTGCCTTATCGCACTTATGTGTGCCGTGAAAGTTCTTTGTACACTCTCCAGGTCTGCAATGTCGCCAGCCTTGAAGGTGGCCGTTAGTGTACAACAGTATTCCAGCCTAGAGAGCACAAGCGATTTGAAGAGAATCATCATGGGCTTGGCGTCCCTAGTTTTGAAGGTTCTCATCATCCATTCTATCATTTTCCTAGCCGATGAGGTAGACACCTTGTTGTGGTCTTTGAAAGCGAGATCCTCTGACATTATCACTCCCAGGTCCTTCACATTACTTTTCCGCTCTATTGTATGGTTAGAATTTGTTGTATACCCTGACACATTTTTAATTTCTTCAAATATCCCATATCTGAGTAGTTGAAATTTCTCCTCGTTGAACTTCATATTGTTTTAAGTGGCCCATTCGAAGATTTGGTTGATGTCCGCTTGGAGTCTCGCGGTGTCTTCGATGGAGGTCACTGCCATGGTGATCCGGGTGTCATCCGCGAAGGAAGTCACGGAGCTATGGCTTATATCTCTGTCTATGACAGAAATGAGGATGAGGAATAGAATGGGAGCGAGTACTGTGCCTTGTGGAAAAGAGCTTTTTACCATGGATGCCTCAGACTTTACTCTGTTTACTATTACTCTTTGTGTTCTATTTGTCAGGAAGTTGTAGAACCATCTATCAACTTTTCCTGTTATTCCTTTATCACGCATTTTATGTGCTATTACACAATGGTCCCACTTATCGAAAGCTTTTGCAAAAGTCTCTGTATGCTACATCTGTATTTTGTTTATCTCTACAGCATCCAGGACCTTGTAATAGTGGTCCAGTAGCTGAGACAGGCAGGAGCGACCTGCTCTAAACCGTGTTTGCCCTGGGTTGTGTAACTGATGGGTATCTAGGTGGATGGCGATCTTGCTTCTCAGAACCCTCTCAAAGATTTTTATGCTATCGGTCTGTAGTTCTTTGCAATTGCTTTACTGCCACCTTTGTGGAGTGGGGCTATGTCTGTTGTTTTTAGTGTGTGTGGGATGACCCCTGTGTCCATGCTCCCTCTCTATAAAATGCTGAAGGCACGCAATAGGGGCTTCTTGCAATTCTTGATGAACCCAGAGTTCCACGAGTCTGGGCCTTAGTGCATGGGCATATCAATAATTGCCTCTTCAAAATCTTGTGGAGTTAGAATAATATCAGAGATTTTTGGGATGACCCAATTTTGGGTTTCGTTCATAAAGAATTCATTTGGATTGTCGACCTTAGTCAGGGCATTGACTCGCTGAACACTGAGTCATATTGGAATTTAGTATCTCACTCATTTCTTGGCTATCATCTGTGTTGCCCCATCCCACCTAAGCAAGGGCCCAATGCTGGATGTTGTTTTTCCTTAGATTTGGCATAAGAGAAGAAGTATTTTTTTTTTCAATTTCTTTTATGGCTTTTAGTTCTTCCTGTGATTCTTGTCTCCTATAAGGTTCCTTCAGCTTAAGTTCGATATTTGCAATTTCATTGACTAGTGCCTCCCTTTGTATTTCAGATATATTGGCCCCACTCAGCAGCTCTGTGACTCTTCGCCTTCGTCTGTATAGGGAACGTCTCTCTCTTTCTAGTTTATATCTTCTCTTTCCTTTTCTTAATGAAATGTGTCTTGAGCAGATCTCAAGAACCACAGAATTCATTTTTTCAAATCAAACGTTTGGGTCCATGTTGTTTAGGATATCTTCCCAGCTTGTTTCATTTAGGACACGGTTTACTTGATCCCATTGTATGTTTTTGTTATTGAAATTGAATTTCGTGAAGAGACCTTCATGACTGCTCACATTTTGCTGGTCTGGAGCCCTGTGCATACATGTCTGTACCTCTATTATGTTGTGATCCGAGTGTATTTTTTTGATACAGTTATATTACATATCAGATCATCATTATTAGTGAAGATGAGGTCCAGCATATTTTCTAGTCTTGTAAGCTCTACTATTTGCTGGTTTAAGGTGAATTTGGTGCAGAGAATTAATAGTTCGTGTGTATGTGAATTTTCACCTGAGCTGCCTCCCGGATGATCTCTGCTAAAACACTGTTTGCTATACTCCTCCATTTTAGGTGTCTCAAGTTGAAATCTCCTAGCAGTAAGATGTTTGGGGCAGGAGTTGGGAGATTTTCCAGACAGTGGTCAATTTTCTCAAGCTTCTCCTGGAATTACTGGGAAGTTGCGTCTGAAGGCTTGTATACTACCACAATGACAAGGTTTTGGTTTTCAGTCTTTACTGCCAAAACTTCAACTACATCATTTGAGGTGTTTAGTAGTTCTGTGCAAATGAGCGACTCTGTGACATACAGGACAACCCCCCTTGTTGACCTGTATGTCACAGGTTATAACCTGAGATCCATATTTCGTTGTCGTAACGATCCTTTATGTTGGTCTCTGTGAATGCTGCAAACATTGCATTTGACTCAGTGAGCAGTCCCTTGATGTAATGAATTTTGTTGTTTTTTGATGGCTTTAGTCTCTGTATGTTTTGCAAAAAAAAATGTCGTTGTATTGGTGCAATTTAGGGGGGTTTTATTTGCTGGCTCTAATATCTTTACTTGACTCACGAAATCGTAATGACACGATTGCAAACAAACCATACTAGGGTGGGGTTTGAACCCGTGGTCAGAAGTCTCAAAACTCCAGATCTGGCTCAGTGGCTAACGCGACGGTCTGGAGTTTTGAGACTTTCTGACCGCAGGTTTCAAACCCACCCATGGTTATGGTTTCTAATATCTGTAGTTCTGGAGAATAGGCCAATGTCCGTGCCTCTGCTCCAGAAGTGTTTTCAGGTGGTGCAGGATTATTGCCATTTCTTGCCAGTCTTTTTTCCCTCCTGGCCCTAAAAAACTTCTGTCCCTGGAGAGGTTGTGGCTCCTCTCTTTTGTTTCCCATGGTGCGGTTAGTCTGTGTCTTCTAGTCCCCTTTAGATGATGTGCCTGTCAGTATGCATTGTAGCATTTCCTTTCATGGATTGGTGAGCGACACATTTCTGGGTGAAATAAGTTACAAGAGGGGAAGTTGCACTCTCCTGTTGTCATGTGGGTGCGGCATTTTTTGGGATGGTCAAAGGTGCATGTCTCACCTGTTTTACCAGATATACCGTGCCTGCAGATACCCAAGGCATAGTATTTACACGGATTGTAATTCTTTTTGCTAGGATTTATTGTAGCTGCGTTCACTGCTGGTGCATTTATTTTTCCTGTTTTCTCCCTATCTTTCACCCCTGTATGGTCATCAGTGCTTCCACCAGGTTTTGCTGGTAGTGTGTCGACATTATTTCCTGAGGGATCATCCCATTTTGATCCATCTCCAGCAGTATCTCTATTTTGAACCTCTGTGGAGTGAATAATGTTGTCTTCACTGTCCCTTAGGACAACACTAGTACCCTCATGAGCACTGTCTCCTAAGACATCACTAGGACCCTCTGGAGCACTTTCCTCCAGGACAGTACTAGCACCCTCAGCACTGTCCTCCAGGACAGCACTAGCACCCTCAGAAGCACTGTCCAAGACAGCCCCGTCCCTACCATCCATCTTATTTTTCCAGTTGTCATGCCATGCTGACATGTCTTTCAAGAAGGATGTTTTATTGGTGTTCTTGTCTTTTAATATAGATGTCATTTCCTCATACAGGTGTATCTCGTTTGGGCAGATCCAAAAACATCTCTCTGAGTTTATGTCAAGTGTGGTCACTGGTTTAAAATCCCTGTATATACCATGGGACAATTGACCACACAGATGGCAAGCAATCCAGGCCTGTTTTCGTCTCTTACCCTTTCTGCAGACTACACAGATCTTCATGGTGGTGGTCATCTTACAATACTTGGCAACTCTCCTAGCTAGCTAGTCTATAATTCCCCAAAGTATTTAATTTTTTGCAACAGTTCTTCGGATTTGGCTTTATTTCCAACGAAGCTGTTTGAATCCGCCTGAATACAGCGAATCCTGACGAATCCAGTTAGTGGATCACTGTATCTTTTTCCTACTGATCACCTTAACAGTAGATCTGTCTATCTGTATTGTAACTATTTGTTGTAGTTACTGTTTGAGTATTTGATAAGGGCGCGTAGAGCCCCGTCAGTTAGTGAAACCAGTCAGAGGATACTTTGTTATCAACGAATCCATTTGAATCCGGTCATTGGATGAATCCGGGATTAGGTTCACTGGGTGATTTTGGACTAGCTCATGAAAAGGACTACAGAAAGTATAACTTGCGTATTTGGGTTTAGTTCCATTAGTTCCATTAATTTTTGGATGTCCAGTCACTCAGAATTAGAAAAAATTATGCAAAAAAAAATACAGGTAAGTTACAATACCTAGACGATAAAGGTTTATTAACGATAAAGGTTTATTAACGATAAAGGTTTATTCTGATGGTTTACATGAAGTTTACCTGGAGTCGCTTCCGGAGGTCACCGCCCCTATGGCTTGGTCCCAGACCAGGTCTCCTGGTTACTGGCCTGATCGACCAAGCTGTTAGTGCCCGCCGCCAGCACTTTAAAGTATGCACCACAACCCGGCTGATAAGGAACTATTTTCAGAAATTGATCAAGTTTCCTCTTGATGATAGCCAGGGGTTTGTTGGTGATGCCTCTAACGCATGGAGGGAGGGCGTTGAAGAGTCGTGGTCCCTTAAAACTTCTTGAGTTCTCTCTCGGTGTACTCTTCACCTTCCTGCTTTTCATTGTAAGTGTCCTGCACCGTCTGTTTAGCGTCTTGTGTTTATAAGTAATAATTTCGGTATGCAGGTTTGGGACCAATCTCTCCAGTATCTTCTAGGTATAAGTTATGATATATCTTTCTCGCCTACGTTTTCCCCGTAATTTAGGTGTTTGGCTGAATTTATATCAGCTGGGAAGGTTCTCTATACATTTTCCATCTCAGCAATTTCACGAGCCTTGAAGGGCGCCGTTAGTACACAGCAACTGAGGCCTGGTCACAGATCGGGCCGCGGGGGCGTTGACCCCCGGAACACTCTCCAGGTAAACGCCAGGTGAAAACTGTTATTATTATAATAAAAAAGAAGCGCTCAACCCACAAGGGTCATACAGCGCAATAGTACACAGCAAAAAAATGAGTGACCTGAAGAGTATCATCATCGGCTTGGCATCTCTCATGCTGAAGGATCTAATTAACCAATTTATCATTTTCCTTACAGTTGTGTTAACATTGTTGTGCTCTTTGAACGTGAGATCTTCTGGCATTATAACTCCCAGGTGTCTCACACTTGACTTTCTATCGAGTGGTCTGAGTTTGTCTTATCTCGTTATCTCCTCCATTCTTCTGAGTCATAGTAGCTAAAATATGTTCTTATCGATCATATTGTTGACAGTGGCTCACTGGAAGACTTGGTTCATTTCAGCCTGGAGGCTCGCCGTGTCATCTGTGGATGTCACTTTGAAACAGACTCTAGTATCGTCTACGAAGAATGATACATTGCTATTGATTTACGTCTCTGTCTGGTAGGTAAGACACACAGGCAACAGTTAGGCAACTTTATTCCGAAACGTTTCGCCTACACAGTAGGCTTCTTCAGTCGAATACAGAAAGTAGGCAGGAACAGTAGAGATGTGAAGACGATGTAATCAGTCCATCACCCTTGAAGTCGTAGAATTTGAGGTTGACTATGGAACTGAACTTCTCCAGGCCGAGGGACTGACAACCTCAAATTCTACGACTACAAGGGTGATGGACTGATTACATCGTCTTCACATCTCTACTGTTCCTGCCTACTTTCTGTACTCGACTGAAGAAGCCTACTGTGTAGGCGAAACGTTTCGGAATAAAGTTGTCTAACTGTTGCCTGTGTGTCTTACCTACCAACCTGTCGGTATTGTATACCATTTTGATGTTCACGTCTGTCTATGTCAGGCATGAGAATGAGGAAGAGAAGTGGGGCGAATACAGTGATTTGGGGGATAAAGCTTTTCACTGTAACTCCCGTTGATTTCAAATGTTACTATTACTCCTCAATTCCTTTTATGGGGATGTTAAATATCCACCTGCAAATATTTTGTGTGCAATTGCCTCATGGTAGCACTTGACAGAACCTTTTGCAAAGTCAGTGTTTGCTGTATCTTCATTTGATTGTCTTCATGTGCATCCAAAACCATTTTATAGTGGTCCAACAGTTGCGAAGGGCAAGAGTGACCTGTTCTGAACCCACGTTGACCTGGGTTATGCAACTTCTGCAACTCCATGTGATTGGTAATATTTCTTTTTAAAACTCTTTAAAAACTATTTGCAACTGCTTTACTACCACCTTCGTGGAGAGGGACAATATCAGTGATTTTTAATGTCTGTGAGATGATTCCAGTGTCTAGGGTCCTTCTTCATAGAATATTTAAGACATGTGAAAGAGGTTTCATGCAATTCTTGACGAATATCGAGTTCGACAAGTGTGGAGCTGAGGCAGAGTGAATGGACATCCAAATGAATGGTTTCTTTGAAGTTAAGTGGGATTAGTATTATATCAGATATTAAGATGTTTGCAGTATTTTGTCTCAAACATGAAGAATTCATTTGGGTCGTCAGTCTTTAAGCCGATTAATGGCTCACTGAACACTGAGTCATACTTGGTCCTGTGTAATGTATAGTAGTATTTTGGATTTTTTTCAATTTCACATAAGGCTTTTAGCTCCCTCTATCTCCTGGACTCTGTATGATGCTTTTAAAATTAAGTTCATCGTTTCCTAATTCTCCAGCAGCGTTACTTTTTGCTCTCCAGAGAATCTGTTATCTTTGAGAAGCTCTGGTTAATAAGTAAGGATAATTCTCCCAAAATAGACAACCAGTGTGGACATTTTCTGCTGGGTTTGTTTATGTCCTTCCCCAGGATGCCACCCACAACACTCAGATAACATCTGGGCATATATTGACTACAAGGTAACACACTGAACTCGCTACCACTGCGCCACCACTGCCCTAACACATTGCTACCACTGCGCCATCATTTTGCTACCACAGCGCCACTACTGCGCTACCATCGCACTTCCACTGTACAACGGTAGCCACTGCGATACAGAAATACATTTTATAACTGGAAAAAATAAACATAACACCAACTAAACTGTGCTGTAAATAAGAGAGAAAACACATTTACCGCAATAAGCTGAGGGAGACACCACAAACGACTCTTTAAACGAGGAGTAACAAGATTTTATTTTTTTTTTTTGCATAATGTTAGCTCTGACAACGTCTTCAAGAACTCTAGTGGTGCACATACGAGCATTATTATTATTATATTATTCATAACTAAGCGCTAAACCCATAAGGGTCATACAGTGCTGACGAGCAGCAGCGACGCTAAGGTTGCTTGCATGACATTGTTATCCCAGAGAGCGGTCGAAAGTGACATTTTGTACAGTTCCAAATTCACCTGGATAAACTCCTCAGGAAGCTGGAAAACCTAAATGAAGTCATCAGCATTCTGTTCCACCTGAAGCTAATATGAGATGATGCCTCACTGGGGAAACAAGTACAAACAATGCCCTTGCCCACTCCACACCTCTCTGTGGTCAGTCTGAGGCAATGCCAGGCTTGCTGAGTGTCAATGTGGTCCCTAACACAGCTGATTTAGCAAATTTTCTTCAATTCCTCCTTCTCTTATACCGTCACACCATCATCACAATGCAGCAGAGAAGTAAAGGCATTGTACACTATATACAGTGCTGTATACGTAGTTTACACGCCTACACCTCGCCAACACATTACAGGGCCCAGCTTAATTAAAACTACTGCAATATATATATATATATATATATATATTATATATATATATATATATATATATATATATATATATATATATGCAAAACAACCACTGTGAAAGAGTAGTGAAATTCCAAGTGCTTTCGTGACTACTCACATTGTCAAGGAACTATGAAAGTAATACATCAAAGGAAGGCAATTAAAGGGCTTAGACTACACCTCACAGTCAACCCCCACAGCAAAGAAACACCTGATGCGGGACAATACCGGACTCATAAGAAAAGTGGAACACTGCAGTAGGTCCGCTGGTCCAACTAGACAGGTCCTCACGACATCCCACTAACAAATTATTCTACCCAAGAAATAAGGTTTATTATTTGTCCAATGTAATATTAAACTTTAATCAAATTTTATTAATTATAAATGAATCTAATTTATATAAACCTAAGGAAATATTCATATTATTTTCAAAACTGCTTTTAATGAAACAAGATTCAATTATATTTCTGTCAACCATGGACTTGATACAACTTTCTCAACTTTTTGAAAATCAATTGGATGGTTAAAATCTCTCACATGAATAAATAGAGCATTGGAATCTTGTCCAGTTCTAATGCTACATTTATGTTGTTTTAATCTAAGTTCGAGACTTTTACCAGTTTGACCGTAATAAACTCTTTCACAAATTTTGCAATGAATCTTATAGACACATCCGTCAGCATTTTGGGGGGAATTCTTTATCAAAAGTTTTTTTACTGTATCAAGATTTTTAAATACAACTTTAATATTAAAAGTCTTAAGAAGAGAAGGCATATCAACCAAGTTTTCATGGTAAGGGAGAATCAAATAAAAATATGTTGGTTCTCCCTTACCATGAAAACTTATTTGATATGCCTTCTCTTCTTAAGACTTTTAATATTAAACAACCACGCTACCAAGAGCCACTGGAAAAATCAAGGGAGAAAATGACCACATACAGACAGGAACCAGAGTCACAGAGGGAGAGGCAATGGGAGGAGGAAAGGGCAAAATCAGTGTTTATCCATGGGCTTCGGGAAAGAGAGGAAAGGACACACACTGAAAGATGGCAGGAAGAAAGAAAGGAGATTGAGAAAATCATCACGGAAATAGGGGGAGAAGACATGGACGAGATTGTAAATTTTCAGAGAATAGGGGGGTACTTGAAGGGGAGAAACCTACCGATCAAGCTGATTCTCAGGACAGAAACAGTGCGGAACAGGATCCTCCAAGAGAAACCACGGTTGAAAAACTCGGAAGAGTACAAGAAGGTGTTCCAAGACAGAGACAGAACACAAACAGAGCGACAGCAGCTGAGGGAGAGGACAAAATAGTGAAAGGAGCTAGGAAAGGAGACAAGGATGGAACCAGCAGAGGTCAGTCAGAGCAGAACAGAGCAGCAAGGGCAAGCACACACACAACTATCCTCAGAACCCCACAACCTATCACATCATCCCAACACACACTACAATCCATACCCACAGCTTCCACCCAACCCCCAACCATAGAATCCCACAGTATGCTACCAGGTCTCCCACCCCCACAGGCCCCCCAAACCACAGTGTTGGAAAGGAAACTGAAGGTATGGTACACAAACGCTGATGGAATAACAAACAAGTGGGAGGAGTGGCACAAAAGAGTCAAAAAGGCATCACCGGACATCATAGCTCTCACAGAAACCAAGCTTACAGGTATGATAACAGATGCCATCTTTCCAACGGGATACCAGATCCCGAGGAAAGACAGAAGGAACAGAGGGGGTGGAGGAGTGGCACTGCTGATCAAAAACCGATGGAATTTTGACGAGCTGGAGATAGGAGACAGCGGAGAAGAAAGTGATTACATAGAGAGAACGCTTCACTCTGGAGGTCCCAAGGTGGTAATTGCAGTGATGTATAACCCACCACAGAACAGCAGGAGGCCAGGGCAAGAGTATGACGAGAGCAATAGAGCGATGGTTGACACACTGGCTGCAGTGGCCAGAAGAGCTCATGTATGCAGGGCAAAGCTCTTGATCATGGGTAACTTTAACCACAAGGAGATCAACTGGGAGAACTTGGAGCCACATGGGGGCCAAGATACATGGAGGGCTAAGATGATGGAGGTGGTACTGGAAAACTTCATGTACCAACACGTAAGGGACACTACAAGAGAGAGAGGAGAGGATGAACCAGCAAGACTGGACTTAGTATTCACCTTGAGTAGTGCAGATATTGAGGACATCAGATATGAAAGACCCCTTGGGGCCAGCGATCATGTGGTTTTGAGCTTCGAATACACAGTAGAGCTACAAGTGGAGGGGAAAGCAGGAAGGCCAGGACAAATGAAGCCAAACTACAAGAAAGGGAACTGCACGGGAATGAGGAACTTCCTGAACGAGGTTCAGTGGGACAGAGAACTGGCAGGGAAGCCAGTTAATGAGATGATGGAATATGTAGCAACAATGTGCAAGGAGGCTGAGGAGAGGTTTGTACCCAAGGGAAACAGGAATAATAAAAAAGCCAGGATGAGCCCACGGTTCACCCAAAGGTGCAAGGAGGCAAAAACCAAGTGTGCTAGGGAATGGAAGAAATATAGAAGGCAAAGGACCCAGGAGAATAAGGAAAGCAGCCATAGAGCGAGAAAAGAATATGCACAGATAAGAAGGGAGGCCCAATGACAATATGAAAACGACATAGCAGCGAAAGCCAAATCTGACCCGAAGATGTTATACAGCCACATCAGGAGGAAAACAACAGTCAAGGACCAGGTGATCAGGCTAAGGAACGAAGGAGGAGAGACAACAAGAAATGACCGTGAAGTATGTGAGGAACTCAACAAGAGATTCAAAGAAGTGTTCACAGAGGAGACAGAAGGGGCTCCAGAAAGATGGAGAGGTAGGGCACACCACCAGGTGCTGGACACAGTACACACAACCGAGAAAGAAGTGAAGAGGCTTCTGAGTGAGCTAGATACCTCAAAGGCAATGGGGATAGATAACATTTCTCCATGGGTCCTGAGAGAGGGAGCAGAGGCGCTATGTGTACCCCTAACAACAATATTCAATACATCTATCGAAACAGGGAGATTGCCTGAGGCATGGAAGACAGCAAATGTAGTCCAAATCTTTAAAAAAGGAGACAGACATGAAGCACTAAACTACAGACCAGTGTCACTGACATGTATAGCATGCAAAGTCATGGAGAAGATTATTATCAGGAGAAGAGTGGTGGAACACCTAGAAAGGAATAATCTCATCAACAGCAGCCAACATGGTTTCAGGGACGGGAAATTCTGTCACAAACCTACTGGAGTTCTATGACATGGTGACAGCAGTGAGACAAGAGAGAGAGGGATGGGTGGATTGCATTTTCTTGGACTGCAAGAAGGCGTTTGACACAGTACCACACAAGAGATTAGTGCAAAAACTGGAGGACCAAGCAGGGATAACAGGGAAGGCACTACAATGGATCAGGGAATACTTGTCAGGAAGACAGCAGCGAGTAATGGTACGTGGCGAGGTGTCAGAGTGGGCACCTGTGACCAGCGGGGTCCCACAGGGGTCAGTCCTATGACCAGTGCTGTTTCTGGTATTTGTGAACGACATGACGGAATGAATAAACTCCGAGGTGTCCCTGTTTGCAGATGACGTGAAGTTGATGAGAAGAATTCATTCGATCGAAGACCAGGCAGAACTACAAAGGGATCTGGACAGGCTGCAGACCTGGTCCAGCAATTGGCTCCTGGAGTTCAATCCCACCAAGCACAAAGTCATGAAGATTGGGGAAGGGCAAAGAAGACTGCAGATGGAGTACAGTCTAGGGGGCCAGAGACTACAAACCTCACTCAAGGAAAAAGATCTTGGGGTGAGTATAACACGAGGCACATCTCCTGAAGCGCACATCAACCAAATAACTGCTGCAGCATATGGGCGCCTAGCAAACCTCAGAACAGCATTCCGACATCTTAATAAGGAATTGTTCAGGACCCTGTACACCGTTTACGTTCAAATTCAAAGTTTATTCTCTATAAGGATTACAATGCTGAGTTTACAGAATTTGGTTATTGTGTGGTGTACATGTAGTAAAATAATAATTACAGAGTGTACCACTAGAACACCTAGCATGGCTAGGCATTTCGGGCAGACTTAGATTAATTCTTAAATTTAAAATATTACAAATTATGAGGTAAGTTGGTATTATGGCTAAGTGACTAAATACTAATTTGTGAATTTAGCAATGTGAATGCTTTTGTTTTGGCACGATACATAGTTTCAGTATTGGAGTATCACAGGCCAACTTATGACTAGTTAGGATTCATTATTTTAAGATTGAGATTGATATTTCTGTTTATAGTCAAATGGGTGAGTGAGTGTAAGTGTGAACCACCAGGTGGTATTCGTGTAATTAGTTGATGGGGTGTTTAGGAGATAAGATGTTTTCTAATGGTAGTTTTGAAGGTGATGAATGTGTCTGCAGTTCTAGAGTTCTCAGGTAGGGTGTTTCCAGATTTTAGGGCCTTTGACATACATTGAATTTTTGCAAAGGTTTAGTCGGACACGGGGAATGTCATAGAGATGTTTGTGTCTGGTGTTATGCCTGTGGGTTCTGTCACAACTATCAAGAAAGCATTTTAGGTCAAGGTTAATATTGGAATTTAAGGTCCTGTAGATGTAGATTGCACAGTAGTAAGTGTGGATGTACTGAACAGGGAGTAAGTTTAGATCTATGAAGAGTGGGGGGGGGGTGTTGCCAGGGATGGGATTTAGTGATTATTCTTACTGTGGCTTTTTGTTGGGTTATTACTGGCTTTAGGTGTGTTGCTGCAGTTGATCCCCAAGCACAAATAGCATAGGTGAGGTATGGATAAATAAGTGAGTGGTATAGTGTGAGAAGGGCATTTTGCGGCACATAGTATCGTGTCTTGGAGAGGATCCCAACCGTTTTGGATACTTTTTTGGTTATGTGTTGGATGTGGGTGCTGAAGTTTAGGTTGTTGTCGAGGCATAGGCCTAGGAATTTGCCCTCATTATGTCTGGCAATTAGAGTGTTGTCGATCTTAATGTTTTATTGGCTGTCATCCAAGTCGATATTTTGATCAGCTCCTCGTTAACAATGGTGTTGAGGGTGGCAAGATTAGGGTGAGAGATGATATAAGTCGTGTCGTCACCAAAGAGAATGGGGTTCAGGTGTTGGGATACGTTTGGAAGATCATTGATGTATATGAGGAAGAGCAGGGGACCAAGGACACTTCCCTGCGGAACTCCAGTATCAAGTGGCCGTGTTGTTGATGCTGTGTCTTTAATGGTGACATACTGATACCTATTAGTAAGGTAAGATTTGAAATATGCAAGGACATGGCCTTTTATACCATAATGGTCAAGTTTGTGGAGTAGGATGCCGTGGTCTACTGTGTCAAAAGCTTTTCTTAGGTCAATAAAAATTCCTAGTGGATATTCCTTATTTTCCAATGCTGTGTAAAGCAGATCTAGCATTTTTATGATTGCATCATTAGTGCTTTTATTTTTCCTGAATCCAAATTAGCAGGGGTTGAGTATGTTTTGTGCCATTATAAACGAATATAGTCTCCTGTGCACGAGTTTCTCAAAGATTTTGGATAGCAATGGTAAGTTTGATATTTGCCTATAGTTGTTTAAATCTGTAGGGTCACCACCTTTATGTATTGGTGTAACCCTTGCCATCTTGAGTAGTTTCGGGAAGGTGCTAGTTTCTAGTGACTTGTTAAAAAGTAATGAAATAGCATGTGAAAGGACATGGGCTGCTCGCTTGTACAATAATGGTGGGACATGAGACAGATTCCCTGAGTTATTTTTAAGTGACTTTATAATCTCCGTGACTTCCGTGGGCTCAGTTGGTGCAAGATAGAAGGAATTTGGGAAATTCCCATCTAGGTAGTCCCTGGCATGGGTTTTGGTATGTGGGATTTTATTGGCGAGATTAGATCCTATGGTTGAGAAGAAGTCGTTTATCTTGTTAGCTGTGTCAGTGGGATGTAGTGGTGTTTCATTAGGTTAAGTTAGGACAATATTCTTGGTTTTTCTCAGTTTGTGGGTCCCTAGAATCTGAGAGTGTTTTCCAGGTCTTTTTTATATCTCCTCTAGGATAGCAGATGAACAAGGAGGCTTTAGGAAAGGTAGGGGGTGTGTGGACCAGGTGTTTACAGTGAAACATATAAGTGAACAGTATTTAGATAAGGCTAAAGAGGTCTTTGTGGCATTTATGGATTTGGAAAAGGCGTATGACAGGGTGGATAGGGGGGCAATGTGGCAGATGTTGCAAGTGTATGGTGTAGGAGGTAGGTTACTGAAAGCAGTGAAGAGTTTTTACGAGGATAGTGAGGCTCAAGTTAGAGTATGTAGGAAAGAGGGAAATTTTTTCCCAGTAAAAGTAGGCCTTAGACAAGGATGTGTGATGTCACCGTGGTTGTTTAATATATTTATAGATGGGGTTGTAAGAGAAGTAAATGCGAGGGTCTTGGCAAGAGGCGTGGAGTTAAAAGATAAAGAATCACACACAAAGTGGGAGTTGTCACAGCTGCTCTTTGCTGATGAACACTGTGCTCTTGGGAGATTCTGAAGAGAAGTTGCAGAGATTGGTGGATGAATTTGGTAGGGTGTGCAAAAGAAGAAAATTAAAGGTGAATACAGGAAAGAGTAAGGTTATGAGGATAACAAAAAGATTAGGTGATGAAAGATTGAATATCAGATTGGAGGGAGAGAGTATGGAGGAGGTGAACGTATTCAGATATTTGGGAGTGGACGTGTCAGCGGATGGGTCTATGAAAGATGAGGTGAATCATAGAATTGATGAGGGAAAAAGAGTGAGTGGTGCACTTAGGATCTGTGGAGACAAAGAACTTTGTCCTTGGAGGCAAAGAGGGGAATGTATGAGAGTATAGTTTTACCAACGCTCTTATATGGGTGTGAAGCGTGGGTGATGAATGTTGCAGCGAGGAGAAGGCTGGAGGCAGTGGAGATGTCATGTCTGAGGGCAATGTGTGGTGTGAATATAATGCAGAGAATTCGTAGTTTGGAAGTTAGGAGGAGGTGCGGGATTACCAAAACTGTTTGTCCAGAGGGCTGAGGAAGGGTTGTTGAGGTGGTTCGGACATGTAGAGAGAATGGAGCGAAACAGAATGACTTCAAGAGTGTATCAGTCTGTAGTGGAAGGAAGGCGGGGTAGGGGTCGGCCTAGGAAAGGTTGGAGGGAGGGGGTAAAGGAGGTTTTGTGTGCGAGGGGCTTGGACTTCCAGCAGGCATGCATGAGCGTGTTTGATAGGAGTGAATGGAGACAAATGGTTTTTAATACTTGACGTGCTGTTGGAGTGTGAGCAAAGTAACATTTATGAAGGGGTTCAGGGAAACCGGCAGGCCGGACTTGAGTCCTGGAGATGGGAAGTACAGTGCCTGCACTCTGAAGGAGGGGTGTTAATGTTGCAGTTTAAAAACTGTAGTGTAAAGCACCCTTCTGGCAAGACAGTGATGGAGTGAATGATGGTGAAAGTTTTTCTTTTTCGGGCCACCCTGCCTTGGTGGGAATCGGCCAGTGTGATAATAAAAATAATAATAAATAATAGTGTCTGTGAATCTACTGGAGTAGTATAGTTGTTTGGCTTTTTTTATCACTTTGGTGAGAGCTGATGAGTAGTGTTTAAGAGTATCTTTGTGTATTAAGCCCTGTCTATATTAGTAGAGCTGCAAGTGGAGAGAGTAACAGGAGTTGAATGGGAAAAGCCAGACTATAAAAGAGGGGACTACATAGGGTTGAGGAACTTCCTGCAGGATGTTCCGTGGGACAGAGAACTGGCAGGAAAGCCAGTAAATGAAATGATGGAATATGTAACAATGAAATGCAAGGAGGCAGTGGAAAGGTTTATTCTCAAGGGCAACAGAAACAATGGGAAGACCAGAACGAGCCCCTGGTTTACCCGACGGTGTAAGGAGGCAAAAATAAAGTGGAACAGAGAATGGAAAAATTACAGAAGGCAGAGAACACATGAAAATAGGGAGATTAGTCACACAGGTAAGGAGGGAGGCCCAGCGACAGTATGAAAATAACATAGCATCGAAAATCAAGACTGACCCGAAACTGTTGGTCCCTAGAATCTGAGAGAGTGTTTTCCAGGTCTTTTTTTTATATCTCCCCTAGTGTCAGTGAATCTACTGGAGTAGTATAGTTGTTTGGCTTTCTTTATTACTTTGGTGAGGACTGATGAATAGTGTTTAAGAATATCTTTGTGTATTAAGCCCTGTCTATATTGCTTTTCATATTGGTGTTTCTTATCAATGGATTTCAGAATGGTGCTGGTTAGCCATGGACAACCGAGCCGTTTGTTTGTGATCTGTTTCGTTAGGCCCATATTGGAGTATGCGGCACCAGTTTGGAACCCACCCCTAGCCAAGCACGTAAAGAAACTAGAGAAAGTGCAAAGGTTTGCAACAAGACTAGTCCCAGAGGTAAGAGATATGTCCTACGAGAAGAGGTTAAGGGAAATCAACCTGACCACACTCGAGGACAGGAGAGATTGGGGGGACATGATAACGACTTACAAAATATTGAGAGGAATTGACAAGGTGGACAAAGACAGGATGTTCCAGAGATCGGACACAGTAATAAGGGGACACAGTTGGAAGCTGAAGACACACATGAATCACAGGGATGTTAGGAAGTATTTCTTCAGCCACGGAGTAGTCAGGAAGTGGAATAGTTTGGGAAGCGATGTAGTGGAGGCAGGATCCATACATAGCTTTAAGCAGAGGTATGATAACGCTCAAGGTTCAGGGAGAGTGACCTAGTAGCGACCAGTGAAGAGGCGGGGGCCAAGAGCTTGGACTCGACCCTTGCAACCTCAACTAGGTGAGTACACACATACACACACACACTACACACACACACAACAAACCACCTTCCTGCCAACAACCAGAACATTAACAACTACCACGTACGACTTTCAGCCCCTCCACTACCACTGCTGCTACTACTATATTTACTATCACTACTACTGCTGCTACATAGCAGAAGAGCTGGATTATACCTAAGTGCTTATTGTCTATCTCCTTTTATAATATTGTTCGTATATCTGCTATTTCTACAATGGTATATAATAAATCTTCAAGTACCTAGTTTACTCTACTTCGCTTTACTTCTTCTGTCACTACGAAGTCTATGATTACGTGGTCCGATCTCCTTCCTGCTCACACACTCGCCCTCGTTCAGTTGTAAACACTTTTTGGAACTTAGGTTCATCACAAACTTCTTTGTTTTCAGTACGTAGGGTGGGAGAAAGATGTGCTGGACTACATATGTAATTTAGTTTCAGGGTGATATTAACTTCATTACTGGTTCGTAGTTGAGATATATCATAGACAGGAAAAGAAAAAAAAGGTGTTCTCACTCTCATAGTTAGAAAAAATCGGGGTATGCACTGGAAAAACTATATACTCTAGCCAGCCCTGTGTTTCCCTCCATTAATGAGATCAAGAGTGGAATTAAACTACGCATGATCGAATGAATACCGTAAGCATCAAACATTTGTAAGCATCTTTTGGGTTCAAAATAAAATATGAAGAGTAGGGCTGAAGGCAAGCTTTCAGTTATATATGAGTTGAAGCGATGCCATGAGGAACGGCGCTATCAAAGAGGCCTGGCACGCCTGTGCCAGGCGGTGCAGCGTCCAGCAGCACCAGACAACCTATATATTGTCCCAGTCACGACACATTGCATGGGCAGTACCATGACTTGTTGAAGTTAAGTGTGAAGAGAGTCTTGTACAGTCATGAAGTCATCTTGAATAATAACTATGCAAGTAAAATGGAAGAGTTCCATAACGATTCTCAGACTAAACGTTGTAAGAGAACCCTCTCTTGAACAAATTAATATTCTTTAACAATAAACTGAACGTGATACCGAGAAGAAATGACATTCTAATCAAATAATTCTCTCCTCTCCAGAAGTAAAACTCTGCCTTATTTACCTGATTTGATTGAAATACATAAAATTATCAGTCCTATAAAACCAACCATGAGTTCGGTGAATTCTGCAGTCTACTAATTATCAAAATGCTTAGTCAAAATAATGAGCACAATTGCCGGTACTGTGTCTATGTCTCCCTTAATGACACTCCGATTTTTAGGTTAGGTAAGTTTTGTCAGGAAACAGGACAAGTGTAAATAATAGAGCCTACTAGACTGGAGAATACACTAGACCTCATCTTCACTAACAATGATGATCTGATAAGAAATATCACCATATCAAAAACAATATACTCAGATCACAACATAATTGAGGTTCAGTCATGTATGCGCGGAGCCCCAGACCGACAAAATGAGATTAGTCACGAGGGAGCATTCACCAAATTCAACTTCAATAACAAAAACATAAAGTGGGACCAAGTAAACCAAGTCCTAACCGATATAAGCTGGGAAGATATACTAAGCAACACAGACCCCAACTTATGCCTAGAACAGATTAACTCGGTGGCACTCGATGTATGCACAAGGCTTATTCCTCTAAGAAAAAGGAGGAGTAGATGTAAAACAGAAAGAGACAGGCGCTCCCTTTACAGGCGACGGAAAAGAATAACAGAGCGGCTAAAAGAGGTCAATATATCTGAAATGCGTAGGGAGACACTGGTCAGAGAAATAGCAAGCATCGAACTTAAGCTAAAAGAATCCTTTAGGAGTCAGGAATCGCGGGAAGAACTAAAAGCCATAAATGAAATCGAAAGAAACCCAAAGTATTTCTTCTCCTATGCCAAATCAAAATCGAGAACAACGTCCAGTATTGGGCCCCTACTTAAACAAGATGGGTCCTACACAGATGACAGCAAGGAAATGAGTGAGCTACTCAAGTCCCAAAATGACTCAGTTTTTAGCAAGCCGCTAACCAGACTGAGAGTCGAAGATCAAAATGAATTTTTTATGAGAGAGCCACAAAATTTGATTAACACAAGCCTATCCGATGTTATCCTGACGCCAAATGACTTCGAACAGGCGATAAATGACATGCCCATGCACTCTGCCCCAGGGCCAGACTCATGGAACTCTGTGTTCATCAAGAACTGCAAGAAGCCCCTATCACGAGCCTTTTCCATCCTATGGAGAGGGAGCATGGACACGGGGTCGTCCCACAGTTACTAAAAACAACAGACATAGCCCCACTCCACAAAGGGGGCAGTAAAGCAACAGCAAAGAACTACAGACCAATAGCACTAACATCCCATATCATAAAAATCTTTGAAAGGGTCCTAAGAAGCAAGATCACCACGCATCTAGAAACCCATCAGTTACACAACCCAGGGCAACATGGGTTTAGAACAGGTCGCTCCTGTCTGTCTCAACTATTGGACCACTACGACAAGGTCCTAAATGCACTAGAAGACAAAAAGAATGCAGATGTAATATATACAGACTTTGCAAAAGCCTTCGACAAGTGTGACCATGGCGTAATAGCGCACAAATGCGTGCTAAAGGAATAACAGGAAAAGTCGGTCGATGGATCTATAATTTCCTCACTAACAGAACACAGAGAGTAGTCGTCAACAGAGTAAAGTCCGAGGCAGCTACGGTGAAAAGCTCTGTTCCACAAGGCACAGTACTCGCTCCCATCTTGTTCCTCATCCTTATATCCGACATAGACAAGGATGTCAGCCACAGCACCGTGTCTTCCTTTGCAGATGACACCCAATCTGCATGACAGTGTCTTCCATTGCAGACACTGCAAAGCTCCAGCAGACATCAACCAAATCTTTCAGTGGGCTGCAGAAAACAATATGAAGTTCAACGATGAGAAATTTCAATTACTCAGATATGGTAAACATGAGGAAATTAAATCTTCATCAGAGTACAAAACAAATTCTGGCCACAAAATAGAGCGAAACACCGTCAAAGACCTGGGAGTGATCATGTCGGAGGATCTCACCTCCAAGGACCATAACATTGTATCAATCGCATCTGCTAGAAAAATGACAGGATGGATAATGAGAACCTTCAAAACTAGGGAGGCCAAGCCCATGATGACACTCTTCAGGTCACTTGTTCTATCTAGGCTGGAATATTGCTGCACACTAACAGCACCTTTCAAGGCAGGTGAAATTGCCGACCTAGAAAATGTACAGAGAACTTTCACGGCGCGCATAACGGAGATAAAACACCTCAATTACTGGGAGCGCTTGAGGTTCCTAAACCTGTATTCCCTGGAACGCAGGAGGGAGAGATACATGATTATATACACCTGGAAAATCCTAGAGGACTAGTACCGAACTTGCACACGAAAATCACTCATTACGAAAGCAAAAGACTTGGCAGACGATGCACCATCCCCCCAATGAAAGCAGGGGTGTCACTAGCACGTTAAGAGACCATACATAAGTGTCAGGGGCCCGAGACTGTTCAACTGCCTCCCAGCACACATAAGGGGGATTACCAACAGACCCCTGGCAGTCTTCAAGCTGGCACTGGACAAGCACCTAAAGTCAGTTCCGGATCAGCCGGGCTGTGGCTCGTATGTTGGTTTGCGTGCAGCCAGCAGCAACAGCCTGGTTGATCAGGCTCTGATCCACCAGGAGGCCTGGTCTCAGACCGGGCCGCGGGGGCGTTGACCCCCGGAACTCTCTCCAGGTAAACTCCAGGTTTCCTGACGCGGGTCTTAGTTATATGATGACCCGCCACTGGAGCTTTTGGTCATCTGACTGAGGACATCCCTTTGAAAATTTAGGTTATAATTATAATCTTTATTTTATTATATGGCACTCAGAGTCTTGGAAGGTTGATATCATCCGATGTATGATCATGTAGTGACACTTAGAGACCTGGAAGGTTGATATCACCCGATGTATGATCATGTAGTGACACTTAGAGACCTGGAAGGTTGATATCACCCGAGGTATGATCATGTAGTGACACTTAGAGACCTGGAAGGTTGATATCACCCGATGCATGATCATGTAGTGACACTTAGAGACCTGGAAGGTTGATATCACCCGATGCATGATCATGTAGTGACACTTAGAGACCTGGAAGGTTGATATCACCCGATGCATGATCATGTAGTGACACTTAGAGACCTGGAAGGTTGATATCACCCGATGCATGATCATGTAGTGACACTTAGAGACCTGGAAGGTTGATATCACCCGATGTATGATCATGTAGTGACACTTAGAGACCTGGAAGGTTGATATCACCCGAGGTATGATCATGTAGTGACACTTAGAGACCTGGAAGGTTGATATCACCCGATGCATGATCATGTAGTGACACTTAGAGACCTGGAAGGTTGATATCACCCGAGGTATGATCATGTAGTGACACTTAGAGACCTGGAAGGTTGATATCACCCGATGCATGATCATGTAGTGACACTTAGAGACCTGGAAGGTTGATATCACTCGATGCATGATCATGTAGTGACACTTAGAGACCTGGAAGGTTGATATCACCCGATGCATGATCATGTAGTGACACTTAGAGACCTGGAAGGTTGATATCACCCGATGCATGATCATGTAGTGACACTTAGAGACCTGGAAGGTTGATATCACCCGATGTATGATCATGTAGTGACACTTAGAGACCTGGAAGGTTGATATCACCCGAGTATGATCATGTAGTGACACTTAGAGACCTGGAAGGTTGATATCACCCGATGCATGATCATGTAGTGACACTTAGAGACCTGGAAGGTTGATATCACCCGATGTATGATCATGTAGTGACACTTAGAGACCTGGAAGGTTGATATCACTCGATGCATGATCATGTAGTGACACTTAGAGACCTGGAAGGTTGATATCACCCGATGCATGATCATGTAGTGACACTTAGAGACCTGGAAGGTTGATATCACCCGATGCATGATCATGTAGTGACACTTAGAGACCTGGAAGGTTGATATCACCCGATGCATGATCATGTAGTGACACTTAGAGACCTGGAAGGTTGATATCACCCGATGTATGATCATGTAGTGACACTTAGAGACCTGGAAGGTTGATATCACCCGATGCATGATCATGTAGTGACACTTAGAGACCTGGAAGGTTGATATCACCCGATGTATGATCATGTAGTGACAGTTAGAGACCTGGAAGGTTACCGACTCAGAAGGATGGCCAACTGGTGTGTAATTTTCATATTAGTGAGATAAATGATGCTTCCACTCACGCTGTTGATCACGTGAAAGAATAATGTTGATGAATTTTGATGACTAAGTAAATCCATGAAGATATAATTATGCAGTTTACCTTATTTTATGATAAATTAGAAATATTTTAAATTCTTCGTCTTCTTCTTCTTCTTCTTCTTCTTCTTCTTCTTCTTCTTCTTTTTCTTCTTCTTCTTCTTCTTTTTCTTCTTCTTCTTCTTCTTCTCTTATTATTATTATTATTATTATTATTCCCGTTTTACGTTGAGGCGAAGATCCTCAAAGGAGCTTTTCTTAATTTTACCATAATCATCTGATATATATGTATATATATATATGTATATATATATATATATATATATATATATATATATATATATATATATATATATATATATATATATATATATATATATATATATATATATATATATATATAGTCCAGGTAACTGCTCCAGACCCTGGACTAGGGACCTACGACGGTGGGTATCAGGTCATTAGACTCTGGACCAGGAACCTAGAACGGTGGGTATCAGGTCATCAGACCCTGGACCAGGGACCTACGATGGTGGGTATCAGGTCATTAGACTCTGGACCAGGGACCTAGGACGGTGGGTATCAGGTCATCAGACCCTGGACCAGAGACCTAGAACGAGGGGTATCAGGTCGTCAGACCCTGGACCAGGGACCTAGGATGGTGGGCATCAGGTCGTCAGACCCGGGTACTACACTAAAACCCGCAATGTCCCTCAAGCTCTTTCAAGACGTACATTAGGCAACATACACACCTTTCGAATTTTTAACCCAACCCAGGGCTACCACTGCTAAAACAACCCATAACGAAAAGATTCCCAACTGCTTTAAAAAATTTAATCAGTACTTTACATGAGAGACGATACTCGTGAAGATGGACTGTTAACACTGCCGTGAAGGTCCTCGGTCCCGCAAGCACAGAGAACAAGTTCAGTCAGCAGTCTGCAGGAACACACGGACGGTACCCCTACCACTGAGTGTTGTCGACGCACTGAGTTCATCTGTGACCGGCCACCAGCTGAGTGTGTCTTCCCGGCAGTGTGTCACCCTTCCCGGTCACTCTTATCACGTGATACCTGTTAGACACAGTAACATCATTACTATAACATGGCACGATGTATGTATGACAGTATATATATATATATATATATATATAATATATATATATATATATATATATATATATATATATATATATATATATATATATATATATATATATAATATATAATGTATATAATGCATGCAGTGTTGTACATACATGCACCTTTTCTTGTGAATGTGAACGACAAAACAAAATAAATCGAGTCAGAAGTGTCCCTATTTGCAGATGAGGTAAAAGCAATGAAGAGATACGAACAGGATCTGGACAAGCTGCAGGATTAGTCTAACAATGGCTGTTAGAATTTAACCATAACAAATACAATTACATGAAAATCAGGGGAAGGGCAAAGAAGACCAGAAACGGAATACAGGCTATGAGAAACACCTACCTGAAAGAGACTTTAGGATGATTATATTTCGAAGCATTTAGCCCAGGGAACACATCAACCGGATAACAGATGCAGGAAACGCAAGATTGACAAATTTAAGGGTAGTTTTTAGGAGCATCAACAAGGAGGCATTTACGACCTTATACACGGCATATATCGGGCCCATCCTGGAGTATGAAGCGCCAGTATGGGACCCACAACTGGTAAAGCATGTAAAGATGGGAAAGATACAAAGGTTTGGAATTAAACTTGTCCCAGAACTGAGGAGTGTGAACTGTGAGGAGAGGATAGAGGAGCTAAATCTGACACTACTAGACAACAGAAGAACCAGAGTTGATATGATTACAACGTACAAAGTAATGAGAGGAACAGACAGGGCGGAATGTTTGATGGGTGGATCTCAAGTAGTGAGGTGTCAGCTGGAAGCTAAACACACGCATGTGTCACAAGGATGTCAGGAATTACTTCTTTAGCCGTACAGTGGTCAGGAAGTGCAACGACCTAGATAGCGAAGTGGTAGAGGCAGGATTCATACATAGCTTTAAGAACAGTTATGACAGGGCCCACGAAGTCAGGAGAGAGTAAATTCAGCAGAAGCCAGCGGAGAGGCGGGGCCAGGAGCCGAGAATCGACCCCTGTAACCAAAAACAGTTGAGTACACCTTCCTTTAAGCGTACTTCTGTGGATGAAGAACTTGGCGTCCTGGTTGTTGATACATAATTAACCCGAACCCAGGAGAATGAAACTTAGGATGAAAGTTCCGCTCCGACTTGAACCATTAACTAGTCACTAGTTAAGGGTTCAGGTCAGACCTAAACGTCGTGCGGGTTATTTATGTATTGTTCTAGTCACGGGATTGTGTCTTTTCATTCTTTGCGGTTATTTATCATATGGTGTCTGATGATTGTAGGCCTAACGTCAACATCACAGTCTGAGTGATCAGCAACAGTCTGCTTGAAACTTTAGTTTCATTAAAAAAAAATTTCTGGAGTGGACACTTACCCAAGGTGGACAGTGGACTCTCTTGTGGTGGTGGTGGCACCTTCCACTACCGCTGTTCTCTTGTGGTGGTGGTGGCCCCTTCCACTACCGCTGTTCTCTTGTGGTGGTGGTGGCCCCTTCCACTACCGCTGTTCTCTTGTGGCGGTGGTGGCCCCTTCCACTACTGCTATTCTCTTGTGGTGGTGGTGGCCCCTTCCACTACCGCTGTTCTCTTGTGGTGGTGGTGGCCCCTTCCACTACCGCTGTTCTCTTGTGGTGGTGGTGGCCCCTTCCACTACCGCTGTTCTCTTGTGGTGGTGGTGGCCCCTTCCATTAACCGCTGTTCTCTTGTGGCGGTGGTGGCCCCTTCCACTACTGCTATTCTCTTGTGGTGGTGGTGGCCCCTTCCACTACCGCTGTTCTCTTGTGGTGGTGGTAGCCCCTTCCACTACTGCTATTCTCTTGTGGTGGTGGTGGCCCCTTCCACTACTGCTGTTCTATTGTGGTGGTCGTGGCCCCTTCCACTACTGCTGCTCTCTTGTGGTGGTCGTGGCCCCTTTCACTACTGCTGTTCTCTTGTGGTGGTCGTGGCTCCTTCCACTACTGCTGTTGTCTTGTGGTGGTGGTGGCCTCTTCCACTACTGCTGTTCTCTGCTGCGTGATCACACTCGCTGCTCTCACTGATATCATGGAAATCCAATCATCTCAGGTGATAAAACATATCTATGAGTTTTTTTTTATAGAAATGGCGTATGATGATAGGTACCTGGAGTTTACCTGGAGAGAGTTCAGGGGGGATCAACGCCCCCGCGGCCCGGTCTGTGACCAGGCCTCATGGCGAATCAGAGCCTGATCAACCAGGCTGTTACTGCTGGCTGCAAGAAATCCAACGTACGAGCCACAGCCCGGCTGGTCAGGAACCGACTTTAGGTGCTTGTCCAGTGCCTGCTTGAAGACTGCCAGGGGTCTGTTGGTAATCCCCCTTATGTATGCTGGGAGGCAGTTGAACAGTCTCGGGCCCCTGACACTTATTGTATGGTCTCTTAACGTGCTAGTGACACCCCTGCTTTTCACTGGGGGGATGTTGCATCGTCTGCCAAGTCTTTTGCTTTCGTAGTGAGTGATTTTCGTGTGCAAGTTCGGTACTAGTCTCTCTAGGATTTTCCAGGTGTATATAATCATGTATCTCTCCCTCCTGCGTTCCAGGAATACAGTTTTAGGAACCTCAAGCGCCCCCAGTAATTGAGGTTTTTTTTATCTCCGTTATCGCGCCCCTGAAAGTTCTCTGTACATTCTCTAGGTGGGCCCAATTTCACCTGCCTTGAAAGGTGCTGTTAGTGTGCAGCAATATTCCAGCCTAGATAAAACAAGTGACCTGAAGAGTGTCATATGGGCTTGGAAATCCCTAGTTTTGAAGGTTCTCATTATCCATCCTGTCTTTTTTTCTAGCAGATGCGATGATACATGTTATGGTCCTTGAAGGTGAGATCCTCCGACATGATCACTCCCAGGTCTTTGACGTTGGTTTTCGCTCTATTTTGTGGCCGGAATTTGTTTTGTACTCTGATGAAGTTTTAATTTCCTCATGTTTACCATACTGGAGTAATTGAAATTTCTCATCGTTGAACTTCATATTGTTTTTCTGCAGCCCATTGAAAGATTTGGTTGATGTCCGCCGGGAACCTGCAGTGTCTGCAATGGAAGACACTGTCATGCAGATTCGGGTGTCATCTGCAAAGGAAGACACGGTGCTGTGGCTGACATCCTTGTCTATTCAGATATGAGGATGAGGAACAAGATGGGAGCTAGTAACTGTGCCTTGTGGAACAGAGCTTTTAAACCCGGGAGCTGCCTCGGACTTTACTCTGTTGACGACAAACCTTTGTGTTCTGTAGTGAGGAAATTATAGATCCATCGACCGACTCTTCCTGTTTTTCCCTTTTAGCGCGCATTTTGTGCGCTATTACGCCATGGTCACACTTGTCGAAGGCTTTTGCAAAGTAAACAAAAAAAAAAAAAAATCTGATTAGTTTACGAGTATGTGTTTCCCCAATTTGATTTTGCAAGTATTTAAAATCCAGCTACAGCTCCTGGTCTCTTGTGCATTCCCCTAGCAAAAATTTGGAATGATGATGATTGCATGATGACTAGCATTTGTAGGCATAAAATTATATTAGGGCTATTAAAGCCCTTTCAGAAATTCCCATCACATAACGTTGTAATAGGAAAACTCATATATCCTATTATAGGTTTTAGTTTACATGGAGGGACTTCAGGCGACAGTACCTCCCACGGCCCGGTCCATGACCAGGTCCCCCCCCGGGGAATCGGGCTTCATTAACCAGGCTTTACTGTGGGGACACAACAATCGAACCACGACCCGCTGGTCAGGTACCGACTTTAGGTATCTGTCCAGCTCCCTCTTGAAGACAGCCAGGAGGCTGTTGAACAGTCAATATAAGCTCTCATCTTCAATTAATTCTAGGCTATGTGACATCACAGGACTACCACCAAGAAAACTTAAGCACGATCAATAAATCAGTAACAGTAATAATTTACAGTGGGAGGGAAAATATAAATTTCTGCCTTTAAATAATCTGCCCTTTTAAAAAGCGTCTTAATAGAAACCTTTATTATTACACGATTATAATGAGAAAAAACGATTTTCTCATACCATTAGTCAGTCTTTCCAGATTTCCTTAGCTAAACGTACGAGATTAAATTACCTCTTGATTAGCATCCTATAGGAGAATTACCCGAAAAAACCCTTTCCCCCTGTACGAATACTGTAGCTCATACACAGTTTTAGATTTTGCCGCCGAAGCTGCTAGTTTGTTGTGCACCCCCAATATCCATCCTGTGGAGGGTAAGCAAAAGTATATGGATACACAAAAGGTCCAGGAACTGGACCCCACAAGGTTTACAGAAGTAACATTTGGATTTATAACTACAGTTCACTTTGTGCTTCATATGATACCATTATTTTTATTCTGCTTTTACAATTCACTATCATTAAGATACAAACAAATTATCTTGCCCTTTTTTTTCAGTGAGATGTGTTTAACCAGTAAGGTGATACAGCGCCTGGGAAGGCAATCAAACATTCAATGCAAGGTGCGTTGCCCAAGCTGAGCCGTAGTGATGATCCCTTTAAGAGGTCAAGGTATTTTCTCATCAGGTCTTATTCTTATAATCTTTCACTTTGCTGAGCTGCTGGCATTTGTGTCAGAGCGGATTAGGTTGAAGCTGGAGTTCTCCAATACTTCTTATTATACCAGTGGCAAAGCATCTGAGCATCTGAAAGACTCACGGGAATTAGCATCATCTCCTCGGCATGGCCGACGAGGGAGGGCGTGTGGCGGACTAGCTGTGGGATTTTCAAGGATAGCTCCTGATCAAAGAGGCTGACCAGGTCACGACTGAACAGGACTCAGTGTGAATGTTTTGGGAAGATTCCAGAACAGCGAGAGGACATCCCAGTGCATCATTTCAGCGTAAATAGTGGAAGTGTTTGTGCAGTTTGTGAGGATTGGGTGTGGTGTTGAGTGTCCAGGTCGGGACCAATCAGTGCCTCCTTCCCCACGCCGCCGCGGAGCCGGGGAGGAGGCGGGGTATGTGAGTGAAGATGAAGGGAACACTGATTTTGGGGAGTCACATGCCCATATCTTTCATGATGTGCATGGACAACAAATAAATGTTGTGTTTGTTGCAAGCAGGACAGTGAACAACCGTGCGCAATCAGTGTGTTTGGAAGTGCCCCTCACATCCCTCCCCGGGCTTGTCCCGTGTGTAGTAAACAGTGACCCTCTCATAACCCCTCACCCCTGCTCCTCAACCATTCAACTCCCCGGCCCACCTACCTAACTCCCCGCGCCACCCCAACTGTAGAGGGTACTTTTCCCCTCCCAGGCCACGATGTCAGCGATGGCACAGGATGTGCCGGGCTCATGGGAACTTCCACTGCAGGGACAGTGCCGTGGAGTTCGATCGCGAGGCAGGTTTCAGGTGTGCCACAGGCAATGTGCACTCAGTTCCTCAAGCTTCAACATCCGTGCGCGTGGTGGATGTCTGGCACCCAGAGGACTCCAGGTGGAGCAACCAACATCCCTCCCAGCAGAACAGAGTGACAGCTGCCACGCCTTCACCTTTACAGAGGGCCCAGGATTTGCAGTCAAACTGGCGTCCACCAGGACGTTGACACATCCCCAGGGCAGCTCTCCCCATGGGCTGCTAGCGGAGTCGCTGACCTCTTGGATTTCTTGAGGAGGGTTGATGGTGCGCCTGCAAGCAGCAGATCCTGGCACAACCTGCTGCTGTTTGCAATGGCTGTCTGGCTGTCCTGCCGAGGTGGGACAGGCACCTAGCAACATCTGTTGCTGGGCAATGGATGAATTCCCTAGAATGTTTGTTAATTGCTCATTACTCTGTAATTTGTTCATGATTGTAACCATGTATTGACGTGTTTATGATTCATTACCTTTGTAACTTGTCATGATTGTGACCAGATCTAGTTCATTACCTTCGTAACTTGTTCAGCTATCAAAACTTTGGAGTCCAGTCTCTGGACCCATTATGTACCTCTGTAATATTTTGACTACCGCCACAGACGGTATGGGCTGCATAATAAACATATTAAACTAAAACTAACCGGGAATTAGAGATGCCTTTTCCCTCCCTTGACTCAACCCTGATTACAATTATCTTTCATTCCACACGTGTTACCTCTATAGGCATCCTGGGGAGCGGGAGGCGCAGTCAAAGAATTCCAAAAGCACATAATGGGTCCAGCTTCTGGGCCCAAAAGTTTTGGTAACTAACCAAGTTTCAGCTGTAATAAATTATTTATAGGATTTATATTTTTCTGGTTATACAGAGTAGTTATTCGTGCAGACATGAAATATTGCAGTGTAGCTTATATGCGATTTTCAGTGCTATAACGAAATTTCTGGTTTTAGCGCTCTCCCGTGAATAATAATAATAATAATAATAACAATAATAATAATAATAATAATAATAATAATAACAAAAATAACAATAATAATAATAATAATAATAATAATAATAATAATAATAATAATAATAATAATAATAATAATAATAATAATAATAATAATAATAACAGTGACATATCGCTGATCAGATGTGACAGACACCATTTTTAAGCTGACAATCTGATCACTTACGATAAGTTAAGATTTTTTTCGGATTTTTAACCCGGAGAAGGGTTAGTTATCCACGATAACCCAAGAAAGTCAGTGCATCATCGAGGACTGTCTTATTGCCACTGGAGACCTTTAATATTGTCCCCCAGGATGTGACCCACACCAGTAGACCAACACCCAGGTACCTACTTACTGCTAAATGAATAGGGACAATAGGTATAAAGAAACATGCCAGACTTTTCCACGCATGCCGGGGAATGTACAATAGATACTCAGTGTGTGTGGCGAGAGCGTTGTCAACTGAGCCACAGGTCATTTTCTGCGTCAACATTAACAGTTCTGAAAAATTCCATGTCAGCGCTTTGATGATGCACCTATCGTTAAGCACTGTTCTCCTGGGTCAGTCATTCATTCGTAAACACCGGTCATCCACGGAGATCTAGAGGCTAGGCCACCTTTCTACCGCATCTTTGAGTGTCCATTAGTTATTGAACCTCTGGGTTTTCAATTATCTGATGTATAAATTACTCTCCTTGCCAAATATTATCAGTCTTGCTGCACAATTGCTGAAATTTAAATATCACTTGTAATCTATATATATCAGTGGTTCCCAACCTTTTAACCACCAAGGACCCCTTTTATTTAAGTTAATTTTCCCAGGGGCCCAGGTTTTTGAAAGGTGTGTCTACGCAACAAGCCGAATTTATTGACTAACAAACTCGTTTTCGCAGTTGCATCTTTCAACTGAAATACATACGTTAATGATTCTGCAATTATACAAATGACAGTATTAAAAAATTAACTTGTTTAATGAGATGGCTGATGCTTGACACTTGTGTTCTGGATTCCAGGTTCAGTGGCTGACAGTTTTAAGAGTAGATCAGGTTCCACATTCATCCTGTTTCTGTATTATACATAAACCTTCTGGAAGAAAACCTGCTTACATAAATATGTAGCTGGGAATGACATTAAATATCTCAGCGTTTATGATCCCAGTTCTGGCTACTCACATTTCACAAGCAACAAAAGACCTCGAAACTGTACTGATAAAGCCACTTGATGGCAAAACGTCTAAAATAAAGATACCCAGATGTTGCATATGTGTCTAATTCTGCATCTTGTCGGTATTGTATACCATTCATGTACAAAACTTTACCAGTACTACCTTTGTGGACGCCCAGTACAACCTTGTGGAGCCCCAATACCACCTTTGTGGAGCCCTAGTACAACCTTGTGGAGCCCCAGTACCAACTTGTGGAGCCCCAGTACCACCTTGTGGAGCCTCAGTACCACCTTGTGGAGCCCCAGTACTACCCTTGTGGACCCCCCAATACTACAGTTGTGGACCCCCAAGGGTTCACGGACCACAGGTTGGGAACCGCTGTTTTAGACAAGGAAAAAACGTTGATCTGATTATTAATTATCGCTCGTGTATGGCAAGAGAACCAAAGGATCACAAATGAATATAAACCACAATTATTTGCCGTTTTGTGGTTAATCAGATTAAAACTCTGATGTTGACAGCCAGTTGTCTGCCTCCCCTCTCATCTGCGAGTGCTTGACAAAGTAGAGAACAGAGCAAGACGTCTCATCTCTCGCCTGGACCAATTCTGGATAGATCTGTCATTTCAGCAGAGCCTTCAACACAGGAGGGATGTGGGTGGCCTTACTGTTATGTACAAGGCCAATATTGTCAAAGTACCACACTTGGATCCACTTCGAGGACAGCGAGAAACAAGCTTCTATACCACAAGACGGGCAGAAAGCAGCAACTTCACTCTGGCGCTGTACCCTTCTCCAAAACATTACTTAATCTGAGATCATTTATCTCCAGGATGACTCAAGTCTGGAACACATTCAAACAGCATTGTGATGTCAACGAGATAAAGTCAGTTGATCAAATGAAAATGCTGGGGAACAGATGGCTCCAACTTCATCCTGTTCCCTACTTGTATGTTTCATAACAGGTAGAGGTGCAACCCTGCTCTTAGCTTGTCAATAAAGTTAGGAATCCTTAACCTGTAAATAGCTTGTCAATAAAGCTAGGGATCCTTAACCTAACCTTGTCAAACTCTATGTAAAAAAAAAAAAAAGAAAAAAAAGGGGCAGCAAGTTCAAGGTTTAATTAGGCCTGGATTGAACCTATTTGAAAGAAAGTAATATTAGACAGTTCCTAACTACAGGTAAGAAGAACGTGGCTTAGTTGACAGCTTCCTCAACTCACATACTGACGGGATCGCTTCTCAGCACGGACGAAACGTTGGCGATGTTTCCTTACACATGCTGAGGAAAATTACGTTTATCTGGATATAACATAAGGTACATACCAGTAAATGGTAACAAAGATAACTATTATTTATCAAAGTTACATAGACAAGTTGGAATTTTGGGACACCTAGGTCACAAAAAATGTTCCCCTTCGATACCTACAACTGTCATATCCACAAGTTGCTGTAGACCTATATTAATTACAAATGAAATGTACATACACATCAGGAATTCTGGTAAATATATAAATTTGTGGACTGTATATTAAAATTAATAAATGATTACATATACACATTTATAAAACAGAAGGAGAATATATGTTAATCATAATACTCACCAATTTGACTGGAGATTACTGTGTATCATACTCAAAAAACCTCACTGTCTATCCATGAAAATAACTGGCCAAAGTTACAACATAAACAGACTTATCTGAGGCTCCTGGAGCTGTCTTGTCCAGTCGCCTGATATCTCAAGTTATGCAGGGTTGCACATCCAACAATTTCGGCTCCTATTTGAGAGGCTTTAAGCCCAATATAACCTCTAGAACACGAAAATTCTTCCGATTATTCACTAACGTTTCTCTCCCCATTCAAAAACCAATGGCGACTGCCCAGTGCAGGCGCAGAGCCTCCCTGTCGGCTCCATTCTCTTCTTTTAAAAATACATACATTTTATTTTTCCGGAAAATATTATTTTCCACACATGCTGTCCCTGCTCACCTAGCATTAACTAGGTACCTGCTGTCGTGAGCAGCACCCTGGGGAGGGGAGAGAAGATTAAGTGATAAGGTCCCCGTTGATACACTGAATTTATTGGGTTTTTCTAGGTAGTTAACCCAGTATAACAATATCTTATCTTATGAAAATAATCCGAAGACAAAAGTTTCTGCAGATTGACACAAATAATCAAATGTTAAATTCGGGTTATATGTCACGTTAGTAGTCTGGTAAATAATGTTATAAGTAAGTAAGTAAGTTTATTTATGCACAGACACACAGAAGTACAGTTATCATAAATAATAATAATAATAATAAAAATAATAATAATAATAATAATAATAATAATAATAATAATAATAATAATAATAATAATAATAATAACAATAATAATAATAATAATCTTTATTTACTACAAGTACATGTACAAGGTATACGGACCAGCTGATATCAGTGACATACTGCTACTGTACTACATAAAAAGCCGCTTGTTATCTGGAGAGAGTTCCGGGGGTCAACGCCCCCGCGGCCCGGTCTGTGACCAGGCCTCCTTAGGTCAGTGTCCCAGGATGCGACCCACACCAGTCGACTAACACCCAGGTACCCATTTTACTGATGGGGAACATAGACAACAGGTGGAAAGAAACACGTCCAATGTTTCTACTCTGGCTGGGAATCGAACCCAGGCCCTCACCGTGTGAAGCGAGAGCGTTAACCACCAGGCCACCACATGCAGAGCATTTCGGAAAAATTAGGTCAGTTTTGTCCCAGGATGCGACCCACACCAGTCAACTAGCACCCAGGTACCCATTATTACTGATGGATGGACATGGACAACTGGTGTAAGGAAAGACGCCCAATGTTTCTACCCTCGCCGGGAATCGAACCCTGACACTCACCTTGTGAAGTGAGAGCTCTTGCCACCAGGCCACGGGGCACCGAGAATACTTTAATCCCTATAATATAGAGAAACACACCGGGACTCCAGCAAAAATATACCTGTAATCTGTTTTATGTTTAATTTTTCACCATTTTATGCTTATAGTATTTATAGAAAAGATGCTAACTTTTGTATGATAAACTATGGTAATAATACCAATACATAACCAAAGTATCCATAAAAGTATCCAAAACGGTTGGGATCCTCTCCAAGATACGATACTACGTGCTGCAAAATGCCCTTCTCACACTATACCACTCATTTATCCATACCTCACCTATGCTATTTGTGCTTGGGGATCAACTGTAGCAACACACCTAAAGCCAATAATAACCCAACAAAAAGCCACAGTAAGAATAATCACTAAATCCCATCCCTGGCAACACCCCCCCCCCACTCTTCATAGATCTAAGCTTACTCCCTGTTCAGTACATCTACACTTACTACTGTGCGATCTACATCTACAGGACCTTAAATTCCAATATTAACCTTGACCTAAAACGCTTTCTGGATAGTTGTGACAGAACCCACAGGCATAACACCAGACACAAACATCTCTATGACATTCCCCGTGTCCGACTAAACCTTTACAAAAATTCAATGTATGTCAAAGGCCCTAAAATCTGGAACACCCTACCTGAAAACTCTAGAACTGCAGACACATTCATCACCTTCAAAACTACCATTAGAAAACATCTTATCTCCCTGATACACCCCTTCAACTAATTACACGAATACCACCTGGTGGTTCACACTTACACTCACTCACCCATTTGACCATAAACAGAAATATCAATCTCAATCGTAAAATAATGCATCCTAACTAGTCATAAGTTGGCCTGTGATACTCCAATACTGAAACTATGTATTGTGCCAAAACAAAAGCATTCACATTGCTAAACTCACAAGCTAGTATTTAGTCACTTAGCCATAATACCAACTTACCTCATAATTTGTAATATTTTAAATTTAAGAATTTTTTTTTTTTTTTTTATATTTTATTTAAAACGTCATATAACAACATATTAAATATATAAAACTCCATCCTTCACTAAACGGGTATACAAAACATAATACATGAGATAATACACCTTATAAGGTACGCTGCAGCACATACCCGATATTTACACCTAAGCCAACTCTTATTTCCCTAAACCATACATGATGAAATATCATATAAAAGCATACAACCGTACGTATAACATTATAACAAAAGTAAGCCTTAAACATTAATACATAAAGAAATGAAATATCATCAAACATGTATCCTTATACTTGGACAACATAACATCATAATTACAAGGTAGTATAAATTATTAAAAACCACAATAATACAGGCACTGGACAAGATTACCAAGAATTATATCAAGTGCAAGAGAAATAATTATGAAACACGCAAAATACATACACACCATGCACTGACACACATTATACAAAATGATAATATATCTGACACATACACACAAAACTGTTGGAGGGGGGACCCCCCCCCCATGAAAATCATTTATAAATACACACACATCATTCACACACATATTGATCACAGCAGTGATCAAACATAAATTTTCGTAACTTTACTATATACATGCAACTGATTATGAGATTTAACTTAAGAACAAAGTCTAGTAATTATCCTAAAACATTTCCCTATAACAAAATTAAGCATTACACAAAATTGCATAAGCATATAAAGCATCAACTGCAAAAGTTCTTACAGCATACGTTGCCTCAGCTACGAAACTTAATAACATTACAAAAGTGATGGAAAACAATTATGTAAAACGAATATAAACCTCGTTTAAGCAAAAAGACATTCCCTAAAAATTTACAATAAAAAAACTGCGAAATTACATACCAGAAATTATCTTTGCTACAACTGTTAGACTAACATGGACAATGATTTCTATAACTCTTTTAATCTCAAGTACCTAATTTATACAAATTTTGGGCTAATCAAAATCTTTCACACAAAACTTACATGTCAACACAGCACCACTCAGTACATACCTTCCCGACCCTCACATTCCTTCACCAGTCCTTTACTTTATGCACTCTCCCTCCTAAAAACTAACGCAACCCGCTTATAAAGGAAACCAGTCCTTTACGTATAATTATCCCGCCAACTGAATGAGGCCATTGACCGTAAGTTTGCAGTAGGTCTCCGGAAAACGTGTCCTCCACTGTTCCCCGTAAATAAGTTTGTTTCTGCAAACCGTTCTATATATTCCCGCCGCAATTGCTCTAATCCTAATTCTTCCTCCTCCCGTGTCCCTCATCCCCCAGGAAATATACAGAAAATCCACCACTACATACATAATTGCCCTTTTCACTTCTCTGGAGACCCCTCGTACTTCTAATGTTAAGGCTCTCAGGGTTTCTACATTACCCCCACCCATCAACCTAAAAACCTTCGCTAACCACCCCTTACCTCCCTCAACTCTTCACAGAAATAAACCGCATGAAAAGCTGTTTCCTGTTCTCCACAGTGATCGCAGGTCTGTTCCCTCACCAATCCCATTGAACACAAAACAGCTTTCGATGCTAATATCCCCATTAGAAACCTATATACAAACTCCCTTACTCTCGGCACTAACTTAAGCTTTCGAAAGTCATCCCATATCATACCCCAATCATACAAGGGATAAACCGATACCCCCTGTATGATTTCCGGCCTTCTACTCATCGTCACCAAACGCCCCACCCTAAGTTTTCCCACCTCCCTAATCAATAACAATAACCTCAGCATATCCTCGCATTCAATTAATTCTTTTCCGCTCCACCATCTCCGCACATCCTTCATCACTTTTCCCACTCTAACCCCTCTTTCCCCCCCCTCCCTAACGAACCTTTGTTTCACATATAAAGCCTTTACTCTCGGCCCCAACGCTAAAAGACCTACTCCTCCACTGCGTATATTTGACATCACCACCTCCTTGCTTAGCATGCCCTCCCGAAACCCCAAACATAACGTAATGCCCTCCTCTGAATCTCATGTATGTCTGGAGTCCTCATTGGGTACACCACGGCCATACTCCATACTTTACTATAAACTAATGAATTTACAATTATCGCCCGCTGTTGTAGGGTGACGTCCCCCCGCCCGTAAACTCCTTAACCTTTTTACTGCCTTCTCCACCACCACCTCCGAATTCACCTGCCTAGCCTCCTGCGCATCTGCCATATATATAACTCCACAAATTTTTAGCCTATCCACTACTTCCCACCCAAACTCCAACCCCAAGCCCCCCCCCACCCAGGCACCCACCTCCAGCAAACTTGATTTTGCTCTGTTCACCCGCATGCCTGATGCCCTCCCGAAAAGCTCCAACACACTTTCCACCGTACGCAATCCCTCCACTCCTGCCAGCAGAATAGTGGTATCATCCACATACCCCACCACATCTATATACCCATCCTTTTCCCCATTTAAATTCCCCCTCCCCTCAACGAGCCCATAAAAAGGATGCTGCATACACGCAAACAATATCTGAGACAGGGGACATCCCTGTCTCAAACCCCTCTCCATCCTTACAGGCCTTCCCAACCTACCATTAATTTGTACTCGCACCATTGCGGACGAATACATTGTATCAACCCACCTCACCACTCCCATGCCAAAACCGAGATGCAACAAACTAGCCTCAGAAAATTCCTATCTACACAGTCGTATGCATTTTCCCAATCAATGCCCAACAGCCCCCCCCGCTGCAAACCCTCCAAAAAATCCCTAATGCGGCCATGCCCATCTCTTATGCTTCTGCCCGGAATACCCATCTGCCCCTCATGAATAACCCCACCTAACACCTTCTTCATCCTATTGCCCAATATCTTCGCGAAAATCTTGTAGTCGCACACATTAGCGAAATAGCTCTGTACTCACTCAATACTCTTCCCTCTTGCTTTTTGCGTACTAAGACGACTACACCCGTTCTCTGAGTTTGTTCTAACTTTCCCTCTCGTCGCATACAATTCATGACCCTCACCAGACAGTACTTAATGTGCCCCCATTGAATTCTATAAAAATCATTTGATATCCCATCTATACCCGGCGCCTTTCCAGTACTCATATTGAACACAGCTTCCTCAACTTCCCCCATGCTAATCTCACCTCCCATCCCCATGCCCTCCTCTTCACATGACCCTAAACCCCCCCTCCCCCCCCACACCTCAATAGCATCGCCCTCCTCCCCCTTCTCCCACTTCTTTCGGAACCAGAAATCAGCATAATTGCTCATGCCTTCTGTAGTATTCAGTACCTGTCCCTTGTGATAACCACCCATATCTTCACTTACCTCCAAGTTTAAAATAGTCGAATCCTTCTGCCTTACCCTAAAACCTCGCAAAACACTTCCCGAAGGTTTATCACCCCACAGCACAGCCTCCATTCCCGCTCTTACACGTAGTGCATCAAACCTACCATTATGTAACTCAGCCAACCTTTCCTTGAGTTGCACCATGTGACCGTACTGCCGCCCCCCCCCTTCCTCATAACACTCATTCAGCTGATACTCAAAATAGTTTTGCAACCCATACCTCCACCCTGCCTCTTCCCTTCCCTTCCTCTTATAGAAACCTGCTATACCCGGCTTAGCGTGCCTTTCCCACCATTCTAAAACACACGACCCTACCGCTCTAGAATCCCAAAAAGTTTGCCACCATTCCCCAAAAGCCATACTCACCTCCTCACTCCTCACGAGTCTTGCATTTAATTTCCAGAAACCCGATTGTATCCTAACCATACCTTCCCAATCAAGATCTGCTATAACTGCCCTATGATCAGAAAACCCCACATCAAAAGTCCTGACTCCCAACACACGTACAGCTTCCGTTGCAAGATCCTATCTAATCTTGCAGCATAACCCCGTCTGACAAACGTATACTCAACCTGCCAACCCCCCTCCCCACAACATCCGAAACCCCCACGTCTCCGAACACATTACGTAACAAGCCCAACATACACCCCGCCCCCCTCGGTTCCACATCCCCCCCCCTAATAACACAATTCCAATCTCCCCCTATTACAGTGACTAAAGGTAAACCCCTTAAATAGTACATCAAAAATTCTCTCACAAAGTTCTCCTTAACACGTGCGTTGCCCTCCGCCGGCATATACACTCCTATAAAACAAACCCTCGTTGCACCCCACTCCCCCTCCACCCTCACGACCCTCCCTCCCCCCTCCTCCCACCCCACAATACGCAATGGACTGGTTTCCTTTACAGCCACAGCAACCCCACCTTTCAACCTCAAAGAGCCACTCACATACAACTTATATCCTTTCAAAGACAACTCACAACCAAACTTATAATTGTGCTCCTGAATGAAACATATATCTACATTAAATCTCTTTAAAAACCATTCCACCCATACTCTTTTAACCTCGGCTCTCAGGCCATTAACATTGATCGTTACAACCTTGAATTATGACAGTAGAGGCGGCTTTCCCCGCCGCCTTGGAATTGCCCCCGCCTGACCTGGCTGCTGACTAGATCCCCGTTTGTCACCTTGCCTGTCCAGTCCCCCAACCCCCCCCTTAACCTTTGAACCTTTCAGTGCGTCAGCACCACTACACCCACTCTCCGTGAGATCCAACCTTGGTTTCCAAGCCTTCTTCCCAGGTCTCTGCCCTGGAGTTAAAACGTCATCCATATCAGACGTCCCAGCTGTTCTCTTTCGTGAACCTCCATCTCCACACGTAGCCTCCTCTTCCATGCACTCTCTGTGCACCTCAGCCACTACCGTGTGCATCTTCCCCTCATTGCACATGGTCTTCCCACGTCCCGATAAGACTGTAGCATCCTCCAATGAGCGTCCATGCCGCTCATCATCCAGACTCCCCTCCACCTCACTCAGGAAGTTATTCAAAACCTCATCCAACATTCCATCCTGTTGCAGTACAGGCTCACCATCATCTTTCGTCGTCATCGTCGTCGTCGTCGTCATCGTCGTCGTCGTCGTCATCGTCGTCGTCGTCGTCATCGTCGTCGTCGTCGTCGTCTGCTCAGGCCCCGTCCCCACAGGTAACGTCGCACAAGAGACCGTCTCCTCCTCTGCTTTATCCACTTCCTCACTCCAACTGTATGATGCCTGCCTTTCAGCCGCAACTGTCTCCTGTACCACAGGATCCAACTGCTGATCCACCGTTGTTGGCATTTTTTCCCTCCTGTCTGGTTTCCTGCGGCATTGGGCTGCCATATGATCAAATGATCCGCACAGCCTACAAGTCCGCCTCTGTCCTGCATAGTATACGTATACCTGCGTTCGGAAATCTTCCAACAACACATATGAAGGAATTGATTGTCTTAGCGTCATCTTCAGATTGAAGGATCCTTCGGGCAGTCCCACATAAGCCCCCTCCTTCCACACTCCCAACTCCGCAGCATGAATCTTGCCATAACGACGGAATACCGAAACCACATCATACTCTGTAGCTTCAAAGGGCACATTCCTTACTTTTACGTATGTCACATAGCTGGATACATCATGTAGACATACCTCCACTACTGCGTTCACGGCCATCCTCTTCTCGTGGTACTTTTCAACTATACTTGAGTAAAATCCAGCATTTATAAATTTGACGAAAATCCTCTTAACTCCGTTGACAGCCACACCATAAAGTTCTTCATTGGGTATCCCATACACATCACGAATAATCGTAGGGAGTAGCACCTGCATGGTAGAACTGCTTAGGGCCCCATGTACTAATTCCACACAGACAGTATTCACCCTACGTCCGTGTCTGTCCGCCATTTTGATTGCTCAAAACAGGTAAACTGCGCAGAAAATAACCTGAAGCGGGAGCGCCTGCGCAGCACGTCCACTCAGCTCGGAAGCGAGGAGGACAATCAATGACCATTTTATGCTTATAGTATTTATAGAAAAGATGCTAACTTTTGTATGATAAACTATGGTAATAATACCAATACATAACCAAAGTATCCATAAAAGTATCCAAAACGGTTGGGATCCTCTCCAAGATACGATACTACGTGCTGCAAAATGCCCTTCTCACACTATACCACTCATTTATCCATACCTCACCTATGCTATTTGTGCTTGGGGATCAACTGTAGCAACACACCTAAAGCCAATAATAACCCAACAAAAAGCCACAGTAAGAATAATCACTAAATCCCATCCCTGGCAACACCCCCCCCCCACTCTTCATAGATCTAAGCTTACTCCCTGTTCAGTACATCTACACTTACTACTGTGCGATCTACATCTACAGGACCTTAAATTCCAATATTAACCTTGACCTAAAACGCTTTCTGGATAGTTGTGACAGAACCCACAGGCATAACACCAGACACAAACATCTCTATGACATTCCCCGTGTCCGACTAAACCTTTACAAAAATTCAATGTATGTCAAAGGCCCTAAAATCTGGAACACCCTACCTGAAAACTCTAGAACTGCAGACACATTCATCACCTTCAAAACTACCATTAGAAAACATCTTATCTCCCTGATACACCCCTTCAACTAATTACACGAATACCACCTGGTGGTTCACACTTACACTCACTCACCCATTTGACCATAAACAGAAATATCAATCTCAATCGTAAAATAATGCATCCTAACTAGTCATAAGTTGGCCTGTGATACTCCAATACTGAAACTATGTATTGTGCCAAAACAAAAGCATTCACATTGCTAAACTCACAAGCTAGTATTTAGTCACTTAGCCATAATACCAACTTACCTCATAATTTGTAATATTTTAAATTTAAGAATTAATCTAAGTCTGCCCGAAATGCCTAGCCATGCTAGGAGTTCTAGTGGCACCCTCTGTAATTAGTACTTTACTACATGTAAACCACACAATAACCAAATTCTGTAAACTCAGCATTGTAATCCTTATAGGGAATAGACTTTGAATTTGAATTTGAATTTGAATAAAAATCTTCAAGAAAAATAGTAGGTCTGACGTCAGCAACTATAGGCCTGTTAGTATACTCAGTATAATATCTAAAATTCTAGAGAGGGCGGTGTACTCTCAAGTAGTTAAGTACCTTAATGACAACAACATTCTCCATAGCTATCAATCGGGCTTTAGAAGATCCTACTCAACCGACACCTCCCTAATTAATCTGATGGATTACCTGAGAACTGAAATGTCAAAGGGGAACCTCATAGATATGGTAACCTTAGACCTGCAAAAGGCCTTACGATACTGTCAACCACAATATATTATGTAAAAAACTTCAAGCTATCGGTATAGGTTCTGTAGACTGGTTTAAGTCCTACCTTAGCAACAGGAGACAAATAGTCAAAATCAACGAAACGAAATCAGAACCCCTGCCGATAACATGTGGAGTTCCCCAAGGTAGTATTCTGGGTCCCTTATTATTCTTATGTTATGTCAATGACATGCCTATCAGTGTCAAGTGCAAACTCCTACTGTATGCAGATGACAGTGCCCTGTTAGTGTCAGGTAAAGATCCACAAGATATAGCTAATGTTTTAACACTGGAACTGGAGTCCTGCAGCAAATGGTTAGTAGACAACAAACTATCATTACACCTCGGGAAAACTGAAGCCATTCTCTTTGGCACGAAACATAAACTGAGAAGGGTAAATAATTTTAATGTTCAGTGTAATGGGGAGCCCATCACTTTGGTTTCTTCAGTAAAATATCTGGGAATCCCCTTTGACCCATGCATGTCAGGAGAATTGATAGGGAACAGTGTAGTAAAGAAAGCGAATGCCAGACTGAAGTTCCTGTATAGACAAGCAGTGTCTACCTACTGAGGCTCGCAGGACCCTATGTCTAGCCCTTATACAATGCCATATGGATTACGCTTGCTCTTCATGGTACTCTGCCTTGACAAAAAAAACTGAAAGATAGACTGCAAATCACCCAGAACAAAATCGTAAGATTCATCCTGGGGCTGGGACCAAGAGAACCTGTAGGCCAGGATGAATTACAGCAGTTGGATATGCTGAATGGTGAAGACAGAGTAAAACAACTGAAGCTAAATCATGTTTATAAAATTGCTCACAAACAGTGTCCAGAATATCTTGCTGTCAATTTTGTCAAGGTTGGGAACCAAAGCAATCATAGTACTAGGGGGAGAGAGCACAACTTTGTAGTACCCACAGTCAGTGGCCAGGCTTCAAACACCTTTTATTGTACAGCAATAAAGGAATGGAACAGACTACCCGCACATGTCAAAGCCAGTCATAGCATGAACCAGTTCAAGAAGAGTGCCGAAAGGTGTCTGATGAATGTAGCTACAGAAAGGGAGGGGAATGATTTTCTATTTTTTAGCTAACATACGTGTAAATTTTACCTTATTCCTAGTAATGACCCTCGTATTGTAGATAGTCTTAATGACCCTCGTGTAGTAGATAGCCTTTTTAGTATAATAATAAGATGTTATCTTCATTATATAATAATAAGAAAATATTATAACCTTTATATTATAATAATAAGGTAAAAGGACCCCAGTGGAAATAAGTCACTCTGTCTGACTTTTTTGGGTTATCCCAGGTTCTCTACACATATGCTGCTATGTATGATAATTCTATGTAACTGTATTTGTGTATACCTGAATAAACTTACTTACTTACAAATAATATATTATGGCATACTATCGAAGATACGGTACTATGCTCCACAGTCAGCCCTCCTGGCCCTATATCACTCTCTTATTTACCCCTATCTCACCTATGGAATTTGTGCATGGGGCTCAACAACAAGTAACCATCTCAGACCACTAATTACCCAACAAAAGGCTGCAGTTAGAATGATAACAAATTCTCACTACAGGCAGCACACTCCACCAATATTCAATACACTCAACCTACTCACCATACAAAACATCCATACTTATTACTGCACCTATTACATACATAGAACACTCAACTCTGATATTAACCCTCCCCTCAAACATCTCCTTGCCAACCTCAACAGAACACATGACCATAACACAAGGCACAGATCACTCTTTGATATTCCTCGTGTCCATCTCACGCTATGCAAAAACTCAATGCACATAAAAGGCCCTAAAATCTGGAATTCATTACCTGTTAATATAAAAGAAACACTACCTGTTTATAAATTCAAGTCTCTTCTCAAAGATCACTTACTCACCCAAAACCAAATAAATACTGAATAACTGAACCTTATAAATTGTATATCTTAAATGTTTCTCACAATTATATCACATAAATGTTAAACCTAAAACCCAATCTAACTTTATTATTTTTTAAATTCACTACCTAACAGAATACTCCATTCTACTGAATTTACAACAATGCATGCAACCATATGACCTGTCTTTGTAATACTCACTTGTGCTTTATAGTAATCAGTTTACATTAATGTTTTTCACTGATTTCATCATTGCTTAGTTAATCTTAAGTTAATTTTAAGCCAGCCCGTAATGCTATGCATAGTATAAGTGGCTTTGGCATGCTGCTCTTATCTGTATTTTTTTTTGTACCTCTGTAAGTGTGCTCAAATTATAAATAAATAAATAAATAAATAAATGGTTGACTTAGAATAATATGTCATCGTTTTCTGTTTCTCGGCGAGAATACCATTAAAGAAAACTTAATATATGTATGACTATGCCATTTTTCATTACTGCATTGACTTACCGACTGAGGGTAAGACACAATTTGCTTTATATTTAGGCTACATGTACAGGTTCTTTTACAGACTATATGTTTTAAATTTCTAGAAAGTTTGCAGATGTAAAATACTATTATAGACCATTACAGAGGTGGAATTTCTTGTAGAGAATAAGAGCTCCGTCCCTCCCGCTCTCTAACTCCCTTCGCAGTTATGTTTATAAATCCACACTTGGGACTTATTTGATATAAATCAAGGCTGAAAACGCCGTATTATCATGAATCTCTCGCATAAGAGTGATGCATTTCTTTTATAAATTCAAATCTCTTCTCAAAGATCACTTACTCACCCAAAACCAAATAAATACTGAATAACTGAACCTTATAAATTGTATATCTTAAATGTTTCTCACAATTATATCACATAAATGTTAAACCTAAGACCCAATCTAACTTTATTATTTTTTTAAATACACGACCTAACAGAATCACTACCTAACTGAATGCAACCATATGACCTGTCTTTGTAATACTCACTTGTGCTTTATAGTAATCTGTTTACATTAATGTTTTATCACTGATTTCATCATTGCTTAGTTAATCTTAAGTTAATTTTAAGCCAGCCCGTAATGCTATGCATAGTATAAGTGGCTTTGGCATGCTGCTCTTATCTGTATTTTTTTGTACCTCTGTATGTGTGCTCAAATTGGAAATAAATAAATAAATGTGGTCAGAGGAAAAATAGCTAATACTATGTCGGTATATAAATGGTCTAAAAGAGTTGTTTTTCAACATTTTGACACCTTTGGACCAGTAAAAATAGGAGAGAAATATTTCGTGGACCGCTAAGGCTGAAATGAAAATTATTATTTATATTTAATAGTACACTATTATTTTTTTTATTTTGTGTATTAGTTTTTAAATCCAATAATATAAAAATAAAATAACCAGAAACCGAACAGTAAACAAAAATGATAATAAGAGAACGTCTTGAACTTTTGAGAAAGCTATATTTAATTCAAATTTGTATTATTATTTAATTCAAGTAAAATTAGTGTGAACTCTGCTGATGCTTCTTTCCTATAATATTTGATAACTGTGGCTCCAGCCGTGTCTCCAGCCGTGTCTCCAGCCGTGTCTCCAGCCGTGGCTTCAGCCGTGGCTCCAGCCGTGGCTCCAGCCGTGTCTCCAGCCGTGGCTCCAGCCGTGGCTTCAGCCGTGGCTTCAGCCGTGGCTCCAGCCGTGGCTCCAGCCGTGGCTCCAGCCGTGGCTCCAGCCGTGGCTCCAGCCGTGGCTCCAGCTGTGGCTTCAGCCGTGGCTCCAGCCGTGGCTCCAGCCGTGGCTCCAGCTGTGGCTTCAGCCGTGGCTCCAGCCATGGCTCCAGCCGGGCTCCAGCGTGGCTCCAGCCGTGGCTTCAGCCGTGGCTCCAGCCGTGGCTTCAGCCGTGGCTTCAGCCGTGGCTCCAGCCGTGGCTCCAGCCGTGGCTCCAGCCGTGGCTCCAGCTGTGGCTTCAGCCGTGGCTCCAGCCGTGGCTCCAGCCGTGGCTCCAGCCGTGGCTCCAGCCGTGTCTCCAGCCGTGGCTCCAGCTGTGGCTTCAGGTCCGTGGCTCCGCCGTGGCTCCAGCGGTGGCTCCAGCCGTGGCTCCAGCCGTGCCTCCAGCCGTGTCCCCAGCCGTGTCTCCAGCCGTGGCTTCAGCTGTGGCTCCAGCCGTGGCTCCAGCGGTGGCTCCAGCCGTGGCTCCAGCCGTGGCTCCAGCCGTGGCTCCAGCCGTGGCTCCAGCCGTGGTACCAGCCGTGGCTCCAGCGTTGTTTCTGACAGACCAAGCGCTGCATTGACATCCATTCGGTTTCTCTGTTTGGTTTTTATCACTAACATGGCTGAAAAAGTCTTCTCACACTCAATAAGTAGTCGAAAATACAACTAAAAATGTTATAGCTCTATAACTGAGAGATAGATATTATTACAACCCAGGAATCCAAATGGCCTGTTATCCTGGGTGTAAAGGGAGCAAAATAAACACAGCAGAAAAAGTTTAGACTTATATTATCCTTCACCAATTTAGAACAGCAATATGTACACTATATACAGTGATAGGTATTAGTGCACTCCACGGTAAGCAAGGCAGGAATAGAAGCCACAAGAGAGCAGACCGTGCTTCAACCAGCTCTAGAATGGGAATGACAAGGGCAGACAGGAGAGTGGTACCCACATAACCTCTGCGATTGCCAAAACCATTTTCTTATTGGCTGGAACCTGGTCACTAGTTGAACGACGGGGCCCCATCATCAACTCTCAGCAACCTGGTTTGCTGATTGGGGGAGATAGCCTGTAAATGAGGGTGTGTACATCGCGAATAAAAGGGTTTTTAACTTTGCATGCCACAGAATTCTTTTTTC
>NC_069419.1:38769162-38870272 GCF_026875155.1 Cherax quadricarinatus
AGTATTACTTAAAAATATTCTAAACAGATTACCATAAAATATTACATAACAACTTTTACTGTAAAAACTTTTACTAAAAACTATTTAAAAAACAATTTACTGAAACAACATTACTATAACAACGTTTTACCAAACAACTATTACTATAACAACTATTACTATAACAACTTTTATATAACAATATATTAACAACTATTTTTAAACAACTTTACTTAACAACTTTTTACTATAACAACTATTCTTTAAACAATATTACTATAACAACTATTACTTATAAACTCTTTACTATAAACTATTACTATAACAACTATTACTATAACAACGATTACCATAACAACTATTACTATAACAACGATTACTATAACAACTATTACTATAACAACTATTACTATAACAACTATTACTATAACAACGATTACCATAACAACTATTACTATAACAACGATTACCATAACAACTATTACTATAACAACTATTACTGTAAGAACTATTACTATAACAACTATTACTATAACAACTATTACTATAACAACTATTACTATAACAACTATTACTATAACTACTACTATTACCTGGAGTTTACCTGGAGAGAGTTCCGGGGGTCAACGCCCCCGCGGCCCGGTCTGTGACCAGGCCTCATGGTGGATCAGAGCCTGATCAACCAGGCTGTTACTGTTGGCTGCACGCAAACCAACGTACGAGCCACAGCCCGGCTGATCAGGAACCGACTTTAGGTGCTTGTCCAGTGCCAGCTTGAAGACTGCCAGGGGTCTGTTGGTAATCCCCCTTATGTGTGCTGGGAGGCAGTTGAACAGTCTCGGGCCCCTGGCACTTATTGTATGGTCTCTTAATGTGCTAGTGATACCCCTGCTTTTCATTGGGGGGGATGTTGCATCGTCTGCCAAGTCTTTTGCTTTCGTAGTGAGTGATTTTCGTGTGCAAGTTCGGTACTAGTCCCTCTAGGATTTTCCAGGTGTATATAATGTATCTCTCCCGCCTGCGTTCCAGGGAATACAGGTTTAGAAACTTCAAGCGCTCCCAGTAACTGAGGTGTTTAATCTCTGTTATGCGCGCCGTGAAGGTTCTCTGTACATTTTCTAGGTCAGCAATTTCACCTGCCTTGAAAGGAGCTGTTAGTGTGCAGCAATATTCCAGCCTAGATAGAACAAGCGACCTGAAGAGTGTCATCATGGGCTTGGCCTCCCTAGTTTTGAAGGTTATCATTATCCATTCTGTCATTTTTCTAGCAGATGCGACTGATGCAATGTTATGGTATTTGAAGGTGAGATCCTCCGACATGATCACTCCCAGGTCTTAGACGTTAGTTTTTCGCTCTATTGTGTTGCTGGAATTTGTTTTATACTCTGATAAAGATTTAATTTCCTCATGTTTACCATACTGGAGTAATTGAAATTTCTCATCGTTGAACTTCATATTGTTTTCTGCAGCCCATTGAAAGATTTGGTTGATGTCCGCCTGGAGCCTTACAGTGTCTGTAATGGAAGACACTGTCATGCAGATTCGGGTGTCATCTGCAAAGGAAGACACGGTGCTGAGGCTGACATCTTTGTCTATGTCAGATATGAGGATGAGAAACAAGATGGGAGCGAGTACTGTGCTTTGCGGAACAGAGCTTTTCACCGTAGCCGCCTCAGATTTTACTCTGTTGACTACTACTCTTTGTGTTCTGTTTGTGAGGAAATTAAAAATCCATCTTCCAACTTTTCCTGTTATTCCTTTAGCACGCATTTTGTGCGCTATTACGCCATGGTCACACTTGTCGAAGGCTTTTGCAAAGTCTGTATATATTACATCTGCATTCTTTTTGTCTTCTAGTGCATCTAGGACCTTGTCTTAATGATCCAGTAGCTGGGACAGACAGGAGTGACATGCTCTAAACCCATGTTGCCCTGGGTTGTGAAATTTATGGGTATCTAGATGGGTGGCAATCTTGCTTCTTAGAACCCTTTCAAAGATTTTTATGATATGGGATGTTAGCGCTATCGGTCTGTAGTTCTTTGCTATTGCTTTACTGCCCCCTTTGTGGAGTGGGGCTATGTCTATTGTTTTTAGTAACTGTGGGACGACCCCAGTGTCCATGCTCCCTCTCCATAGGATGTTAAAAGCACGTTCTTGATGAACACGGAGTTCCATGAGTCTGGCCCTGGGGTAGAGTGCATGGGCATGTCATTTATCGCCTATTCGAAGTCATTTGGTGTCAGGATAACATGAGATAGGCTTGTGTTTACCAAATTCTGTGGCTCTCTCATAAAAAAATTCATTTAGATCTTCGACTCTCAGTCTGGTTAGCGGCTTGCTAAAACCTGAGTCATATTGGGGCTTGAGTAGCTCACTCATTTCCTTGCTGTCATCTGTGTAAGACCCATCTTGTTTAAGTAGGGGCCCAATAATGGATGTTGTTCTCGACTTTGATTTGGCATAAGAAAAGAAATACTTTGGGTTTCTTTCGATTTCATTTATGGCTTTTAGTTCTTCCCGCGATTCCTGACTCCTCTAAGATTCCTTTAGCTTTAGTTCGATGCTTGCTATTTCTCTGACCAGTGTCTCCCTACGCATTGCAGGTATATTGGCCTCTTTTAGCCACTCTGTTATTCTTTTCCGTCGTCTGTAAAGGGAGTGCCTGTCTCTTTCTATTTTACATCTAATCCTCCTTTTTCTTAAAGGAATATGCCTTGAGCATACATCGAGTGCCACAGAGTTAATCTGTTCTAGGCATAAGTTGGGGTCTGCATTGCTTAGTCTATCTTCCCAGCTTATGTCGTTTAGGACTTGGTTTACTTGGTCCCACGTAATGTTCTTGTTATTGAAGTTGAATTTGGTGACGGCTCCCTCGTGACTGATCCCATTTTCTCGGTCTGGGACTCCGCGCATACATGTCTGAACCTCGATTATGTTGTGATCTGAGTATATTGTTTTTGATAAGGTGACATTTCATATCAGATCACCATTGTTAGTGAAGAAGAGGTCCAGTGTATTCTCCAATCTAGTAGGCTTTATTATTTACTGGTTTAAGTTGAATTTTGTGCAGAGATTTAAAAGCTCGTATGTGTGTGATTTCTCGCCTGAGCTGCCTCCTGGTGTTATCACTGCAACAACATTATTTGCTATATTCCTCCATTTTAGGTGCCTTAAGTTGAAATCCACAGGAGCAAGATGTTGGGTGCAGGAGCTGGAAGATTTTCCAGACAGTGGTCAGTTTCAACAGCTGTTCCTGGAATTGTTGGGACGTTGCATCGGAGGTTTGTAGACTACCACAATGACTTCAACTACATCATTTGAAGCATTAAACAGTTCTGTGCAAATAAATGACTCTGCGATATGCAGGCCAACCTCCTCCCCTCTCTTTTGCCTGTTCACTCCATATTTCATTGTCCAAGTGATCTTTATGTGGGTCTCTGTGAAAGCCGTGAACATTGCATTTGTCTCTGCAAGCAGTCCACGGATGAAAGGAATATCCACTAGAATTTTGATTGACCTGAAAAGCTTTTGACACAGTAAGCCACGAAATCCTACTCCACAAACTTTGACCACTACGGTATAAGAGGCCATGCGCTTGCTTATTTCAAATCTTGCATTACTAATAGGTATCAGTACGTCACCATTAAAGACACAGCATCAGCAACACGGCCACTTGATACTGGAGTTCCGCAGGGAAGTGTCCTTGGTCCCCTGCTCTTCCTCATATACATCAATGACCTTCCAAACGTATCCCAACACCTGAAACCCATTCTCTTTGCTGATGACACGACTTATGTCATCTCTCACCCTAATCTTGCCACCCTCAACACCATTGTGATGAGGAGCTGATTAAAATATCGACTTGGATGACAGCAATAAACTTACGCTTAACACTGACAAAACTTACTATATTATGTTTGGTAGCAGAGCAGGAGATGCACAAATTACATTAAGATTGACAACACTCTAATTACCAGAAAATAATGGGGGGAAATTCCTAGGCTTATACCTTGACAACAACCTGAATTTCAGCACCCTATCCAGCATATAGCCAAAAAAGTATCCAAAACGGTTGGGATCCTCTCCAAGATACGATACTACGTGCCGCAAATTGCCCTTCTCACACTATACCACTCACTTATTTATCCATACCTTAACCTATGCTATTTGTGCTTGGGGATCAACTGCAGCAACACATCTAAAGCCAATAATAACCCAACAAAAAGCTGTCAGTAAGAATAATCACTAAATCCCATCCCTGGCAGCACACCCCCCACTCTTCAAAGATCTAACTTACTCCCAGTTCAGTACATCCACACTTACTATTGTGCAATCTATATCTACAGGGCCTTAAACTCTAATATCAACCTTGACCTAAAACGCTTTCTTGATAGTTGTGACAGAACCCACAGGCATAACACCAGAAAACAAAACATCTCTACGACATTCCCCGTGTCCGACTAAACCTTTACAAAAATTCAATGTATGTCAAAGGCCCTAAAATCTGGAATACCCTACCTGAGAACTCTAGAACTGCAGACACATTCATCACCTTCAAAACTACCATTAAAAAACATCTTATCTCCTGATACACCCCGTCAACTAACTACACGAATACCACCTGGTGGTTCAACTTACACTCGCTCACTCATTTGACCATAAACAGAAATATTAATCTCAGTCTTAAAATAATGAATCCTGTGATACTCCAATACTGAAACTATGTACTGTGCCAAAACAAAAGCATTCACATTGCTAAAACTCACAAACTAGTATTGAGTCACTTAGCCATAATACCAAACTTACCTCATAATTTGTAATATTTTACAATTAAGAATAAAACTAAGTATGCCCGAAATGCCTAGCCATGCTAAGCGTTCTAGTGGTACACTCTGTAATCACTATTTTTACTACATGTAAACCAGACAATAACCAAATTTCTGTAAACTCAGCATTGTAATCCTTATAGAGAATAAACTTTGAAATTTGAATTGAATTTGGAATTTGAATTTGAATTTGAAAGGTATTTTGTTGTTAGTTGCTGGCTTTAGACCTGTATATTTGCAAAGAAGAATGTCGTCGGATTGGTGGTAATGGTGGTACTGGGAGGAGGGACATTTTTTTCTGCACTAATATCTGTATCTGTTGCTTTGGAGTGGTGGCCATCGACTGTGTTTGCACTCCAGAAATGACTGGATTTGTGTGTACGATTTCTGCCATTTCCTGCCAGTTTTTTTTCCTTTCTGGCACTAAAAAACCTCTCCCTCTTGAGTGGCTGTGGCTACCCAGGTTTTCCCATGGCCTGGATGTTTTGTATCTTTTTGTTCCCTTTTGATGGTGTGCCTGGCAATTTAAGTTATAGCACAGTCTTTCCTGTACTGAAGAGGGACACATTTCAGGGTGAAAAAGCTTACAGGAAGGGAGTTTGCATTTTCCTGTTGTCATATGGGCACGGCATTTTCTAGGGTGGTCAAAGTTGCACGTTCCATCTGTTTTTCCAGATTTCCCATGCCTGCAAATACCAAGTGCATAATATGTGCACAGGCTTGGTTTCCATTTGCCACGCAAAGCCAACACACTAAAACGACCTCACCTCTACTTCTTGTAGCCGAGAAGGGTGTAGGGACGTTGTTGGAGGCAGGAGAAGGGTGCTGGAGAGTGTTGAAGGGCTGTAGAGAAGGCGATGAGGTGAACACGTGACTGTTAAGGCCGGAGATGACTCCGTGACGCCTATGTCCAGATTTTGTGTGAAAAAATCTAGGACGAAGATCTGTCTCAGGCCCCATCAAGACGCTGGGAGTAACAGATAACTCTTTAGGCCAGCAGGTGCGTTGGATGACGATGGATGATGTTGACTGACGTCAACCGATGATGTTGACTGGCATTGACCCCTCCACCTCAAGTAGATTCACTCTGCAGTTGACTCCGCTGTCACCACTGTTATTGCTGTTCTAGTTGTTGAACAGCGGTTTAGTGCCGATGGAGGTAGCGGAGGTAGCAATGATACAGCTGTGGACTAGTTTGGCTTTAATTGGATAGGAGTGAGTACACAACGGGCAAAGTGAGGGGATGATCGATAGCCAGTCCATGGAGGGGAGCACTTGCACCTGAGTCAGTCGGCCGTGAAGTGAGAGCGAGTGGGCCCAGCGACCCACTGACCTGGGGAGGCCTAGAGAGGGCAGCACCGGAGTGCCACAGAATATGAAACTAGCAGACAGAAATGGCTGTCGAAACATGTTCAAGGTCACTAGTGTTGGCAACCCACATGTTCAAGGTCACTAGTGTTGGCAACCCACATATTCAAGGTCACTAGTGTTGGCAGCCCACATATTCAAGGTTAAGGTCACTAGTGTTGGCAACCCACATGTTCAAGGTCACTAGTGTTGGCAACACACATGTTCAAGGTCACTAGTGTTGGTAACCCACATGTTCAAGGTCACTAATGTTGGCAACCCACATGTTCAAGGTCACTAGTGTTGGCAACCCACATGTTCAAGGTCACTAGTGTTGGCAGCCCACATGTTCAAGGTCACTAGTGTTGGCAACCCACATGTTCAAGGTCACTAGTGTTGGCAGCCCACATGTTCAAGGTCATAGTGTTGGCAACCACATGTTCAAGGTCACTAGTGTTGGCAACCCACATGTTCAAGGTCACTAGTGTTGGCAACCCACATGTTCAAGGTCACTAGTGTTGGCAGCCCACATGTTCAAGGTCACTAGTGTTGGCAACCCACATGTTCAAGGTCACTAGTGTTGGCAACCCACATGTTCAAGGTCACTAGTGTTGGCAGCCCACATGTTCAAGGTCACTAGTGTTGGCAACCCACATGTTCAAGGTCACTAGTGTTGGCACCCACATTGTTCAAGGTCACTAGTGTTGGCAGCCACATGTTCAAGGTCACTAGTGTTGGCAACCCACATGTTCAAGGTCATAGTGTTGGCAACCCACATTGTTCAAGGTCACTAGTGTTGGCAGCCCACATGTTCAAGGTCACTAGTGTTGGCAACCCACATGTTCAAGGTCACTAGTGTTGGCAACCCACATGTTCAAGGTCACTAGTGTTGGCAGCCCACATGTTCAAGGTCACTAGTGTTGGCAACCAACATGTTCAAGGTCACTAGTGTTGGCAACCCACATGTTCAAGGTCACTAATGTTGGCAACTCACATGTTCAAGGTCACTAGTGTTGGCAACCCACATGTTCAAGGTCACTAATGTTGGCAACTCACATGTTCAAGGTCACTAGTGTTGGCAACCCACATGTTCAAGGTCACTAATGTTGGCAACTCACATGTTCAAGGTCACTAGTGTTGGCAGCCCACATGTTCAAGGTCACTAGTGTTGGCAGCCCACATGTTCAAGGTCACTAGTGTTGGCAACCCACATGTTCAAGGTCACTAGTGTTGGCAGCCCACATGTTCTAAGGTCACTAGTGTTGGCAGCCACATGTTCAAGGTCACTAGTGTTGGCAGCCCACATGTTCAAGGTCACTAGTGTTGGCAGCCCACATGTTCAAGGTCACTAATGTTGGCAGCCCACATGCCATGACTTTACAAAGTCAAAGTAGGTAACAATTTACAAAGTCTTGATGGGTGTTCATCCATATAAAAGGAAAGTTATTGAATTAATGTCAGTTCAGTTTGTATGTGTGACAGAAGAGTAGAGGCGGCACTGCAGGAGGTCTACTGGCCCATGTTAGGTGGGTCCAGCTCACACCTACTCATGAACGCTGTTATACGATGACTGAGAGTATAGAACCACTGGAAAAGCTATGTGCTTGAAAAACAAATGGACTTAAAAAAACATCTATGGACTTTGACAAATCTTGGTCTTGATAAATCGTGGTCTTAAATGAAGGTACCGTAGAGCTTATAGTGCCTTTATTCCTGCTCGTCATTAGTTCATTCTTGAGTTAGCTGATATAACCAAGAAATTATAAGAAATTAATGGAAGGGTGGGACCGTAACCTGCGGGAGGCGAGTCTTGACATAACTCACACTTGCAGAGAGTTTTGATGTCCTGAACCAGTGATGCTCTGCTCACCTGTATGTTGTTGCAGGGCCGAGTCACAGTTCCTGGCCCCGCCTCTTCGTTGGTTGCTACTAGGACCACTCTCCTGTGGCTTCAAGAGCCTTATCGTACCTCATCTTAAAGCTATGTATAGATCTCGTCTCTGCTACTTTACTCTCCAGAGTGTTCCACTTCCTGACAACTCTAAGGCTGAAGAAATACTTCCTAATATGCAAAATACAGTGAGAATAATTATTATAAATTTCATCAAAGTTTTCTATGAATTATTGGTTTTGAAAATAGTCACGGATAAAAAAAAAGCGAAAGGCCTCCAAGTCCGTATGTTAATCCAAATCAGTTATAAATATTATTAGTCTCCGTGAATAATTCTTAATAACTGATCCCAAATCGAAAAGATACTGACAATATATATATATATTATATATATATATATATATATATATAATATATAAATATATATATATATATATTATTTTTTTTTTATTATCACACCGGCCGATTCCCACCAAGGCAGGGTGGCCCGAAAAAGAAAAACTTTCACCATCATTCACTCCATCACTGTCTTGCCAGAAGGGTGCTTTACACTACAGTTTTTAAACTGCAACATTAACACCCATCCTTCAGAGTGCAGGCACTGTACTTCCATCTCCAGGACTCAAGTCCGGCCTGCGGTTTCCCTGAATCCCTTCATAAATGTTACTTTGCTCACACTCCAACAGCACGTCAAGTATTAAAAACCATTTGTCTCCATTCATCCTATCAAACACGCTCACGCATGCCTGCTGGAAGTCCAAGCCCCTCGCACACCAAAACCTCCTTTACCCCTCCTCTCCAACCCTTCCTAGGCCGACCCTCCCCCCGCCTCCTTCCACTACAGACTGATACACTCTTGAAGTCATTCTGTTTCGCTCCATTCTCTCTACATGTCCGAACCACCTCAACACCCTTCCTCAGCCCTCTGGACAACATGTTTTGGTAATCCCGCACCTCCTCCTAACTTCCAAACTACGAATTCTCTGCATTATATTCACACCACACATTGCCCTCAGACATGACATCTCCACTGCCTCCAGCCTTCTCCTCGCTGCAACATTCATCACCCACGCTTCACACCCATATAAGAGCGTTGGTAAAACTATACTCTCATACATTCCCCTCTTTGCCTCCAAGGACAAAGTTCTTTGTCTCCACAGACTCCTAAGTGCACCACTCACTCTTTTTCCCTCATCAATTCTATGATTCACCTCATCTTTCATAGACCCATCCGCTGACACGTCACTCCCAAATATCTGAATACGTTCACCTCCTCCATACTCTCTCCCTCCAATCTGATATTCAATCTTTCATCACCTAATTTTTTGTTATCCTCATAACCTTACTCTTTCTGTATTCACCTTTAATTTTCTTCTTTTGCACACCTACCAAATTCATCCACCAATCTCTGCAACTTCTCTTCAGAATCTCCCAAGAGCACAGTGTCATCAGCAAAGAGCAGCTGTGACAACTCCCACTTTGTGTGTGATTCTTTATCTTTTAAACTCCACGCCTCTTGCCAAGACCCTCGCATTTACTTCTCTTACAACCCCATCTATAAAAAATATTAAACAAAACCCGGTGACATCACACATCCTTGTCTAAGGCCCACTTTTACTGGGAAAAAATTTCCCTCTTCCTACATACTCTAATTGAGCCTCACTTCCTCGTAAAAACTCTTCACTGCTTTCAGTAACCTTACCTCCTACACCATACACTTGCAAACATCTGCCAATTGCCCCCCTAAACCACCCTGTCATACGCCTTTTTCCAAATCCATAAATGCCACAAAGACCTCTTTTGCCTTATCTAAATATGTTCACTTTTTATGTTTCACTGTAAAAACCTGGTCCACACACCCCCTACCTTTCCTAAAGCCCCCTTGTTATCGCTATCCATTTTTCCGTTTATTTAATTCTTTCAATTAAACTTACCTACATTTTCCCGGGACTCAACAGACTTATCCCCCCTTTTTTTTTCACTCTCTTTTTCCCCCTTTTCCTTTATACAAAAGGGAAATATGCAGCTCTTTCCAATCCTAGGTACCTTACCCTTTCCATACATTTTTTAAAAAATTGCCCAAACCCCTCCAAAACTTTTCCCCCATGTTTTTTAACATTTCTATTTTTATCCCTCAACCCCGGCTGCCTTCCCCTTTTTCCCCATTTTCCCTACTGCCTCCAATTTTCCCCCCACTCACAACGGTTTTTTATCCAAAGTGTTTTTCCCCCTTCCTATAACGAAATCACAGCTTCCCATCTTCATCAAAAATTTAACAATTCCCAAAAATTTCCTTCCATTTTCCCAATACCTTAATCTCATTTAATAACTTCCTCCCTATTTTTAATGCAACCCCATTTGTTCTCTGGGGCTTTTTAACTTGTTAATCCACCCCAAAATTTTTCTTATTTTAAACAAAATTTTGGTTGATAAATCTCACCCCTCTTCATTTGCCTCTTTTTACATTGCTTCACCATCTCTTAATTCTTTTTTTCCCCATATACTCTTCCCCCTTGTCATTACTTTGTAAAAACTTCTCATATGCTAACTTTTTCTCCCTTACATTTTTTAAACATCATATTCCACCACGCCCCCTTTTCCCTCCTGCCCCCATTTCCTGTAACCACAAACTTCTGCTGAACACTTAACATACATTTTTAAACCCTACCCATACCTCTTCGCCCCCATTCCCTATGCTTCATTAGCCATCTATCCCCCAATAGTGTTTATATCTTACCCTAACGCCCCCTCTTTTAGTTTATAAAACCCTTTTCCCCTCTCTTCCCTGAGTTCTATTCTCCTTTTTCCCCCTCTCCTTTACCTTTAGTGTAGTAACTAGAAAAGGGTCATTAAAAGTGGCCCCCCTATAAAAAAATGTACATCCTGAAATTACCAAAAGTCTTTTATTACAAAACATAATCCCAAAAAATACGCATTTCGCCCTACTCTATGTGTTTACTTATTTATCCCCTTTTTTTAAAATTGTATTCCCAAACTAAACCCCCTTTTTATACAAAGTTCAATAAAGAGCTCCATTATCAATTTAACCGGCACCCCAAACTTACCTACCACACCCCCCTAAAAGTTTCTCCTACTTTAGCATTCAAGTCCCCTACCACAATTACTCTTCACTTGGTTTAAAGGTCCCTTTAATTCAATAAATCTCCCCAAAAACTCTCTCTCTCCTTGCATTTCCCCTCTTTCCAGGTGCATACACGTTTTTTATGACCCATTTTTCGACCAAAACCCTTTTCTTTTAAACCCCCATAATTTTTGAAATTTTCACTTCATATTCTCTTTTCTCCCTTTATAAAGATCATTTTTAAAATTACTTTACCCCTTCCCTTTTTTCAACTTCTCAGATACTCCCCAATTTTAAACCCATTATTTCCCCCACGAAAATCTTACCCCCTTCAGCTTTTTTTTCGCTTAGGGCCAGGCATCCAACTTCTTTCTTAAAAACATCAGCAATCTCTGTTTCTTGTCATCGCACTACATCCAGCACATTTTTAAACAACCCGTTTTTATATAAATTTTATATATATATATATTATATTTAAATAAAAATAAGGGGCTTGGACTTCCCGCAAACTGCGTGAGCGTGGAAAATAGGGAAAGAATGGAGGGCGAAATTTATACTTGGGGCCTGGGCTTTTGTTGGAGTTGAACGGGTTAAATTTAGTGAAGGGATTCAGGGAAAACCGGGGTTTTTTTCATTTTAGTCGGACTTGAAATCCTGGGAAAAGGGAAATACAAAAGCCTCACTATAAAAGGAAAGGGGGTTTTGGGGTATTGGCAGTTTGGAGGGATATTTGTGTATCTTTTATACTAATTTCTTTAAAATGTTTTATCGAGGGACCCCCTGCAAAAACAGTGTAAAGTGCGAGTGTGGTGAAAAGTTTTGAATGATGAGAAAGAAATTTTCCTTTTTGGGGTTTTCTTTCTTTTTTGGGGGCCCCCGCCTCGGTGGGGGGGACCCCCCGACTTTTTTTTGAAAAAAAAAAAAAAAAAAAAAAAAAATATATATTAAAATTTTTATAAATATAAAAATTTTATAATTTTTTTTTTTTTTTAATTTTAAAAATATATATATTTTATAAATATATTTTTTATATATATATTTTATATATATATATCGGTTTTAAATTTTGATAATTTGCAGGTTTAAAAACCCTTTTTTTATTCATCGGTTGTATTTTAAATTCTAAACAAATTATTTTGGGGGGCTAAATTTTTGGGAGTGGGCTGAGCGAGGCTTGGTGGCACTAAGAACCCGAAAGGGCCCCAACCTTCCACCATCATGGTGGGAGATGAAGGTCAGGGAGGGTGCCCCACCATAAAAGGGGGGGGGATGAAAGGTCCCCTGAGGTCTTTATAATGGGCATGAGGGGGGGGGGATGAACAGGAAAACGCTTTTTGAAAAACCCTCCCAAACATTTAGGGAAAAAAGAGGTCAGGGAGGGGGTTTTGTCCGTTTTTACCTACTATAGCGGTGGGGGAAAAGGTCAGTAAAACCCTTCCCCCCCCACCACAAGGTCTGGTTATGTAATTAAAAAAGAGAAGAAGGATTTGGGGGGGAGGAAGGGGGGATGAGAATGAGGTTTTAAGGAGTAGGAAAAAGGAGGAAGGGGGATGAGGGGAAGATGAGGAGGAGGGGGATGAGGGGAGGGGTGGGAGGAGGAAAAAAGAAGGGAAAGGGGGTTGAGGGGTTTTTTACCTCATGAAAGGAGATAAATTTTATATATGTTACAGGTCAAAGCGGGTTAAAATTTTAAAATTAAAATTGCTTTCTGGGGTTTTTCTATCGTTCTCCAACCGGCAACAAAACGTGTTACCCCAAAAACCCCCTTTGGGTGTTAACCCTTTCCATACAAAAATCACCCAAAAACCTTCCCGGAGAGTGTCACAAAGGCCCGACAACACAGTCGTTGGGGAATTAAACTCAAAAAAAAATTTTCAAAAACACAAATGTAACAATTTTTCGAACTTTTCTGAAAAAAATTTTTTATATAAAAAAGATATTTTCGTCCCTGAAGGGGAGAGCAAGTGTGGGCAATAAAAAACGTCTGTAGCATGACAAACGCATAAAACCCGACAGCATTTTCAAAGTTTAAAAAGTTACGCACACAACCCCCCTTGGGCTTGGGGACGCGTTGTCTGTATTCAATTACGTAAAAAAAACTCCCTTACAGTTTTTAAATAAAATAAACCCCCCTTGTACCTGTTTTTAACCCCTCAAAAAATTTCTTAGCTAAACAAAAAATTTTTCTGCTCAGTCCTGGACCCATTAAAGTCCTTTTGAACAGTCTTCTCACTACAGCCCACTGTGGGGATGGGTGCATGATAGATTTTAATTTTAAAAAAGCTCCAATGAAAGAAAAATGCTTTCAAAAAATGACGAAAGGGGAGGGGTAACACAAGGATCATCATACCTCCCCCTTCTGGGCCAGCTAAATGGGGGTGCAGAGCCCAAAAATCCCGGTATATGTGTTTGTGTAAACCGGTGTTCTGCGCTGTTGTTGCTTTCTGGCTTGCTGCTGCTGCTGCTGCTGCTGCGTTTTCTGCTGGCCCCGCTGTGCTGCTGCGCTTTCCGCTGCTTTGGGAGCTGCTGCTGCTTCTGCTGCCTCTCGCTCTCCTGGTGCCCGCGCAATAACAGTTTTACTAGCACCGGGCAAGGCAAAGGGGGTGGGGGGCAGGAGAGGACGTTTACGTTCACTACTGGTGACCCCGCACTGAGGTCGCTGCAGGTGCCGTCTCACTATTAAATTTTAAAAAATTTTGCTAATTTTTCAATTATTGGTATTTTAACAAAATTTTTTTTTATCCGGGGGGAAAGGTATAGAGGGAAAAAAAAGGGCACAGGTAAAAAAAAAAAAATTTTTTACCCGGGGGACCGGGGAACCCGGGAAAGGCTCTCTTATAGGCCCAAAAACGCAGTTAGTTGGTCAACATTTAAACTTTAAACCCCGGTCAGAAAAAAACTTTTCTTGTTTTTTAAGAAAAAAAATATAATACCCGAGGCGGGAAAGAATACTGAAATATTGAATGGGGATATACAAAGAGGAAGGGGGCCCGGAAGGGAAAAAGGCGGGAGGAAGGGCAGGGAGGAAGAGGCAGGGAGGAAGAGGCCCGGGAGGGAAAAGGAAGGGGGAAGAAAAAGGGAGGGAGGAAGAAAGGCCCGGAAAGGGAAAAGGCAGGGGGGAAGAGGCGAAGGAAGGGCAGGGGGGAAGAGGCAGGAGGGAAGAGGCAGGGAGGAAGAGGGAGGGGGGAAAAGGGAGGAAGGGAAAAGGGGGGAGGAAGAGGCAAGGGGGAAGAGGGGAGGAAGGAAAAAGGGAGGGAGGAAGGGAAGGAGGAAAAAAGGCAGGGAGGGAAAAGGGAGGAAGGGGAGGCAGGGAGAAGAGGCAGGAAGGAAGAGGCAGGAAGGAAGAGGAGGGAGGGAAAAGGCAAGGAGGGGGAAAAAGGGGGGAGGAAGAGGCAGGAAGGAAGAGGCAGGGAGGAAGGGCAGGATGGAAGAGGGAGGGGGGAAAAGGCAGGGGGGAAGAGGGAGGGGGGAAGAGGCAAGGAGGGGAAAAGGCAGGGAGGGAAGAGGCAGGAAAAGGAAAGGCAGGGGGGAAGGGCAGGGGGGGGAAAAGGGGGGGAAGAGGCCCAAAGGGGGAAGAGGGGAGGGAGGGGAAAAGGCAGGAAGGAAAAGCAGGGAGGGAAAAGGCAAAGGGGGGAAAAGGGAGGGAGGAAGGGGGCCAAAGGAAAGGGAAAAGGGCCCGGAAGGAAGAGGCGGGGGGAAGAGGGAGGGAGAAGAGGGAGGGAGGAAGAGGAAAAGGGAAAGGGAAAAGGCAGGGAGGAAGGGGGCAAGGGGGGAAGAGGCGGGAGAAGAGGCAAGGAGGAAAAAGGCAAGGAGGAAGAGGCAGGAAGGAAAAAGGCAGGAGGAAAAGGCAGGGGAAAGGGAAAAGGCAGGGGAAAGGGAAAAGGCAGGGGAAAGGAAAAGGGGAGGGGGGGAAGAGGCCCGGGGAAGAGGCAGGAAAGGGAAAAGGCAAGGGGGGAAGAGGCAGGGGGGAAGGGGGCAGGGAGGAAGGGCAGGGGGAAGAGGCAGGGAGGAAGAGGCAGGAGGAAAGGCAGGGGAAGAGGGGAGGGAGGAAGAGGGAAAGGGGGAAAGGCAGGGAGGAAAAAGGCAAAAAGGAAAAAGGCCCGGGAGGAAGAGGGGGGGAGGAAGGGGGCAGGGAAAGGGAAAGGCAGGAAAGGAAAAAGGCAGGAAGGAAGACGGGGGGAAGAGGCCCGGGAAAGGGAAAAGGCAGGGGGAAAGGCAAGGGGGGAAGAGGCCAAAAAGGAGGGAGGGAGGAAAAGGGAAAGGGAAAGGGAAAAGGGGAGGGAGGAAGGGCAGGGAGGAAGAGGCAGGGAGGAAGAGGGAGGGAGGAAGATGCCCGGGAGAAGAGGCAGGGAGGAAAAGGCAGGGGGAAAGGGAAAAGGGAGGGAGGAAGAAAGGGGGGAGGAAGGGGGAGGAAGGAAGAGGCAGGGGGGAAGAGGAGGGAGGAAGAGACAAGGGGAAAAAAGGAAAGGGGAAAAGGGAGGGGGGGAAGGGCAGGGAGGAAAAAGGGGTTGAAGGGAAAAGGCAGGGAGGGAAAAGGGGAAAGCAGGAAAGGCAGGGGGGAAAAAGGGAGGGGGGAAAAAAGGAAGGGGGGAAAAAAAGGGATGAAGGAAAGGCAGGGGGGGAAGAGGCAGGGAGGAAAGGGATGAAGGAAGGGGGGCAAAGGGGGAAGAGGGATGAAGGAAGAGGGGAGGGGGGAAGAGGCAGGGAGGAAGAGGCAGGGGGGAAAAGGCATGAAGGAAGGGCAGGGGGGAAAAAGGCGGGAGGAAGAGGCAGGTGGAAGGGCAGGGAGGGAAGGGGGAGGGAGGAAAAGGCAAAGGGGGGAAAAAAAGGGAGGGGGGAAGAGGGAGGGGGGAAGAGGGAGGGAGGAAAGGGCATGAAGGGAAGAGGCAGGGAGGGAAAAAGGGGGAAAAAGAGGCAGGGGGAAGAGGGCAGGGGGGAAGAGGGAGGGGGAAGGGGGGGGGGGAAGGGGAAGGAGGGGAAAGGGAGGGAAGGGAAAGGCAGGGGGAAGGGAGGGAGGGGAAAAGGGCAGGGAAAAGGGGGGGAGTAAAAGGCAGGGAAGGGAAAAGGGAGGGAGGGGAAAAGGGGGGAGGAAGAGGCAGGGAAAGGGAAGGGGGCAAGGAAAGGGAAAAGGCAGGGAGGAAGAGGCAAGGAGGGAAAAAGGCAGGGAAGGGGAGGCCGGGAGAAGAGGCCCAAGGGGGGAAAAAGGGGGGGAGGGGAGGAGGAAGGAAGAGGGAGGGAGGAAGAGGGAAAGGGAAAGGGAAAAGGCAGGGGAAAGGAGGAGGGAAAAGGCAGGGAGGAAGAGGGGAGGGAAAAAGAGGCAGGGGAAAAAGAAAGCAAAGGGGGGGAAGAAGCAGGGAGGAAAGAGGCGGGGGGAAGAGGCAGGGAAGGGAAAAGGCAGGGAGGAAAGGGGAGGGAGGGAAAAGGCCCTGGGGGAAAAAGGGAGGGAGGAAGAGGCAAAAGGGGGAAGAGACCTGAAGGAAAGAGGCAGGGGGAAGAGCAAGGAGGAAGAGGGAGGGAGGAAGACAGGGAGGAAGGGGGCAGGGAGGAAGAGGCATGAAGGGAAAAGGCAAGGGGGGGAAGAGGCAGGGAGGAAGAGGCAGGGGGGAAAAAAAAAAGGATGAAGGAAGAGGCAAAGGGGGGGAAAAAGGGGATTAAGGAAGAGGCAAGGGGGGAAAAGGAAGAGGGAGGGAGGAAGAGGCAGGAGGAAAAAGGGAGGGAGGGAAAAGGGAGGGGGGAAGAGGAAAGGGGGGAAGAAAGGGAGGGAGGAAGAGGCAGGGAGGAAGAGGCAGGGAGGAAAGGGCAGGGGGGAAGAGGGAGGGAGGAAAAGGCCGGGAAAGGGAAGGGGGCAGGGTGGAAGAGGGAAGGAGGAAAGGCAGGGAGGAAGAGGCGGGAGGAAGGCAGGGGGGAAGAGGGAGGGGGGAAGAGGGAGGGAGGAAAAGGGGAGGGAGGAAGAGGCAGGGGGAAGAGGCAGGGAGGAAGAGGAGGGGGGAAGAGGCAGGGAGGAAGAGGCAAAGGGGGAAGAGGGGATGAAGGGGGCGAGGCGGGGGGGAAAGAGGCAAGGAGGAAGAGGCAGGGAGGAAAAGGGGGGGAAGGGAGGGTGAAGGGGGCAGGGGGAAGAGGGAGGGGGGGAAGGGAAAGGGGGGAAGAGGCGGATGGGAAAAGGCAGGGGGGAAAAAAAAAAGGAAAAGGGGGAGGGAGGGAAAAGGCATGAAGGAAGAGGGAGGGGGGAAAGGCAGGGAGGAAAAAGGCGGGAGGGAAAAAGGCAGGGAGGAAGAGGCAAAGGGGGGAAGAGGCAGGGAGGAAGAGGGAGGGAGGAAGAGGCAGGGATAAGGGCAGGGGGGAAGAGGCAGGGGGGAAGAAAGGGAGGGGGGAAGGGGCAGGGAGGAAAGGCAGGGAGGAAGAGGGCAGGGGGGGACAGGCAGGGGAGGAAGAGGCCCGGGAGGGAAAAGGCAGGGAGGAAGAGGCCCGGGAAAGGGAAGGGGGCAGGGGGAAGGGGGCCCAAAGGGTGGGAAAAGGCAGGGGGGAAGGGGGCAGGGAGGGGAAGAGGCAGGGAGGAAGGGCAGGGAGGAAAAGGCAGGGAGGGAAGAGGGAGGGGGGAAGAGGCAGGGGGGAAGAGCAGGGAGGAAGAGGGCAAAGGGGGGGGAAAAGGAAAGGGGGGAAGAGGCAAAGGGGGAAGAGGGAGGGAGGAAAAGGGAGGGGGAAGAGGGCCCGGGGGGAAGAGGAGGGAGGGAAAAAGGGAGGGAGGAAAAAGGCCCGGGAGGAAAAGGCAGGGAGGAAAAGGAGGGAGGAAGAGGCAGGGAGGAGAGGCAAGGAGGGGGGAGGAAAGAAGGACGAGGGAGGGAGGAAGAGGGGAAGGAGGAAAGGCAGGGGGGGAAGAGGCAGGGAGGAAAAGGAAGGGGGAGGGGGAAGAGGCATGAAGGAAAAGGCAGGGAGGAAGAGGCAGGGAGGAAGGCAGGGAGGAAGAGGGATGAAGGGGAGGCAGGGAGGAAGAGGGATGAAAAGGGGAAAGGGGAGGGAGGGAAAAGGCAGGGGGAAGAGGCAGGGAGGAAGGCAGGGAGGGAAAAGGCAAAGGGGGGAAGGGCAGGGAGGGAAAAGGCAGGGGAGGAAGGGAGGGGGAAGAGGCAGGGGGGGAAGAGGCAGGGGGGAAAAGGCAGGGAGGAAGAAAAGGGAGGGGGGAAGAGGGAAGGGGGGAAGAGGCCGGGAGGAAAAGGGAGGGAGGAAGAGGGAGGGGGGAAGGGCAGGGAGGAAGAGGCAGGGAAAGGGAAAAGGCAGGGGGGGGAAGAGGGAAGGGGGAAGAGGGAAGGAGGAAAAGGCAGGGAGGAAGAGGCAGGGGGGAAGGGAAACAGGGAGGAAGAGGGGAGGGAGGGGAAAGGCAGGGAGGAAAGGCAGGGGGAAAAAGAGGGAGGGGGGAAGAGGCAAGGAGGAAAGGCCCGGGAGGGGAAAGGAGGTGGAAGAGGCAGGGAGAAGAGGGAAAGGGGGGAAGGGGGCAAGGGGGGAAGAGGCAAAGGGGGGAAGAGGAGGGGGGAAAAAGGAGGGAGGAAAAAAGGCAGTGGGGGAGAGGCAGGGGAAGGGCAGGGAGGGAAAAAGGCCCAAAGGAAAGGGAAAAGGCGGGAGGGAAAAGCAAAGGGGGGAAAGGGGGTAGGGTAAAATTTTATATTTTTTAAAACAGCGGGGGGGGGGAGGTTTGTTTTTAAAAAGTACCAAACATTGCACAAAAAAAGGAATTTTCCCTGGGCAGCAGGGCCCAAAAAGGTTACGAAAGGCCCCAGAAGGGGGGGCCCCTTTGGGGGACCTACATTTTTTTTTAAATTGGGAAAACTTAAATACTGAACCGTGGAAACCAAAACCCATTTAACCCGCAGTTGGAGCAACAACAAAGTTGGGGCATACCCCCTCACGCTTTACGTTGTTTCCGGATACTTGTCACAGGTTGGATACGTCGCGAAAATATAAATCTGTCCCGTCAAGCTAAGAATTTTTTTTCTTGGGTTTTGTAAAATTGGATTCAGCAGCATTGGGGGGCCACTTGTTCCCCGCAAACGGGCATTCAGTTTGGGTGAAACGATTCTTTTAAATGTTCCCCTTTGGGTCCAGTAAAAATCGGGGGATTCTAGGTTTTACCTGGAGTTTTCCTGGAGAGGGGTTTTGGGTCAACGCCCCCCCGGCCCCCGGGTTTAGGACCAGACCCCTTGGGGGATAGGGTCCTGAAAATCCGGCTTTACTGCTGGCCGCAAGGAAGCTTGGGCGACGAAACCCCCAGCCCGGTGGTTTAGTAAGACTTTAGAAGCCCGTCCATAAACCTTTTGAAAACCCGCCAGGGGTCTATTGGGGAATCCCCCTTTTTGTATGCTGGGAGGGAGTTGTCAGTCTTGGAGCCTGGACACTTATTGTGTTTTTCTCTCAGTGTACTCGTGGCGCCCCTGCTTTTTCCCTCGGGGGGAATGTTGCCCCCTCCCGCCCAACTTCTGCTTTCAAGGGGAGTGATTTTGTGTGCAAAGGGTTTTGGACCAAACCCTCAGGACCTTCCAAATGTATATTTATGTATCTCTCTTGCCTGCGTTTTTAGGGAATACAGATCAAGGGCCCTTCAACCCCCCCCCAGAGTTTTTTGGGGCCCTTACGCACTTCTATGTGTCCGTGGAAAATTTTTTGTAAACTCTCCCGGGCCCGGGAAAGTCGCCAAACCTTTAAGGGGCCGTTTTGTTAAAACAGTATTTTTAGCCCAGGAGCACAAGCGATTTGAAGAGAAACATCATGGGGTTGGCGTCCCTAGTTTTGAAGGTTCTCATCATCCATTCTATCATTTTCCTAGCCGATGAGGTAGACACCTTGTTGTGGTCTTTGAAAGCGAGATCCTCTGACATTATCACTCCCAGGTCCTTCACATTACTTTTCCGCTCTATTGTATGGTTAGAATTTGTTGTATACCCTGACACATTTTTAATTTCTTCAAATATCCCATATCTGAGTAGTTGAAATTTCTCCTCGTTGAACTTCATATTGTTTTAAGTGGCCCATTCGAAGATTTGGTTGATGTCCGCTTGGAGTCTCGCGGTGTCTTCGATGGAGGTCACTGCCATGGTGATCCGGGTGTCATCCGCGAAGGAAGTCACGGAGCTATGGCTTATATCTCTGTCTATGACAGAAATGAGGATGAGGAATAGAATGGGAGCGAGTACTGTGCCTTGTGGAAAAGAGCTTTTTACCATGGATGCCTCAGACTTTACTCTGTTTACTATTACTCTTTGTGTTCTATTTGTCAGGAAGTTGTAGAACCATCTATCAACTTTTCCTGTTATTCCTTTATCACGCATTTTATGTGCTATTACACAATGGTCCCACTTATCGAAAGCTTTTGCAAAAGTCTCTGTATGCTACATCTGTATTTTGTTTATCCTCTACAGCATCCAGGACCTTGTAATAGTGGTCCAGTAGCTGAGACAGGCAGGAGCGACCTGCTCTAAACCCGTGTTGCCCTGGGTTGTGTAACTGATGGGTATCTAGGTGGATGGCGATCTTGCTTCTCAGAACCCTCTCAAAGATTTTTATGCTATCGGTCTGTAGTTCTTTGCAATTGCTTTACTGCCACCTTTGTGGAGTGGGGCTATGTCTGTTGTTTTTAGTGTGTGTGGGATGACCCCTGTGTCCATGCTCCCTCTCTATAAAATGCTGAAGGCACGCAATAGGGGCTTCTTGCAATTCTTGATGAACCCAGAGTTCCACGAGTCTGGGCCTTAGTGCATGGGCATATCAATAATTGCCTCTTCAAAATCTTGTGGAGTTAGAATAATATCAGAGATTTTTGGGATGACCCAATTTTGGGTTTCGTTCATAAAGAATTCATTTGGATTGTCGACCCTTAGTCAGGGCATTGACTCGCTGAACACTGAGTCATATTGGAACTTTAGTATCTCACTCATTTCTTGGCTATCATCTGTGTATGCCCCATCCCACCTAAGCAAGGGCCCAATGCTGGATGTTGTTTTTCCTTAGATTTGGCATAAGAGAAGAAGTATTTTTTTTTTTCAATTTCTTTTATGGCTTTTAGTTCTTCCTGTGATTCTTGTCTCCTATAAGGTTCCTTCAGCTTAAGTTCGATATTTGCAATTTCATTGACTAGTGCCTCCCTTTGTATTTCAGATATATTGGCCCCACTCAGCAGCTCTGTGACTCTTCGCCTTCGTCTGTATAGGGAACGTCTCTCTCTTTCTAGTTTATATCTTCTCTTTCCTTTTCTTAATGAAATGTGTCTTGAGCAGATCTCAAGAACCACAGAATTCATTTTTTCAATCAAACGTTTGGGTCCATGTTGTTTAGGATATCTTCCCAGCTTGTTTCATTTAGGACACGGTTTACTTGATCCCATTGTATGTTTTTGTTATTGAAATTGAATTTCGTGAAGAGACCTTCATGACTGCTCATATTTTGCTGGTCTGGAGCCCTGTGCATACATATCTGTACCTCTATTATGTTGTGATCTGAGTGTATTTTTTTGATACAGTTATATTACATATCAGATCATCATTATTAGTGAAGATGAGGTCCAGCATATTTTCTAGTCTTGTAGGCTCCACTATTTTGCTGGTTTAAGGTGAATTTGGTGCAGAGAATTAATAGTTCGTGTGTGTGTGAATTTTCATCATAGCTGCCTCCCGGGATGATCTCTGCTAAAACATTGTTTGCTATACTCCTCCATTTTAGGTGTCTCAAGTTGAAATCTCCAAGCAGTAAGATGTTTGGGGCAGGAGTCGGGAGATTTTCCAGACAGTGGTCAATTTTCTCAAGCTGCTCCTGGAATTACTGGGAAGTTGCGTCTGAAGGCTTGTATACTACCACAATGACAAGGTTTTGGTTTTCAGTCTTTACTGCCAAAACTTCAACTACATCATTTGAGGTGTTTAGTAGTTCTGTGCAAATGAGCGACTCTGTGACATACAGGCCAACCTCCCCTTGTTGGCCTGTATGTCACAGGTTATAACCTGAGATCCATATTTCGTTGTCGTAACGATCCTTTATGTTGGTCTCTGTGAATGCTGCAAACATTGCATTTGACTCAGTGAGCAGTCCCTTGATGTAATGAATTTTGTTGTTTTTTGATGGCTTTAGTCTCTGTATGTTTGCAAAAAAAAATGTCGTTGTATTGGTGCAATTTAGGGGGGTTTTATTTGCTGGCTCTAATATCTGTTACTTGACTCACGAAATCGTAATGACACGATTGCAAACAAACCATACTACGGGTGGGGTTTGAACCCGTGGTCAGAAAGTCTCAAAACTCCAGATCTGGCTCAGTGGCTAACGCGACGGTCTGGAGTTTTGAGACTTTCTGACCGCAGGTTCAAACCCCACCCATGGTATGGTTTCTAATATCTGTAGTTCTGGAGAATAGGCCAATGTCCGTGCCTCTGCTCCAGAAGTGTTTTCAGGTGGTGCAGGATTATTGCCATTTCTTGCCAGTCTTTTTTCCCTCCTGGCCCTAAAAAACTTCTGTCCCTGGAGAGGTTGTGGCTCCTCTCTTTTGTTTCCCATAGTGTGGCTAGTCTGTGTCTTCTAGTCCCCTTTAGATGATGTGCCTCTCAGTATGCATTGTAGCATTTCCTTTCATGGATTGGTGAGCGACACATTTCTGGGTGAAATAAGTTACAAGAGGGGAAGTTGCACTCTCCTGTTGTCATGTTGGTGCGGCATTTTTTGGGATGGTCAAAGGTGCATGTCTCACCTGTTTTACCAGATATACCGTGCCTGCAGATACCCAAGGCATAGTATTTACACGGATTGTAATTCTGTTTGCTAGGATTTATTGTAGCTGCGTTCACTGCTGGTGCATTTATTTTTCCTGTTTTCTCCCTATCTTTCACCCCTGTATGGTCATCAGTGCTTCCACCAGGTTTTGCTGGTAGTGTGTCGACATTATTTCCTGAGGGATCATCCCATTTTGATCCATCTCCAGCAGTATCTCTATTTTGAACCTCTGTGGAGTGAATAATGTTGTCTTCACTGTCCTCTAGGACAACACTAGTACCCTCATGAGCACTGTCTCCTAAGACATCACTAGGACCCTCTGGAGCACTTTCCTCCAGGACAGTACTAGCACCCTCAGCACTGTCCTCCAGGACAGCACTAGCACCCTCAGAAGCACTGTCCAAGACAGCCCCGTCCCTACCATCCATCTTATTTTTCCAGTTGTCATGCCATGCTGACATGTCTTTCAAGAAGGATGTTTTATTGGTGTTCTTGTCTTTTAATATAGATGTCATTTCCTCATACAGGTGTATCTCGTTTGGGCAGATCCAAAAACATCTCTCTGAGTTTATGTCAAGTGTGGTCACTGGTTTAAAATCCCTGTATATACCATGGGACAATTGACCACACAGATGGCAAGCAATCCAGGCCTGTTTTCGTCTCTTACCCTTTCTGCAGACTACACAGATCTTCATGGTGGTGGTCATCTTACAATACTTGGCAACTCTCCTAGCTAGCTAGTCTGTAATTCCCCAAAGTATTTAATTTTTTGCAACAGTTCTTCGGATTTGGCTTTATTTCCAACGAAGCTGTTTGAATCCGCCTGAATACAGCGAATCCTGACGAATCCAGTTAGTGGATCACTGTATCTTTTTCCTACTGATCACCTTAACAGTAGATCTGTCTATCTGTGTTGTAACTATTTGTTGTAGTTACTGTTTGAGTATTTGATAAGGGCGCGTAGAGCCCCGCCAGTTAGTGAAACCAGTCAGACGATACTTTGTTATCAACGAATCCATTTGAATCCGGTCATTGGATGAATCCGGGATTAGGTTCACTGGGTGATTTTGGACTAGCTCATGAAAAGGACTACAGAAAGTATAACTTGCGTATTTGGGTTTAGTTCCATTAGTTCCATTAATTTTTGGATGTCCAGTCACTCAGAATTAGGAAAAATTATGCAAAAAAAATACAGGTAAGTTACAATACCTAGACGATAAAGGTTTATTGACGATAAAGGTTTATTGACGATAAAGGTTTTTTGACGATAAAGGTTTATTGACGATAAAGGTTTATTCTGATGGTTTACATGAAGTTTACCTGGAGTCGCTTCCGGAGGTCACCGCCCCTATGGCTTGGTCCCAGACCAGGTCTCCTGGTTGCTGGCCTGATCGACCAAGCTGTTAGTGCCCGCCGCCAGCACTTTAAAGTATGCACCACAACCCGGCTGATAAGGAACTATTTTCAGAAATTGATCAAGTTTCCTCTTGATGACAGCCAGGGGTTTGTTGGTGATGCCTCTAACGCATGGAGGGAGGGCGTTGAAGAGTCGTGGTCCCTTAAAACTTCTTGAGTTCTCTCTCGGTGTACTCTTCACCTTCCTCCTTTTCATTGTAAGTGTCCTGCACCGTCTGTTTAGCGTCTTGTGTTTATAAGCAATAATTTCGGTATGCAGGTTTGGGACCAATCTCTCCAGTATCTTCTAGGTATAAGTTATGATATATCTTTCTCGCCTACGTTTTCCCCGTAATTTAGGTGTTTGGCTGAATTTATATCAGCTGGGAAGGTTCTCTATACATTTTCCATCTCAGCAATTTCACGAGCCTTGAAGGGGGCCGTTAGTACACAGCAACTGTTATTATTATAAGAAAAAAGAAGCGCTCAACCCACAAGGGTCATACAGCGCAATAGTACATAGCAATACTTCAGCTTAGAAAAAATGAGTGACCTGAAGAGTATCATCATCGGCTTGGCATCTCTCATGCTGAAGGATCTAATTAACCAATTTATCATTTTCCTTACAGTTGTGTTAACATTGTTGTGCTCTTTGAACGTGAGATCTTCTGGCATTATAACTCCCAGGTGTCTCACACTTGACTTTCTATCGAGTGGTCTGAGTTTGTCTTATCTTGTTATCTCCTCCATTCTTCTGAGTCATAGTAGCTAAAATATGTTCTTATCGATCATATTGTTGACAGTGGCTCACTGGAAGACTTGGTTCATTTCAGCCTGGAGGCTCGCCGTGTCATCTGTGGATGTCACTTTGAAAGAGACTCTAGTATCGTCTACGAAGAATGATACATTGCTATTGATTTACGTCTCTGTCTATGTCAGGCATGAGAATGAGGAAGAGAAGTGGGGCGAATACAGTGATTTGGGGGCTAAAGCTTTTCACTGTAACTCCCGTTGATTTCAAATGTTACTATTACTCCTCAATTCCTTTTATGGGGATGTTAAATATCCACCTGCAAATATTTTGTGTGCAATTGCCCCATGGTAGCACTTGACAGAACCTTTTGCAAAGTCAGTGTTTGCTGTATCTTCATTTGATTGTCTTCATGTGCATCCAAAAACCATTTTATAGTGGTCCAACAGTTGCGAAAGGCAAGAGTGACCTGTTCTGAACCCAAGTTGACCTGGGTTATGCAACTTCTGCAACTCCATGTGATTGGTAATATTTCTTTTTAAAACTTTTTAAAAAATATTTGCAACTGCTTTACTACCACCTTCGTGGAGAGGGACAATATCAGTGATTTTTAATGTCTGTGAGAAGACTCCAGTGTCTAGGGTCCTTCTTCATAGAATATTTAAGACATGTGAAAGAGGTTTCATGCAATTCTTGAAGAATATCGAGTTCCACAAGTGTGGACCTGAGGCAGAGTGAATGGACATCCAAATGAATGGTTTCTTTGAAGTTAAGTGGGATTAGTATTATATCAGATATTAAGATGTTTGCAGCATTTTGTCTCAAACATGAAGAATTCATTTGGGTCGTCAGTCTTTAAGCCGATTAATGGCTCACTGAACACTGAGTCATACTTGGTCCTGTGTAATGTATAGAAGTAGTATTTTGGATTTTTTTCAATTTCACATAAGGCTTTTAGCTCCCTCTGTCTCCTGGACTCTGTATGATGCTTTTAAAATTAAGTTCATCGTTTCCTAATTCTCCAGCAGCGTTACGTTTTGCTCTCCTGAGAGTCTGTTATCTTTGAGAAGCTCTGGTTAATAAGTAAGGATAATTCTCCCAAAATAGACAACCAGTGTGGACATTTTCTGCTGGGTTTGTTTATGTCCTTCCCCAGGATGCCACCCACAACACTCAGATAACATCTGGGCATATATTGACTACAAGGTAACACACTGAACTCGCTACCACTGCGCCACCACTGCTCTAACACATTGCTACCACTGCGCCATCATTTTGCTACCACAGCGCCACTACTGCGCTACCATCGCACTTCCACTGTACAACGGTAGCCACTGCGATACAGAAATACATTTTATAACTGGAAAAAATAAACATAACACCAACTAAACTGTGCTGTAAATAAGAGAGAAAACACATTTACCGCAATAAGCTGAGGGAGACACCACAAACGACTCTTTAAACGAGGAGTAACAAGATTTTTTTTTTTTTTTGCATAATGTTAGCTCTGACAACGTCTTCAAGAACTCTAGTGGTGCACATACGAGCATTATTATTATTATATTATTCATAACTAAGCGCTAAACCCATAAGGGTTATACAGTGCTGACGAGCAGCAGCAACGCTAAGGTTGCTTGCATGACATTGTTATCCCAGAGAGCGGTCGAAAGTGACATTTTGTACAGTTCCAAATTCACCTGGATAAACTCCTCAGGAAGCTGGAAAACCTAAATGAAGTCATCAGCATTCTGTTCCACCTGAAGCTAATATGAGATGATGCCTCACTGGGGAAACAGATACAAACAATGCCCTTGCCACTCCACACCTCTCCGTGGTCAGTCTGAGGCAATGCCGGGCTTGCTGAGGTGTCAATGTGGTCCCTAACACAGCTGATTTAGCAAATTTTCTTCAATTCCTCCTTCTCTTATACCGTCACACCATCATCACAATGCAGCAGAGAAGTAAAGGCATTGTAAACTATATATACAGTGCTGTATACGTAGTTTACACGCCTACACCTCGCCAACACATTACAGGGCCCAGCTTAATTAAAACTACTGCAAATATATATATATATATAAAATATATATATATATATATATATATAATATATATATATATATATATATATATATATATATATATATATATATGCAAAACAACCACTGTGAAAGAGTAGTGAAATTCCAAGCGCTTTCGGGGACTACTCACATTGTCAAGGAACTATGAAAGTAATACATCAAAGGAAGGCAATTAAAGGGCTTAGACTACACCTCACAGTCAACCCCCACAACAAAGAAGCACCTGATGCGGGACAATACCGGACTCATAAGAAAAGTGGAACACTGCAGTAGGTCCGCTGGTCTTACTAGACAGGTCCTCACGACATCCCACTAACAAATTATTCTACCCATGAAATAAGGTTTATTATTTGTCCAATGTAATATTAAACTCTAATAAAATTTTGTTAATTATAAATGAATCTAATTTATATAAACCTAAGGAAATATTCATATTATTTTCAACACTGCTTTTAATGAAACAAGATTCAATTATATTTCTGTCAGGATTTGATACAACTTTCTCAACTTTTTGAAAATCAATTGGATGGTTAAAATCTCTTACATGAATAAATAGAGCATTGGAATCTTGTCCAGTTCTAATGCTATATTTATGTTGTTTTAATCTAAGTTCGAGACTTTTACCAGTTTGACCGTAAGAAACTTTATCGCAAATTTTGCAATGAATCTTATAGACACATCCATCAGCATTTTGGGGGGAATTCTTTATCAAAAGTTTTTTTACTGTATCAAGATTTTTAAATACAACTTTAATATTAAAAGTCTTAAGAAAAGAAGGCATCTCAACCAAGTTTTCATGGTAAGGGAGAACCAAATAAAAATATGTTGGTTCTCCCTTACCATGAAAACTTGGTTGATATGCCTTCTCTTCTTAAGACTTTTAATATTAAACAACCATGCTACCAAGAGCCACTGGAAAAATCAAGGGAGAAAATGACCACATACAGACAGGAACCAGAGTCACAGGGGGAGAGGCAATGGGAGGAGGAAAGGGCAAAATCAGTGTTTATCCATGGGCTTCGGGAGAGAGAGGAAAGGACACACACTGAAAGATGGCAGGAAGAAAGAAAGGAGATTGAGGAAATCATCACGGAAATAGGGGGAGAAGACATGGACGAGATTGTAAATTTTCAGAGAATAGGGGGTACTTGAAGGGGAGAAACCTACCGATCAAGCTGATTCTCAGGACAGAAACAGTGCGGAACAGGATCCTCCAAGAGAAACCACGATTGAAAAACTCGGAAGAGTACAAGAAGGTGTTCCAAGACAGAGACAGAACACAAACAGAGCGACAGCAGCTGAGGGAGAGGACAAAATAGCGAAAGGAGCTAGGAAAGGAGACAAGGATGGAACCAGCAGAGGTCAGTCAGAGCAGAACAGAGCAGCAAGGGCAAGCACACACACAACTATCCTCAGAACCCCACAACCTATCACATCATCCCAACACACACTACAATCCATACCCACAGCTTCCACCCAACCCCCAACCATAGAATCCCACAGTATGCTACCAGGTCTCCCACCCCCACAGGCCCCCCAAACCACAGTGTTGGAAAGGAAACTGAAGGTATGGTACACAAACGCTGATGGAATAAACAAACAAGTGGAGGAGTGGCACGAAAGAGTCAAAGAGGCATCACCGGACATCATAGCTCTCACAGAAACCAAGCTTACAGGTATGATAACAGATGCCATCTTTCCAACGGGATACCAGATCCCGAGGAAAGACAGAAGGAACAGAGGGGGTGGAGGAGTGGCACTGCTGATCAAAAACCGATGGAATTTTGATGAGCTGGAGATAGGAGACAGCGGAGAAGAAAGTGATTACATAGAGAGAACGCTTCACTCTGGAGGTCCCAAGGTGGTAATTGCAGTGATGTATAACCCACCACAGAACAGCAGGAGGCCAGGGCAAGAGTATGACGAGAGCAATAGAGCGATGGTTGACACACTGGCTGCAGTGGCCAGAAGAGCTCATGTATGCAGGGCAAAGCTCTTGATCATGGGTAACTTTAACCACAAGGAGATCAACTGGGAGAACTTGGAGCCACATGGGGGCCAAGATACATGGAGGGCTAAGATGATGGAGGTGGTACTGGAAAACTTCATGTACCAACACGTAAGGGACACTACAAGAGAGAGAGGAGAGGATGAACCAGCAAGACTGGACTTAGTATTCACCTTGAGCAGTGCAGATATTGAGGACATCAGATATGAAAGACCCCTTGGGGCCAGCGATCATGTGGTTTTGAGCTTCGAATACACAGTAGAGCTACAAGTGGAGAGGGAAGCAGGAAGGCCAGGACAAATGAAGCCAAACTACAAGAAAGGGAACTGCACGGGAATGAGGAACTTCCTGAACGAGGTTCAGTGGGACAGAGAACTGGCAGGGAAGCCAGTTAATGAGATGATGGAATATGTAGCAACAATGTGCAAGGAGGCTGAGGAGAGGTTTGTACCCAAGGGAAACAGGAATAATAAAAAAGCCAGGATGAGCCCACGGTTCACCCAAAGGTGCAAGGAGGCAAAAACCAAGTGTGCCAGGGAATGGAAGAAATATAGAAGGCAAAGGACCCAGGAGAATAAGGAGAGCAGCCATAGAGCGAGAAAAGAATATGCACAGATAAGAAGGGAGGCCCAATGACAATATGAAAACGACATAGAGCGAAGCCAAATCTGACCCGAAGATGTTATACAGCCACATCAGGAGGAAAACAACAGTCAAGGACCAGGTGATCAGGCTAAGGAAGGAAGGAGGAGAGACAACAAGAAATGACCGTGAAGTATGTGAGGAACTCAACAAGAGATTCAAAGAAGTGTTCACAGAGGAGACAGAAGGGGCTCCAGAAAGATGGAGAGGTGGGCACACCAAGGTGCTGACACTAACACAACCGAGGAAGGAAGTGAAGAGGCTTCTGAGTTGAGCTAGATACCTCAAAGGCAATGGGGATAGATAACATTTCTCCATGGGTCCTGAGAGAGGGAGCAGAGGCGCTATGTGTACCCCTAACAATAATATTCAATACATCTATCGAAACAGGGAGATTGCCTGAGGCATGGAAGACAGCAAATGTAGTCCCAGTCTTTAAAAAAGGAGACAGACATGAAGCACTAAACTACAGACCAGTGTCACTGACATGTATAGCATGCAAAGTCATGGAGAAGATTATTATCAGGAGAAGAGTGGTGGAACACCTAGAAAGGAATGATCTCATCAACAGCAGCCAACATGGTTTCAGGGACGGGAAATTCTGTGTCACAAACCTACTGGAGTTCTATGACATGGTGACAGCAGTAAGACAAGAGAGAGAGAGGGATGGGTGGATTGCATTTTCTTGGACTGCAAGAAGGCGTTTGACACAGTACCACGCAAGAGATTAGTGCAAAAACTGGAGGACCAAGCAGGGATAACAGGGAAGGCACTACAATGGATCAGGGAATACTTGTCAGGAAGACAGCAGCGAGTAATGGTACGTGGCGAGGTGTCAGAGTGGGCACCTGTGACCAGCGGGGTCCCACAGGGGTCAGTCCTATGACCAGTGCTGTTTCTGGTATTTGTGAACGACATGGCGGAAGGAATAAACTCGGAGGTGTCCCTGTTTGCAGATGATGTGAAGTTGATGAGAAGAATTCATTCGATCGAAGACCAGGCAGAACTACAAAGGGATCTGGACAGGCTGCAGACCTGGTCCAGCAATTGGCTCCTGGAGTTCAATCCCACCAAGTGCAAAGTCATGAAGATTGGGGAAGGGCAAAGAAGACTGCAGATGGAGTACAGTCTAGGGGGCCAGAGACTACAAACCTCACTCAAGGAAAAAGATCTTGGGGTGAGTATAACACGAGGCACATCTCCTGAAGCGCACATCAACCAAATAACTGCTGCAGCATATGGGCGCCTAGCAAACCTCAGAACAGCATTCCGACAGCTTAATAAGGAATTGTTCAGGACCCTGTACACCGTGTACGTTCAAATTCAAAGTTTATTCTCTATAAGGATTACAATGCTGAGTTTACAGAATTTGGTTATTGTGTGGTGTACATGTAGTAAAATAATAATTACAGAGTGTACCACTAGAACACCTAGCATGGCTAGGCATTTCGGGCAGACTTAGATTAATTCTTAAATTTAAAATATTACAAATTGTGAGGTAAGTTGGTATTATGGCTAAGTGACTAAATACTAATTTGTGAATTTAGCAATGTGAATGCTTTTGTTTTGGCACGATACATAGTTTCAGTATTGGAGTATCACAGGCCAACTTATGACTAGTTAGGATTCATTATTTTAAGATTGAGATTGATATTTCTGTTTATAGTCAAATGGGTGAGTGAGTGTAAGTGTGAACCACCAGGTGGTATTCGTGTAATTAGTTGATGGGGTGTATTAGGGAGATAAGATGTTTTCTAATGGTAGTTTTGAAGGTGATGAATGTGTCTGCAGTTTTAGAATTTTCAGATAGGGTGTTTCCAGATTTTAGGGCCTTTGACATACATTGAATTTTTGCAAAGGTTTAGTCGGACACGGGGAATGTCATAGAGATGTTTGTGTCTGGTGTTATGCCTGTGGGTTCTGTCACAACTATCAAGAAAACATTTTAGGTCAAGGTTAATATTGGAATTTAAGGTCCTGTAGATGTAGATTGCACAGTAGTAAGTGTGGATGTACTGAACAGGGAGTAAGTTTAGATCTATGAAGAGTGGGGGGGGGTGTTGCCAGGGATGGGATTTAGTGATTATTCTTACTGCGGCTTTTTGTTGGGTTATTACTGGCTTTAGGTGTGTTGCTGCAGTTGATCCCCAAGCACAAATAGCATAGGTGAGGTATGGATAAATAAGTGAGTGGTATAGTGTGAGAAGGGCATTTTGCGGCACGTAGTATCGTGTCTTGGAGAGGATCCCAACCGTTTTGGATACTTTTTTGGTTATGTGTTGGATGTGGGTGCTGAAGTTCAGGTTGTTGTCGAGGCATAGGCCTAGGAATTTGCCCTCATTATGTCTGGCAACTAGAGTGTTGTCGATCTTAATGTTTTATTGGCTGTCATCCAAGTCGATATTTTGATCAGCTCCTCGTTAACAATGGTGTTGAGGGTGGCAAGATTAGGGTGAGAGATGATATAAGTCGTGTCGTCACCAAAGAGAATGGGGTTCAGGTGTCGAGATATGTTTGGAAGATCGTTGATGTATATGAGGAAGAGCAGGGGACCAAGGACACTTCCCTGCGGAACTCCAGTATCAAGTGGCTGTGTTGTTGATGCTGTGTCTTTAATGGTGACATACTGATACCTATTAGTAAGGTAGGATTTGAAATATGCAAGCGCATGGCCTCTTATACCATAATGGTCAAGTTTGTGGAGTAGGATGTCATGGTCTACTGTGTCAAAAGCTTTTCTTAGGTCAATAAAAATTCCTAGTGGATATTCCTTATTTTCTAATGCTGTGTAAAGCAGATCTAGCATTTTTATGATTGCATCATTAGTGCTTTTATTTTTCCTGAATCCAAATTAGCAGGGGTTGAGTATGTTTTGTGCCATTATAAACGAATATAGTCTCCTGTGCACGAGTTTCTCAAAGATTTTGGATAGCAATGGTAAGTTTGATATTTGCCTATAGTTGTTTAAATCTGTAGGGTCACCACCTTTATGTATTGGTGTAACCCTTGCCATCTTGAGTAGTTTCGGGAAGGTGCTAGTTTCTAGTGACTTGTTAAAAAGTAATGAAATAGCATGTGAAAGGACATGGTCCGCTCGCTTGTACAGTAATGGTGGGACATGAGACAGATTCTCTGAGTTATTTTTAAGTGACTTTATAATCTCGGTGACTTCCGTGGGCTCAGTTGGTGCAAGATAGAAGGAATTTGGGAAATTCCCATCTAGGTAGTCCCTGGCATGGGTTTTGGTATGTGGGATTTTATTGGCGAGATTAGATCCTATGGTTGAGAAGAAGTCGTTTATCTTGTTAGCTGTGTCAGTGGGATGCAGTGGTGTTTCATTAGGTTTAGTTAGGACAATAGTCTTGGTTTTTTTTCAGTTTGTTGGTCCCTAGAATCTGAGAGAGTGTTTTCCAGGTCTTTTTTTTATATCTCCCCTAGTGTCAGTGAATCTACTGGAGTAGTATAGTTGTTTGGCTTTCTTTATTACTTTGGTGAGGACTGATGAATAGTGTTTAAGAATATCTTTGTGTATTAAGCCCTGTGTATATTGCTTTTCATATTGGTGTTTCTTATCAATGGATTTCAGAATGGTGCTGGTTAACCATGGGCAACCAAGCCGTTTGTTTGTGATCTGTTTCGTTAGGCCCATATTGGAGTATGCGGCACCAGTTTGGAACCCACCCCTAGCCAAGCACGTAAAGAAACTAGAGAAAGTGCAAAGGTTTGCAACAAGACTAGTCCCAGAGGTAAGAGATATGTCCTACGAGAAGAGGTTAAGGGAAATCAACCTGACGACACTCGAGGACAGGAGAGATAGGGGGGACATGATAACGACTTACAAAATATTGAGAGGAATTGACAAGGTGGACAAAGACAGGATGTTCCAGAGATCGGACACAGTAATAAGGGGACACAGTTGGAAGCTGAAGACACACATGAATCACAGGGATGTTAGGAAGTATTTCTTCAGCCACGGAGTAGTCAGGAAGTGGAATAGTTTGGGAAGCGATGTAGTGGAGGTAGGATCCATACATAGCTTTAAGCAGAGGTATGATAAAGCTCAAGGTTCAGGGAGAGTGACCTAGTAGCGACCAGTGAAGAGGCGGGGGGCCCGGAGCTTGGACTCGACCCTTGCAACCTCAACTAGGTGAGTACACACACACACACACACACACTACACACACACACAACAAACCACCTTCCTGCCAACAACCAGAACATCAACAACTACCACGTACGACTATCAACCCCTCCCATACCACTGCTGCTACTACTATAAATTTTCTATCACTACTGCTGCTGCTACATAGCAGAAGAGCTGGATTATACCTAAGCGCTTATTGTCTATCTCCTTTTATAATATTGTTCGTATATCTGCTATTTCTACAATGGTATATAATAAATCTTCAAGTACCTAGTTTACTCTACTTCGCTTTACTTCTGTCTCTACGAAGTCTATGATTACGTGGTCCGATCTCCTTCCTGCTCACACACTCGCCCTCGTTCAGTTGTAAACACTTTTTGGAACTTAAGTTCATCACAAACTTCTTTGTTTTCAGTACGTAGGGTGGGAGAAAGATGTGCTGGACTACATATGTAATTTAGTTTCAGGGTGATATTGACTTCATTACTGGTTCGTAGTTGAGGTATTTCATAGACAGGAAAAGAAAAAAAAGGTGTTCTCACTCTCATAGTTAGAAAAAATCGGGGTATGCACTGGAAAAACTATATACTCTAGCCAGCCCTGTGTTTCCCTCCATTAATGAGATCAAGAGTGGAATTAAACTAGGCATGATCGAATGAATAAACCCTAAGCATCAAACATTTGTAAGCATCTTTTTGGGGTTTAAAATAAAATATGAAGAGTAGGGGTGAAGGCAAGCTTTCTGTTATATATGGTTGAAGTGATGCCTTGAGGAACGGCGCTATCAAAGAGGCCTGGCACGCCTGTGCCAGGCGGTGCAGCGTCCAGCAAACACCAGACAACCTATATATTGTCCCAGTCACGACACATTGCTGGGCAGTACCATGACTTGTTGAAGTTAAGTGTGAAGAGAGTCTTGTACAGTCATGAAGTCATCTTGAATAATAACTATGCAAGTAAAATGGAAGAGTTCCATAACGATTCTCCAGACTAAACGTTTAAGAGAACCCTCTCTTGAACAAATTAATATTCTTTAACAATAAACTGAACGTGATACCGAGAAGAAATGACATTCTAATCAAATAATTCTTTCCTCTCCAGAAGCAAAACTCTGCCTTATATACCTGATTTGATTAAAATACATAAAATTATCAGTCCTATAAAACCAACCATGAGTTCGGTGAATTCTGCAGTCTACTAATTATCAAAATGCTTAGTCAAAATAATGAGCACAATTGCCGGTACTGTGTCTATGTCTCCCTTAATGACACTCCGATTTTTAGGTTAGGTAAGTTTTGTCAGGAAACAGGACAAGTGTTTCCTGACGCGGGTCTTAGTTATATGATGACCCGCCACTGGAGCTTTTGGTCATCTGACTGAGGTCATCCCATTGAAAATTTAGGTTATAATTATAATCTTTATTTTATTATATGGCACTCAGAGTCTTGGAAGGTTGATATCATCCGATGAATGATCATGTAGTGACACTTAGAGACCTGGAAGGTTGATATCACCCGATGTATGATCATGTAGTGACACTTAGAGACCTGGAAGGTTGATATCACCCGATGTATGATCATGTAGTGACACTTAGAGACCTGGAAGGTTGATATCACCCGATGCATGATCATGTAGTGACACTTAGAGACCTGAAAGGTTGATATCACCCGATGTATGATCATGTAGTGACACTTAGAGACCTGGAAGGTTGATATCACCCGATGCATGATCATGTAGTGACACTTAGAGACCTGGAAGGTTGATATCACCCGATGCATGATCATGTAGTGACACTTAGAGACCTGGAAGGTTAATATCACCCAAGGTATGATCATGTAGTGACACTTAGAGACCTGGAAGGTTGATATCATCCGAGGTATGATCATGTAGTGACACTTAGAGACCTGGAAGGTTGATATCACCCGAGGTATGATCATGTAGTGACACTTAGAGACCTGGAAGGTTGATATCACCCGATGCATGATCATGTAGTGACACTTAGAGACCTGGAAGGTTAATATCACCCAAGGTATGATCATGTAGTGACACTTAGAGACCTGGGAAAGGGTTTATATCATCCGAGGTATGATCATGTAGTGACACTTAGAGACCTGGAAGGTTGATATCACCCGAGGTATGATCATGTAGTGACACTTAGAGAACCTGGAAGGTTGATATCACCCGATGCATGATCATGTAGTGACACTTAGAGACCTGGAAGGTTGATATCACCCGATGTATGATCATGTAGTGACACTTAGAGACCTGGAAGGTGATATCACCCGATGTATGATCATGTAGTGACACTTAGAGACCTGGAAGGTTGATATCACCCGATGTATGATCATGTAGTGACACTTAGAGACCTGGAAGGTTGATATCACCCGATGCATGATCATGTAGTGACACTTAGAGACCTGGAAGGTTGATATCACCCAAGGTATGATCATGTAGTGACACTTAGAGACCTGGAAGGTTGATATCACCCGATGTATGATCATGTAGTGACACTTAGAGACCTGGAAGGTTGATATCACCCGATGCATGATCATGTAGTGACACTTAGAGACCTGGAAGGTTGATATCACCCGATGCATGATCATGTAGTGACACTTAGAGACCTGGAAGGTTGATATCACCCCGATGCATGATCATGTAGTGACACTTAGAGACCTGGAAGGTTGATATCACCCGATGCATGATCATGTAGTGACACTTAGAGACCTGGAAGGTTGATATCACCCAATGCATGATCATGTAGTGACACTTAGAGACCTGGAAGGTTGATATCACCCATGCATGATCATGTAGTGACACTTAGAGACCTGGAAGGTTGATATCACCCAATGCATGATCAGTAGTGACACTTAGAGACCTGGAAGGTTGATATCACCCGATGTATGATCATGTAGTGACACTCAGAGACCTGGAAGGTGATAATCACCCGATGTATGATCATGTAGTGACAGAGACCTGGAAGGCTGATATCACCCGATGTATGATCATGTAGTGACACTTAGAGACCTGGAAGGTTGATATCACCCGAGGTATGATCATGTAGTGACACTTAGAGACCTGGAAGGTTGATATCACCCGATGTATGATCATGTAGTGACAGAGACCTGGAAGGTTGATATCACCCGATGTATGATCATGTAGTGACACTTAGAGACCTGGAAGGTTGATATCACCCAAGGTATGATCATGTAGTGACACTTAGAGACCTGGAAGGTTGATATCACCCGATGTATGATCATGTAGTGACACTTAGAGACCTGGAAGGTTGATATCACCCGATGTATGATCATGTAGTGACACTTAGAGACCTGGAAGGTTGATATCACCCGAGGTATGATCATGTAGTGACACTTAGAGACCTGGAAGGTTGATATCACCCGATGTATGATCATGTAGTGACACTTAGAGACCTGGAAGGTTGATATCACCCGATGTATGATCATGTAGTGACACTTAGAGACCTGGAAGGTTGATATCACCCGAGGTATGATCATGTAGTGACACTTAGAGACCTGGAAGGTTGATATCACCCGAGGTATGATCATGTAGTGACACTTAGAGACCTGGAAGGTTGATATCACCCGATGTATGATCATGTAGTGACACTTAGAGACCTGAAGGTTGATATCACCCGATGCATGATCATGTAGTGACACTTAGAGACCTGGAAGGTTGATATCACCCCGATGCATGATCATGTAGTGACACTTAGAGACCTGGAAGGTTGATATCACCCGATGTATGATCATGTAGTGACACTTAGAGACCTGAAGGTTGATATCACCCGATGCATGATCATGTAGTGACACTTAGAGACCTGGAAGGTTGATATCACCCAAGGTATGATCATGTAGTGACACTTAGAGACCTGGAAGGTTGATATCACCCGATGCATGATCATGTAGTGACACTTAGAGAAACCCGGAAGGTTTTATATCACCCGATGTATGATCATGTAGTGACAATTAGAGACCTGGAAGGTTGATATCACCCGATGCATGATCATGTAAGTGACACTTAGAGACCTGAAGGTTGATATCACCCAATGCATGATCATGTAGTGACACTTAGAGACCTGGAAGGTTGATATCACCCGATGTATGATCATGTAGTGACACTTAGAGACCTGGAAGGTTGATATCACCCGAGGTATGATCATGTAGTGACACTTAGAGACCTGGAAGGTTGATATCACCCGAGGTATGATCATGTAGTGACACTTAGAGACCTGGAAGGTTGATATCACCCGATGTATGATCATGTAGTGACAGAGACCTGGAAGGTTGATATCACCCAATGCATGATCATGTAGTGACACTTAGAGACCTGGAAGGTTGATATCACCCGATGTATGATCATGTAGTGACACTCAGAGACCTGGAAGGTTGATATCACCCGATGTATGATCATGTAGTGACAGAGACCTGGAAGGCTGATATCACCCGATGTATGATCATGTAGTGACACTTAGAGACCTGGAAGGTTGATATCACCCGAGGTATGATCATGTAGTGACACTTAGAGACCTGGAAGGTTGATATCACCCGATGTATGATCATGTAGTGACAGAGACCTGGAAGGTTGATATCACCCGATGTATGATCATGTAGTGACACTTAGAGACCTGGAAGGTTGATATCACCCGAGTATGATCATGTAGTGACACTTAGAGACCTGGAAGGTTGATATCACCCGAGGTATGATCATGTAGTGACACTTAGAGACCTGGAAGGTTGATATCACCCAATGCATGATCATGTAGTGACACTTAGAGACCTGGAAGGTTGATATCACCCGATGTATGATCATGTAGTGACAGAGACCTGGAAGGTTGATATCACCCGATGTATGATCATGTAGTGACACTTAGAGACCTGGAAGGTTGATATCACCCGATGTATGATCATGTAGTGACACTTAGAGACCTGGAAGGTTGATATCACCCGAGGTATGATCATGTAGTGACACTTAGAGACCTGGAAGGTTGAATATCACCCGATGTATGATCATGTAGTGACACTTAGAGACCTGGAAGGTTGATATCACCCGATGTATGATCATGTAGTGACACTTAGAGACCTGGAAGGTTGATATCACCCGATGTATGATCATGTAGTGACACTTAGAGACCTGGAAGGTTGATATCACCCGAGGTATGATCATGTAGTGACACTTAGAGACCTGGAAGGTTGATATCACCCGATGTATGATCATGTAGTGACACTTAAGAGACCTGGAAGGTTGATATCACCCGATGCATGATCATGTAGTGACACTTAGAGACCTGGAAGGTTGATATCACCCGATGCATGATCATGTAGTGACACTTAGAGACCTGGAAGGTTGATATCACCCGATGTATGATCATGTAGTGACACTTAGAGACCTGGAAGGTTACCGACTCAGAAGGATGGCCACTGGTGTGTAAATTTTCATATTAGTGAGATAAATGATGCCTCCACTCACGCTGTTGATCACGTGAAAGAATAATGTTGATGAATTTTGATGACTAAGTAAATCCATGAAGATATAATTATGCAGTTTACCCTTTAAATTTTATGATAAATTAGAAATATTTTAAATTCTTCGTCTTCTTCTTCTTTCTTCTTCTTCTTCTTCTTCTTATTATTATTATTATTATTATTATTATTATTATTATTATTATTATTATTATTATTATTATTCCCGTTTTACGTTGAGGCGAAGATCCTCAAAGGAGTTTTTCTTAATTTTACCAAATCATCTGATATATATATATATATATATATATATATATAATATATATATAATATATATATATATATATATATATAAATATATATATATATATATACATAAGAACAATCAGAACAAACACTCGGAAAAAAAAGTGAATTTCCAAGCACTTTCGTGATTATTCAAGGAACTGCTAATGTGAAAATGTTAGAAACCACGAAAGCGCTCGTAAGTTTCACTATAAGCAAGACAAGCTACGGGGAACGGAAATGTTCAGGTCAAGATCTTTCACACGTCTCAGTGCATCAACAGGAGCTATGCAATGTTGCAAGAGTAGCAACAGGTGGAATGAGAGTAAATTTTCTCAGAGTAAAGTCCCGTGGTAACACCCAGAGAGAGAGAGAGAGAGAGAGAGAGAGAGAGAGAGAGAGAGAGAGAGAGAGAGAGAGAGAGAGAGAGAGAGAGAGAGAGAGAGAGAGAGAGAGAAGAGAGAGAGAGTATAAAAAGGCCCAATACCATAACTGGAACAATACACAGATAACCCGCACATAAGAAAATGACAGTTATGACAACGTTTCGGTCCGACTTGGACCACTTATTAGTCGGACCGAAACGTCATCAGTTATATAAATCAAGCTTCTGTTTGTAAGATGATGCATTATTCCAGTCATTGATAATAAATGGCTGGGCATCAGGTAATCAGACCCTGGACCAGGGATCTAGGACGGTGGGAATCAGGTCATTAGACTCTTGACCAGGGACCTACGACGGTGGGTATCAGGTCACCAGACCCTGGACTAGGGACCTACGACGGTGGGTATCAGGTCATTAGACTCTGGACCAGGAACCTAGAACGGTGGGTATCAGGTCATCAGACCCTGGACCAGGGACCTACGATGGTGGGTATCAGATCATTAGACTCTGGACCAGGGACCTACGATGGTGGGTATCAGGTCATTAGACTCTGGACCAGGGACCTAGGACGGTGGGCATCAGGTCGTCAGACCCTGGACCAGGGACCTAGGATGGTGGGCATCAGGTCGTCAGACCCGGGTACTACACTAAAACCCGCAATGTCCCTCAAGCTCTTTCAAGACGTACATTAGGCAACATACACACCTTTCGAATTTTTAACCCAACCCAGGGCTACCACTGCTAAAACAATCCATAACGAAAAGATTCCCAACTGCTTTAAAAAATTTAATCAGTACTTTACATGAGAGACGATACTCGTGAAGATGGACTGTTAACACTGCCGTGAAGGTCCTCGGTCCCGCAAGCACAGAGAACAAGTTCAGTCAGCAGTCTGCAGGAACACACGGACGGTACCCCAACCACTGAGTGTTGTCGACGCACTGAGTCCATCTGTGACCGGCCACCAGCTGAGTGTGTCTTCCCGGCAGTGTGTCACCCTTCCCGGTCACTCTTATCACGTGATACCTGTTAGACACAGTAACATCATTACTATAACATGGCACGATGTATGTATGACAGTATATATATATATATATATATATTATATATATATATATATATATATATATATATATATATATATATATATATATATATATATATATATATATAATGTATATAATGCATGCAGTGTTGTACATACATGCACCTTTTCTTGTGAATGTGAACGACAAAACAAAATAAATCGAGTCAGAAGTGTCCCTATTTGCAGATGAGGTAAAAGCAATGAAGAGATACGAACAGGATCTAGACAAGCTGGAGGATTAGTCTAACAATGGCTGTTAGAATTTAACCATAACAAATACAATTATATGAAAATCAGGGGAAGGGCAAAGAAGACCAGAAACGGAATACAGGCTATGAGAAACACCTACCTGAAAGAGACTTTAGGATGATTATATTTCGAAGCATTTAGCCCAGGGAACACATCAACCGGATAACAGATGCAGGAAACGCAAGATTGACAAATTTAAGGGTAGTTTTTAGGAGCATCAACAAGGAGGCATTTACGACCTTATACACGGCATATATCGGGCCCATCCTGGAGTATGAAGCGCCAGTATGGGACCCACAACTGGTAAAGCATGTAAAGATGGGAAAGGTACAAAGGTTTGGAATTAAACTTGTCCCAGAACTGAGGAGTGTGAACTGTGAGGAGAGGATAAAGGAGCTAAATCTGACACTACTAGACAACAGAAGAACCAGAGTTGATATGATTACAACGTACAAAGTAATGAGAGGAACAGACAGGGCGGAATGTTTGATGGGTGGATCTCAAGTACTGAGGTGTCAGCTGGAAGCTAAACACACGCATGTGTCACAAGCATGTCAGGAATTACTTCTTTAGCCGTACAGTGGTCAGGAAGTGCAACGACCTAGATAGCGAAGTGGTAGAGGCAGGATTCATACATAGCTTTAAGAACAGTTATGACAGGGCCCACGAAGTCAGGAGAGAGTAAATTCAGCAGAAGCCAGCGGAGAGGCGGGGCCAGGAGCCGAGATTCGACCCCTGTAACCAAAAACAGTTGAGTACACCTTCCTTTAAGCGTACTTCTGTGGATGAAGAACTTGGCGTCCTGGTTGTTGATACATAATTAACCCGAACCCAGGAGAATGAAACTTATGATGAAAGTTCCGCTCCGACTTGAACCATTAACTAGTCACTAGTTAAGGGTTCAGGTCAGACCTAAACGTCGTGCGGGTTATTTATGTATTGTTCTAGTCACGGGATTGTGTCCTTTCATTCTTTGCGGTTATTTATCATATGGTGTCTAATGACTGCAGGCCTAACGTCAACATCACAGTCTGAGTGATCAGCAACAGTCTGCTTGAAACTTTAGTTTCATTAAAAAAAAATTTCTAGAGTGGACACTTACCCAAGGTGGACAGTGGACTCTCTTGTGGTGGTGGTGGCCCCTTCCACTACCGCTGTTCTATTGTGGTGGTCGTGGCCCCTTCCACTACTGCTGTTCTATTGTGGTGGTCGTGGCCCCTTCCACTACTGCTGTTCTCTTGTGGTGGTGGTGGCCTCTTCCACTACCGCTGTTCTCTTGTGGTGGTGGTGGCCCCTTCCACTACCGCTGTTCTCTTGTGGTGGTGGTGGCCCCTTCCACTACCGCTGTTCTCTTGTGGTGGTGGTGGCCCCTTCCACTACCGCTGTTCTCTTGTGGTGGTGGTGGCCCCTTCCACTACCGCTGTTCTCTTGTGGTGGTGGTGGCCCCTTCCACTACCGCTGTTCTCTTGTGGCGGTGGTGGCCCCTTCCATTACTGCTATTCTCTTGTGGTGGTGGTGGCCCCTTCCACTACCGCTGTTCTCTTGTGGTGGTGGTGGCCCCTTCCACTACCGCTGTTCTCTTGTGGTGGTGGTGGCCCCTTCCACTACCGCTGTTCTCTTGTGGTGGTGGTGGCCCCTTCCATTACCGCTGTTCTCTTGTGGCGGTGGTGGCCCCTTCCACTACTGCTATTCTCTTGTGGTGGTGGTGGCCCCTTCCACTACCGCTGTTCTCTTGTGGTGGTGGTAGCCCCTTCCACTACTGCTATTCTCTTGTGGTGGTGGTGGCCCCTTCCACTACTGCTGTTCTATTGTGGTGGTCGTGGCCCCTTCCACTACTGCTGCTCTCTTGTGGTGGTCGTGGCCCCTTTCACTACTGCTGTTCTATTGTGGTGGTCGTGGCCCCTTCCACTACTGCTGTTCTCTTGTGGTGGTGGTGGCCTCTTCCACTACTGCTGTTCTCTCCTGCGTGATCACACTCGCTGCTCTCACTGATATCATGGAAATTCAATCATCTCAGGTGATAAAACATATCTATGAGTTTTTTTTATAGATTATTATTATAATCAAAAAAGAAGCGCTAAGCCACAAGGGCTATACAGTTTTTTTTTTATAGAAATGGCGTATGATGATAGGTACCTGGAGTTTACCTGGAGAGAGTTCAGGGGGGATCAACGCCCCCGCGGCCCGGTCTATGTCCAGGCCTCATGGCGAATCAGAGCCTGATCAACCAGGGTGTTACTGCTGGCTGCAAGAAATCCAACGTACGAGCCACAGCCCGGCTGGTCAGGAACCGACTTTAGGTGCTTGTCCAGTGCCTGCTTGAAGACTGCCAGGGGTCTATTGGTAATCCCCCTTATGTATGCTGGGAGGCAGTTGAACAGTCTCGGGCCCCTGACACTTATTGTATGGTCTCTTAACGTGCTAGTGACACCCCTGCTTTTCACTGGGGGGATGTTGCATCGTCTGCCAAGTCTTTTGCTTTCGTAGTGAGTGATTTTCGTGTGCAAGTTCGGTACTAGTCCCTCTAGGATTTTCCAGGTGTATATAATCATGTATCTCTCCCTCCTGCGTTCCAGGGAATACAGGTTCAGGAACTTCAAACGCTCCCAGTAATTGAGGTGTTTTATCTCCGTTATGCGCGCCGTGAAAGTTCTCTGTACATTTTCTAGGTCGGCAATTTCACCTGCCTTGAAAGGTGTTGTTAGTGTGCAGCAATATTCCAGCCTAGATAGAACAATTGACCTGAAGAGTGTCATCATGGGCTTGGCCTCCCTAGTTTTGAAGGTTCTCAATATCCATCCTGTCATTGTTCTAGCAGATGCGATTGATACAATGTTATGGTCCTTGAAGGTGAGATCCTCCGACATGATCACTCCCAGGTCTTTGATGTTGGTTTTCGCTCTATTTTGTGGCCAGAATTTGTTTTGTACTCTGATGAAGTTTTAATTTCCTCATGTTTACCATACTGGAGTAATTGAAATTTCTCATCGTTGAACTTCATATTGTTTTCTGCAGCCCACTGAAAGATTTGGTTGATGTCCGCCTGGAGCCTTGCAGTGTCTGCAATGGAAGACACTGTCATGCAGATTCGGGTGTCATCTGCAAAGGAAGACACGGTGCTGTGGCTGACATCCTTGTCTATGTCGGATATGAGGATGAGAAACAAGATGGGAGCGAGTACTGTGCCTTGTGGAACAGAGCTTTTCACCGTAGCTGCCTCTGACTTTACTCTGTTGACGACTACTCTCTGTGTTCTGTTAGTGAGGAAATTATAGATCCATAGACCGACTCTTCCTGTTATTCCTTTAGCGCGCATTTTGTGCGCTATTACGCCATGGTCACACTTGTCGAAGGCTTTTGCAAAGTAAACAAAAAAAAAAAATTCTGATTAGATACGAGTATGTGTTTTACCCAATTTGATTTTGCAAGTACTTAAATCCAGCTACAGCTCCTGGTCTCTTGTGCATTCACCTAGCTAAATTTGGAATGATGATGATTGCATGATGATCTAGCATTTCTAGGCATAAAATTATATTATGACTATTAAAGCCCTTTCAGAAATTCCCATCACATAACGTTGTAATAGGAAAACTCGTATATCCTATTATAAGGTATAGTTATACATGGAGGGACTTCAGGCGGACAGTACCTCCCACGGCCCGGTCCATGACCAGGTCTCCTGGTGAATCAGGGCTTCATTAACCAGGCTTTTACTGCTGGGCACACACAATCGAACCACGACCCGGCTGGTCAGGTACCGACTTTAGGTATCTGTCCAGCTCCCTCTTGAAGACAGCCAGGGAGGCTGTTGAACAGTCTAATATAAGCTCTCATCTTCAATTAATTCTAGGCTATGTGACATCACACGGACTACCACCAAGAAAACTTAAGCACGATCATATGCAGTAACAGTAATAATTTACAGTGCAGGGAAAATATAAATTTCTGCCTTTAAATAATCTGCCTTTAAACAGCGTCTTAATAGAAACCTTTATTATTACATGATTATAATGAGAAAATAACGATTTTCTCATACCATTAGTCAGTCTTTCCCAGATTTCCTTAGCTAAACGTACGAGATTAAATTACCTCTTGATTAGCATCCTATAGGAGAATTACCAGAAAACCTTCCTCCTGTACGAATACTGTAGCTCATACACACAGTTTTAGATTTTGCCGCCGAAGCTGCTAGTTTGTTGTGCACCCCATATCCATCCTGTGGAGGGTAGAGCAAAAGTATATGGATACACAAAAGGTCCAGGAACTGGACCCCACAAGGGTTTACAGAAGTACATTTGGATTTATAACTACAGTTCACTTTGTGCTTCATATGATACCATTATTTTTATTCTGCTTTTACAAATTCACTATCATTAGGATACAAAACAAATTATCTTGCCCTTTTTTTTCAGTGAGATGTGTTAAACCAGTAAGGTGATACAGCGCCTGGGAAGGCAATCATCTTCAATGCAAGGTGCGTTGCCCAAGCTGAGCCGTAGTGATGATCCTTCAAGAGGTCAAGGTATTTTCTCATCAGGTCTTATTCTTATAATCTTTCACTTTGCTGAGCTGCTGGCATTTGTGTCAGAGCGGATTAGGTTGAAGCTGGAGTTCTCCAATACTTCTTATTATACCAGTGGCAAAGCATCTGAGCATCTGAAAGACTCACGGGAATTAGCATCATCTCCCTCGGCATGGCCGACGAGGGAGGGCGTGTGGCGGACTAGCTGTGGGATTTTCAAGGATAGCTCCTGATCAAAGAGGCTGACCAGGTCACGACTGAACAGGACTCAGTGTGAATGTTTTGGGAAGATTCCAGAACAGCGAGAGGACATCCCAGTGCATCATTTCAGCGTAAATAGTGGAAGTGTTTGTGCAGTTTGTGAGGATTGGGTGTGGTGTTGAGTGTCCAGGTCGGGACCAATCAGTGCCTCCTTCCCCACGCCGCCGCGGAGCCGGGGAGGAGGCGGGGTATGTGAGTGAAGATGAAGGGAACACTGATTTTGGGGAGTCACATGCCCATATCTTGCATGGACAACAAATAAATGTGTTTGTTGCAAGCAGGACAGTGAACAACCGTGCGCAATCAGTGTGTTTGGAAGTGCCCCTCACATCCCTCCCCGGGCTTGTGCCGTGTGTAGTAAACAGTGACCCTCTCATAACCCCTCACCCCTGCTCCTCAACCATTCAACTCCCCGGCCCACCTACCTAACTCCCCGCGCCACCCCAACTGTAGAGGGTACTTTTCCCCTCCCAGGCCACGATGTCAGCGATGGCACAGGATGTGCCGGGCTCATGGGAACTTCCACTGCAGGGACAGCGCCGTGGAGTTCGATCGCGAGGCAGGTTTCAGGTGTGCCACAGGCAGTGTGCACTCAGTTCCTCAAGCTTCAACATCCGTGCGCATGGTGGATGTCTGGGCACCCAGAGGACTCCAGGTGGGAGCAACCAACAGTCCTTCCCAGCAGACAGAGGTGACAGCTGCCACGCCTTCACCTTTACAGAGGGCCCAGGATTTGCAGTCAAACTGGCGTCCACCAGGACGTTGACACATCCCCAGGGCAGCTCTCCCAGTGGCTGCTAGCGGAGTCGCTGACCTCTTGGATTTCTTGAGGAGGGTTGATGGTGCGCCTGCAAGCAGCAGATCCTGGCACAATCTGCTGCTGTTTGCAATGGCTGTCTGGCTGTCCTGCCGAGGTGGGACAGGCACCTAGCAACATCTGTTGCTGGGGCAATGGATGAATTCCCTAGAATGTTTGTTAATTGCTCATTACTCTGTAATTTGTTCATGATTGTAACCATGTATTGACGTGTTTATGATTCATTACCTTTGTAACTTGTCATGATTGTGACCAGATCTAGTTCATTACCTTCGTAACTTGTTCAGCTATCAAAACTTTGGAGTCCAGTCTCTGGACCCATTATGTACCTCTGTAATATTTTGACTACCGCCCACAGGACGGGTATGGGCTGCATAATAAACATATTAAACTAAAACTAACCGGGAATTAGAGATGCCTTTTCCCTCCCTTGACTCAACCCTGATTACAATTATCTTTCATTCCACACGTGTTACCTCTACAGCCATCCTGGGGAGCGGGAGGCGCAGTCAAAGAATTCCAAAAGCACATAATGGGTCCAGCTTCTGGGCCCAAAAGTTTTGGTAACTAACCAAGTTTCAGCTGTAATAAATTATTTATAGGATTTATTTTTTCTGGTTATACAGAGTAGTTATTCGTGCAGACATGAAATATTGCAGTGTAGCTTATATGCGATTTTCAGTGCTATACGAAATTTCTGGTTTTAGCGCTCTCCCGTGAATAATAATAATAATAATAATAATAATAACAATAATAATAATAATAATAATAATAATAATAATAATAATAATAATAATAATAATAATAATAATAATAATAATAATAATAACAGTGACATATCGCTGATCAGATGTGACAGACACAATTTTTAAGCTGACAATCTGATCACTTACGATAAGTTAAGATTTTTTCGGATTTTTAACCCGGAGAAGGGTTAGTTATCCACGATAACCCAAGAAAGTCAGTGCGTCATCGAGGACTGTCTTATTGCCACTAGAGACCTTTAATATTGTCCCCCAGGATGTGACCCACACCAGTAAATCAACACCCAGGTACCTACTTACTGCTAAATGAATAGGGACAATAGGTATAAAGAAACATGCCGGGGAATGTACAATAGATACTCAGTGTGTGTGGCGAGAGCGTTGTCAACTGAACCACAGGTCATTTTCTGCGTCAACATTAACAGTTCTGAAAAACTCCATGTCAGTGCTTTGATGATGCACCTATCGTTAAGCACTGTTCTCCTGGGTCAGTCATTCATTCGTAAACACCGGTCATCCACGGAGATCTAGAGGCTAGGCCACCTTTCTACCGTATCTTTGAGTGTCCATTAGTTATTGAACCTCTGGGTTTTCAATTATCTGATGTATAAATTACTCTCCTTGCCAAATATTATCAGTCTTGCTGCACAATTGCTGAAATTTAAATATCACTTGTAATCTATGTATATCAGTGGTTCCCAACCTTTTAACCACCAATGACCCCTTTTATTTAAGTTAATTTTCCCAGGGGCCCAGGTTTTTGAAAGGTGTGTCTACGCAACAAGCCGAATTTATTGACTAACAAACTCGTTTTCGCAGTTGCATCTTTCAACTGAAATACATACGTTAATGATTCTGCAATTATACAAATGACAGTATTAAAAAATTAACTTGTTTAATGAGATGGCTGATGCTTGACACTTGTGTTCTGGATTCCAGGTTCAGTGACTGACAGTTTTAAGCGTAGATCAGGTTCCACATTCATCCTGTTTCTGTATTATACATAAACCTTCTGGAAGAAAACCTGCTTACATAAATATGTAGCTGGGAATGACATTAAATATCTCAGCGTTTATGATGCCAGTTCTGGCTACTCACATTTCACAAGCAACAAAAGACCTCGAAACTGTATTGATAAAGCCACTTGATGGCAAAACGTCTAAAATAAAGATACCCAGATGTTGCATATGTGTCTAATTCTGCATCTTGTCGGTATTGTATACCATTCATGTACAAAACTTTACCAGTACTACCTTTGTGGACGCCCAGTACAACCTTGTGGAGCCCCAATACCACCTTTGTGGAGCCCTAGTACCACCTTTGTGGAGCCCCAGTACCACCTTGTGGAGCCCCAGTACCACCTTGTGGAGCCCTAGTACAACCTTGTGGAGCCCCAGTACCACCTTGTGGAGCCTCAGTACCACCTTGTGGAGCCCCAGTACTACCCTTGTGGACCCCCCAATACTACAGTTGTGGACCCCCAAGGGTTCACGGACCACAGGTTGGGAACCGCTGTTTTAGACAAGGAAAAAACGTTGATCTGATTATTAATTATCGCTCGTGTATGACAAGAGAACCAAAGGATCACAAATGAATATAAACCACAATTATTTGCCGTTTTGTGGTTAATCAGATTAAAACTCTGATGTTGACAGCCAGTTGTCTGCCTCCCCTCTCATCTGCGACTGCTTGACAAAGTAGAGAACAGAGCAAGACGTCTCATCTCTCGCCTGGACCCATTCTGGATAGATCTGTCATTTCAGCAGAGCCTTCAACACAGGAGGGATGTGGGTGGCCTTACTGTTATGTACAAGGCCAATATTGTCAAAGTACCACACTTGGATCCACTTCGAGGACAGCGAGAAACAAGCTTCTATACCACAAGACGGGCAGAAAGCAGCAACTTCACTCTGGCGCTGTACCCTTCTCCAAAACATTACTTAATCTGAGATCATTTATCTCCAGGATGACTTCAAGTCTGGTACACATTCAAACAGCATTGTGATGTCAACGAGATAAAGTCAGTTGATCAAATGAAAATACTGGGGAACAGATGGCTCCAACTTCATCCTGTTCCCTACTTGTATGTTTCATAACAGGTAGAGGTGCAACCCTGCTCTTAGCTTGTCAATAAAGTTAGGAATCCTTAACCTGTAAATAGCTTGTCAATAAAGCTAGGGATCCTTAACCTAACCTTGTCAAACTCTATGTAAAAAAAAAAAAAAAAAAAAAAAAAGCAGCAAGTTCAAGGTTTAATTAGGCCTGGATTGAACCTATTTGAAAGAAAGTAATATTAGACAGTTCCAAACTACAGGTAAGAAGAACGTGGCTTAGTTGACAGCTTCCTCAACTCGCATACTGACGGGATCGCTTCTCAGCACGGACGAAACGTTGGCGATGTTTCCTTACACATGCTGTGGAAAATTACATTTATCTGGATATAACATAAGGTACATACCAGTAAATGGTAACAAAGATAACTATTATTTATCAAAGTTACATAGACAAGTAGGAATTTTGGGACACCTAGGTCACAAAAAATGTCCCCCTTCGATACCTACAACTGTCATATCCACAAGTTGCTCTAGACCTATATTAATTACAAATGAAATGTACATACACATCAGGAATTCTGGTAAATATATAAATTTGTGGACTGTATATTAAAATTAATAAATGATTACATATACACATTTATAAAACAGAAGGAGAATATATGTTAATCACAACACTCACCAATTTGACTGGAGATTAATGTGTATCATACTCAAAAAACCTCACTGTCTATCCATGAAAATAACTGGCCAGAGTTACAACATAAACAGACTTATCTGAGGCTCCTGGAGCTGTCTTGTCCAGTCGCCTGATATCTCAAGTTATGCAGGGTTGCACATCCAACAATTTCGGCTCCTATTTGAGAGGCTTTAAGCCCAATATAACCTCTAGAACACGAAAATTCTTCCGATTATTCACTAACGTTTCTCTCCCCATTCAAAAACCAATGGCGACTGCCCAGTGCAGGCGCAGAGCCTCCCTGTCGGCTCCATTCTCTTCTTTTAAAAATACATACATTTTATTTTTCCGGAAAATATTATTTTCCACACATGCTGTCCCTGCTCACCTAGCATTAACTAGGTACCTGCTGTCGTGAGCAGCACCCTGGGGAGGGGAGAGAAGATTAAGTGATAAGGTCCCCGTTGATACACTGAATTTATTGGGTTATTCTAGGTAGTTAACCCAGTATAACAATATCTTATCTTATGAAAATAATCCAAAGACAAAAGTTTCTGCAGATTGACACAAATAATCAAATGTTAAATTCGGGTTATATGTCACGTTAGTAGTCTGGTAAATAATGTTATAAGCAAGTAAGTTTATTTATGCACAGACACACAGAAGTACAGTTATCATAAATAATAATAATAATAATAATATAAAAAAAAAAAAATAATAATAATAATAATAATAATAACAATAATAATAATAATCTTTATTTACTACAAGTACATGTACAAGGTATACAGACCAGCTGATATCAGTGACATACTGCTACTGTACTACATAAAAAGCCGCTTGTTATCTGGAGAGAGAGTTTATCTGGAGAGAGTTCCGGGGGTCAACGCCCCCGCGGCCCGGTCTGTGACCAGGCCTCCTTAGGTCAGTGTCCCAGGATGCGACCCACACCAGTCGACTAACACCCAGGTACCCATTTTACTGATGGGGAACTAGACAAGGTGGAAAGAAACACGTCCAATGTTTCTACTTAGCTGGGAATCGAACCCAGGCCCTCACCGTGTGAAGCGAGAGCGTTAACCACCAGGCCACCACATGCAGAGCATTTCGGAAAAATTAGGTCAGTTTTGTCCCAGGATGCGACCCACACCAGTCATACTAGCACCCAGGTACCCATTATTACTGATGGATGGACATGGACAACTGGTGTAAGGAAAGACGCCCAATGTTTCTACCTCGCCGGGAATCGAACCCTGACACTCACCTTGTGAAGTGAGAGCTCTTGCCACCAGGCCACGGGGCACCGAGAATACTTTAATCCCTATAATATAGGAAACACACCGGGACTCAGCAAAATATACTGTAATCTGTTTTATGTTTAATTTTTCACCATTTTATGCTTATAGTATTTTATAGAAAAGATGATAACCTTTGTATGATAAACTATGGTAATAATACCAATACATAACCAAAGTATCCAAAAAAGTATCCAAAACGGTTGGGATCCTCTCCAAGGTACGATACTATGTGCTGCAAAATGCCCTTCTCACACTATACCATTCATTTATCCATACCTCACCTATGCTATTTGTGCTTGGGGATCAACTGTAGCAACACACCTAAAGCCAATAATAACCAACAAAAAGCCGCAGTAAGGAATAATCACTAAATCCCATCCTGGCAACACCCCCCCCCACTCTTCATAGATCTAAGCTTACTCCCTGTTCAGTACATCCACACTTACTACTGTGCGATCTACATCTACAGGACCTTAAATTCCAATATTAACCTTGACCTAAAACGCTTTCTGGATAGTTGTGACAGAACCCACAGGCATAACACCAGACACAAACATCTCTATGACATTCCCCGTGTCCGACTAAACCTTTACAAAAATTCAATGTATGTCAAAGGCCCTAAAATCTGGAACACCCTACCTGAAAACTCTAGAACTGCAGACACATTCATCACCTTCAAAACTACCATTAGAAAACATCTTATCTCCCTGATACACCCCTTCAACTAATTACACGAATACCACCTGGTGGTTCACACTTACACTCACTCACCCATTTGACCATAAACATAAATATCAATCTCAATCGTAAAATAATGCATCCTAACTAGTCATAAGTTGGCCTGTGATACTCCAATACTGAAACTATGTATTGTGCCAAAACAAAAGCATTCACATTGCTAAACTCACAAACTAGTATTTAGTCACTTAGCCATAATACCAACTTACCTCATAATTTGTAATATTTTAAATTTAAGAATTAATCTAAGTCTGCCCGAAATGCCTAGCCATGCTAGCAACAGGAGACAAATAGTCAAAATCAACAAAACGAAATCAGAACCCCTGCCGATAACATGTGGAGTTCCCCAAGGTAGTATTCTGGGTCCCTTATTATTCTTATGTTATGTCAATGACATGCCTATCAGTGTCAAGTGCAAACTCCTACTGTATGCAGATGACAGTGCCCTGTTAGTGTCAGGTAAAGATCCACAAGATATAGCTAATGTTTTAACACTGGAACTGGAGTCCTGCAGCAAATGGTTAGTAGACAACAAACTATCATTACACCTCGGGAAAACTGAAGCCATTCTCTTTGGCACGAAACATAAACTGAGAAGGGTAAATAATTTTAATGTTCAGTGTAATGGGGAGCCCATCACTTTGGTTTCTTCAGTAAAATATCTGGGAATCCCCTTTGACCCATGCATGTCAGGAGAATTGATAGGGAACAGTGTAGTAAAGAAAGCGAATGCCAGACTGAAGTTCCTGTATAGACAAGCACAGTGTCTACCTACTGAGGCTCGCAGGACCCTATGTCTAGCCCTTATACAATGCCATATGGATTACGCTTGCTCTTCATGGTACTCTGCCTTGACAAAAAAAACTGAAAGATAGACTGCAAATCACCCAGAACAAAATCGTAAGATTCATCCTGGGGCTGGGACCAAGAGAACCTGTAGGCCAGGATGAATTACAGCAGTTGGATATGCTGAATGTTGAAGACAGAGTAAAACAACTGAAGCTAAATCATGTTTATAAAATTGCTGACAAACAGTGTCCAGAATATCTTGCTGTCAATTTTGTCAAGGCTGGGAACCAAAGCAATCATAGTACTAGGGGGAGAGAGCACAACTTTGTAGTACCCACAGTCAGTGGCCAGGCTTCAAACACCTTTTATTGTACAGCAATAAAGGAATGGAACAGACTACCCGCACATGTCAAAGCCAGTCATAGCATGAACCAGTTCAAGAAGAGTGCCAAAAGCTGTCTGATGAATGTAGCTACAGAAAGGGAGGGGAATGATTTTCTATTTTTTAGCTAACATACGTGTAAATTTTACCTTATTCCTAGTAATGACCCTCGTATTGTAGATAGTCTTAATGACCCTCGTGTAGTAGATAGCCTTTTTAGTATAATAATAAGATGTTATCTTCATTATATAATAATAAGAAAATATTATAACCTTTATATTATAATAATAAGGTAAAAGGACCCCAATGGAAAAAGTACTTTGTCTGCTTTTTTGGGTTACCCGGGTTTTCCCAATAGTGCTTGTTTGATAATTCTATGTAACTGTTTTTGTGTTTTACCTGAATAAACTTTTTACTTACAAATAATATATTAGGGTTGACTTAGAATAATATTCTCTTTTTCTGTTTTCGGCGGAAAATCCTTAAAGAAATTTAAAATATTTTTGGGGCTTCCATTTTCATTCGCATTGTTACCGACTGCGGGTAAGACACATTTGCTTTATATTTGGGGCTACATTTTAAGGGTTCTTTACAGACTATATTTTTTAAAATTTTAAAAAGTTTGAGATGAAAATATATTATAGCCATTACGAGGGAATTTTTTGTAGAGAATAAGAGCCCCGCCCCTCCCGCTCTCTAATCCCTTCGCAGTTTGTTTTAAAAATTCCCCACTTGGGACTTTTTTGATAAAAAATCAAGGCTGAAAACGCCGTATTATCAGTTTTCTTCGATAAGCGTGATGCATTTCTTTTTAAATTAAAAATCTTTCTCAAGATCCTTACTCCCCCAAACCCCCAAAAAATTTACTGAATAACTAAAACCTTAAAAATTGTAATCTTAAATGTTTCTCACAATTTTACCATAAATGTTAAAACCTAAGACCCAATCTAACTTTATTTTTTTTTTTAAAACACTACCTAACAAATCATACCTAACTAAATGAACCATATGCCCTGTCATGTAATATCACTTGTGTTTTATAGAATCTGTTTCTTAATGTTTTACAGATTTATCAGTTATTTTATCTTAAGTTAATTTTAACCCACCCCGTAATGTAGCATATAAGGGGTTTTTGGCATGTGTCATCTGTTTTTTTTGTCCCTCGTTGGTGCACAAATGGAAATAAATAAAAAAAATGTGGTAGGGGAAAAAAATAGCAAATACTAGTGGGTTTTTAAATGGTCTAAAAGAGTTGTTTTTCAACATTTTGCACTGTGGACCAGTTAAAATAGGAGAGAATATTTGTGGACCGCTAAGGCTGAAATAAAATTATTATTTTTATTTAATTTAATATTAATTTTTTTATTTTGTGTTTTAGTTTTTAAAATCCAATAATAAAAATTAAATAACCAGAAACCGAACAGTAAAAAAAAAATGTAAAAAGAAAAAGTTTTTAACTTTTAAAGCTATATTTAATTCAAATTTGATTTTATTTAATTAAGAAAATTAGTGTGAACTTGGATGCTTCTTTCCTAAAATTTTGTTAACTGTGGCTCCCCCGTGTTCCAGCCGGTCTCCAGCCGTGTTCAGCGTGTTCCAGCCGTGGCTTCCCCGTGGTCCACCCATGGCTCCAGCCGTGGCCCCAGCCGTGGCTCCCCCCCGTGGCTTCACCCGTGGCCCCAGCCGTGGCTCCAGCCGTGGTCCGCTGTGGCTTCAGCCGTGGTCCAGTGTGGCTTCAGCCGTGGCTCCACCCGTGGCTCCAGCCGGGGCTCCAGCTGGGGCTTCAGCCGGGCCCCCAGCCATGGCCCCAGCCTTTGGGCTCCGCCGTGGCCCCACCCGTGGCTCCAGCCGTGGCTAGCCGGGGGCTCCAGCCGTGGCTCCAGCTGTGGCTTCAGCCGTGGCTCCAGCGTGGCTCCGCCGTGGCCCCGCCGTGTCTCCCCCGTGGCTCAGCCGTGGTTTCACCCCGTGGCTCCACCCGTGGCTCCAGCGGTGGGCTCCGCCGTGGCTCCAGCCGTGGCTCGCCGTGCTCCAGCCGTGTCCCCCCCGGTCTCCAGCCGTGGCTTCGCTGTGGCCCCAGCCGTGGCTCCGCCGGGTCCACCCGTGGCTCCACCCGGGCTCCGCCGTGGCTCCGCCTTTGGTACCCCCCGTGGCTCCGCGTGTTTCTGACGACCAAGGCTGCATTGAATCCATTCGGTTTCTCTGTTTGGTTTTTATCACTACGGGCTGAAAAATCTTCTACATCATAAAGTGGGAAAAAACTAAAAATTTTTTATAGCCTATAACTGAGGAAGATTTATTACAACCCAGGATCCAAATGGCCTGTTATCCTGGGTGAAAAGGGAGCAAAATAAACACAGAAAAAAAAAATTTTTGACTTTATTACCCTTCACCAATTTAAAAGCAATTTTTACACTATTACAGTGATAGGTATTAGTGCACTCCACGGAAAGAAAGGGCGGAATAAAACCCAAAAGAGGCAGCCCGTGCTTAAACCCAGCTCTAGAAGGGGAAATGACAAGGGCAGCGGAGGTGGTACCCCATACCTCCGATTGCCAAACCACTTTCTTATTGGCGGGAAAACCTGGTCACTAGTTGAACGACGGGGCCCCATCATCAATTCAGCAACCGGTTTGTTTTGGGGGAGATAGCTTTAAATGAGGGGTGTACATGCGCCAAAATTAAAGGTTACGTACTTTTTGCATGCCACAGATATTCTTTTTTCCAGTGATATCCAAAATTGAGTCAGTGGGTAAGAATTGCATTTTAGAAACTTAAGGAAACCAAAATACATATGACTTCCCAGTAGACACGGATTTAAGAGGAAAGAGCCCTTCTAGATGAGGGGGCAGATTTTTTTCGTATAAAGAGGAAAAAATGACTGGAGAATGAGCTACAACGAATGGAACTTTCAGCACCAAGAAATTGAGGAATACAGATGTTGAGAGATCAGAGGAAGAGAGAGAAACAAAAATACTTCTCTTAACAGATTGTACATAGTACAAAATCTTGCAGAACTATTATACACAGAAGACAATAGAAGATGAGGTATCAACGAAAAGTCTTTGAATAAGGTATCCAAATAGTCTAATTCCTCATTTTTCAGTACTGTATGTCATTATTTTAGTGATACTTGTCCGACACAGCAACATAATGGAATCTTGATGCAGAGGATTTCTACAACCTACTTGCTATCTCCTGATCCAACTCTTGGAAATGACCTACTTTCACTAGTGGGTCAGCCCCACTTGTGACGGGACTTCAAATGCTGCGCCCCATCTGACTCCACTAGTTGGGGGCTAATTCCCTATTCATTCATCATTTATCATTTTTGTAATGTTAAAAAGTCTTGGTTAACGAACGTCTTCAAGTAAAGATCCCCGGATGTTAACACGTGTGATTCCTCAGTTTAGCATAAGTAAATACTTGGGCAAGTGGGAAGTTAGGGTGAAGACCAATGGGGAAATAGGATCTGACTGCCACGTTGGCAGAAGGGAAAAACCCCGGGTGAGGTACCCTAGGGCATCATGGAGTGAGTTCCCATGGGGGTATCAGGAGTGAGGTACCATGGAGTGTGGTATCCATTAGAGGGGGGTAGTTAAAGTGAAGGTTAATAAACGGATGGTAATTTTTTAGCACAATTGTTTTAAAACGAGTGGGGTAGCACTGGGGAGGGAATCACAGCATACATAAATTGATATACAAGTTCCTCTACTAACGGAAATAAATTTTTCCATAGAAGTGTAGGGGAAAGTGGGTGGGCCTGGCTGTGTAAAAAATAAAACAATGATCTCAGATAGCGCAGTGAAAAATGTATTTTGAAAATCAGTGTATATCTTGGTAACAGTGTACAGCATACAAAAAAGGGAAATTTAAATAATAAAAATATAATAAAAATAAAAATAAAAATAAAAAAATAATAAAAATTTTAATAAAAATAAAAGTGAGTGTGGCAGTGGGGTAAGTCTTGCCCTCCACCACCTGACCACCACCCAATCTGCAAACTTGGTTTATAAATTCATCTTGCATATTACTGGCACCAGCAAAAAGAAAGGTAAAGTGGAAATTAGTTTTTTCCCTGGATACGAGTGTGTAGGATAAAGACAGGATGTCAGCACAGCATTTGGGACAGTAAAAAAAAAACCTTGGGGAAAGGGAAAACCAAAATCACATGCAATCTATGCTTTTTCCAAACACAATATCTCTTTTATAGACTAAATTTCAGCCCCAAAAAATGACCCCAAAAAAGCAAGGGGTTTGGGCAGTATCAGAAAAGGTACTAAGGGAAAAATAAATGATAAAAAAATCAAGAAAACAAGAGACCTTTAGTTGTCTACAAAAATATATAAAACATGGGAGCAAATATAGAGTACCAAAAAAAGTGAAAGCCCTACCACAACAGATGACCGAAACTATCTAGTCACCCACGGGGCTAAGCCAGCCCATCCCCCAGTTAGCCATAAAACCCCAGTGCTGGTGCTGGCCCCCGGCTCAGCCCCGCCCCAGGTGACTCAGCCCGCCCCGCCTTACTGGCCAATTCTGGGACCCCCCACAACCACCCACTAAACCGTTTTATACAACCCATTGCAAAGACCGTGGCCCACGTAAGTTGTTGGGAGGAGTTCCTCCTTCTTCCCCTATGAGAAAAGTAGATGGAAACCCGGCGGGGGGGCCCGGGTTGGTATGGGATTTAGTTTAGTCCCCGAACCCCCGAAAAATTTCAACCACCTCCCAACAATTCTCAACCAAAGGTGAATTTGTGCAAAAATTATGCTTGGGGCATCTGTAGCATTGTTCAGGAAAAAAAGGGACATGCAAATTTTGAGCATCCCAAAAAATGTGCGACCTCCTGTCTAAAGGGTGTGTCGTTTTCTTCCCTTTTTTTCTTTCACCAAAATGTGGCCTTTCCCCGGTCCTCCAGAAGCAGTGTTACAACATGATGCCCTAAACCTCTAAAAGGGGGCCGGAGGCCAGACCCCAAAAAAGGACAAACAATATAGTAAGCAACCCAACTCAGGTGATTTTTCTGTGGCAGGAAACGGAAAAAAAAAAAATGGAAGGAAATAACAAAAATAGTCACCACCCTTTGGAGCCTTGTTTGGGTGGGGCGCAAACCAGTGGCCCCCCTTGGCCCCCCAGAATTACAACTATGATGCCAAAAACAAAATCACCCCAACAAACACAGTAAACCTCGTTTTTATTTGCTAATAAACCATCCCGAACAACAAAATACCTTTTGTATCCACCAAAAAACAAAAAAAAAATTTTATCAATGGACTTCAGAGGAGTTAATGCTGTTTGAGCCTTCAAGAGGGCTCACAAAAAAGATCCTTTTACGTGAAATTGGATAAGTGGTTACAAACCCTTTTTTGATTTCGACAAAATGAAAAAGGCAACAAGGGGGGGTTTGGGTGTATGTCAAAAGAGTCCCTCTCTGATGGAGTTGTGAAAACCACAAATGGGTGTTTAAGTTCTACAATAAAGACGGAACCAAAACCCGTCATTGGGTTGTATTAAGCCCCGATGCAACCTCCAACAGTTCAAGGAACAGCTACTGAAATTGATTACTGTCTGGAAAACCTTCAGCTCCCTCCCCAAACATTTTTGTTTTGGGGTTTTCAACCTAAGGCATACAAAAGGGGAAAATGTGCAAATAATGTTTTGCTAAAACAATCCCCCGGGGGAGCACAAAATGAAAGGTACCCCACACATGAGTACTAGTCTTTTGCGAAAAAAAACACCTTAAGCCAGCAGATGTGGAGCCAAAAAGGTAGAAAAAACACTTTTACCTTTTTCTTCACAAATTGAGAACCTGTAAGAGACTAAGAAAATCAAAAACAATAATTCGATTCCAACCTTCAAAAATCTTTGAGTACATGATAGGGGGCCCGATCAGCAGAAAGCCCCTTTTCCTGTGAAGGGGTCTTCACAAAAACCAAAATTCAACAACAAGGACTCAACTGGGCCGGTAAAACATGTCCTAAACGAAAATATTGGGAAGATGTCTAAATGACATGGATCCAAAACCCGTGCCTTGAAAGGGCAACTGCCCGGCAGCTGAAAAATGTTTAGGCATATTCCCCCCAAGAAAGAAGAAGAGCAGGAGTAATGGAGAGAGAAAAACACTCCCTCTAAGAGGCGACGAAGAGTCATGAGTCCTAGGAGTGTGAATACTGATCACGAAAAAGGGGGCGCTGCCCGGGGAAGTGTAAAATATCGAATTAAGTTAAAACCTTCAGGAACCCGGAGAAAAGGAGTTAAAGCTATTAGTGAAAATTTAAGAAAAATTTAAAATATTTCTTTTCATATGCCATAACCAAGGCAAATCACACATCTAGTATCGGGCCCTTACTCGCAGGATGGGACTTAACAGATGCAACAAGGAAATGAGTGAAAAATTGAAATCCCAGTCGACTCTGTGTTTAGTGAACCCCCTAATCGGTTGAGGATCGCGCCCAAAAAGATTTTTCATGAAAGCCCCAAAAAATCCCTTAAAAGTTGCCGATTTCCGACATTTCCTAACTCCGATAGATTTTGTAAAAGCCATTTACACATGCCCTGCATCAGCCCCGGGCCCAGACTCTGGAACTCTGTTTTATTGAATGCAAAAACCCCCCTTTGTGTGCCCCCAAAATTTTACTATGGGGAGGAGCTTTGGGCAGGGTGAAATTCCACAGTCACTTAAAACGAGGATTAGCCCCCCTAAAGGTGGTAGCAAAACATTAGCTAAGAACTATAACAATAGCTCTGAAAATCCCACATCACAAAAATCTTTGAAAGAGTGCTAGAAGAGGATTGCAAAACACCTGGATTCCCCAAAAACTGACAATCCCGGGGAAAATGGGGTTGGGCAGGTCGCTCCTGCCCCCACAAAAATGGTCACTATGTATGGCCTTGGATGCACTAGAAGAAAAAACAGAAATTTCAGATGTAATATACCGACTTTGCAAAGCATTTGACAAAAGGATCATGGCTAATAAAACCCTAAAAAATGCTAAAAGGGGGTAATGGGAAAGTGGGGAGATGGATTTCAATTCCCAACAAAACGAAAAAAAGATATGGGCAACAGGTTAAATGGGGCTGCCCTAGTGAGAGCTCTGCTTACAAGGCACATACTCGCCCCCATCTTATTCCCCCATCCTTTTTCGAATAGACAGATTTATAATCACTGCACCCTAAACTCTTTCGGAGATACTAGGATCTGCATGAGGCTTTTTCTCTGCTGAGGACGCGGTTAAACCCCCAAGAAGATATAAACAAAATTTTCCAGTGGGCAAGGTAAATATTGATGTTTAATGAGGACAAATTCCAACTACTCCGTTTTGGAAAACTGGAGGAGATAATACTGAAAAAGAGTATATACAGACTCGGCCCTACAATAGAGCGGAAAAATAATGTAAGGGGCCTGGGAAAAGTAATGTCTGAGGATCTCACTTTCAAGGGTACAACAGGTCACGATGCACGTGCAAAGAAAGATAGGATGGTAAGGAACGTTTAAAACGAGGATGCCCGCCAATGATGATCCTTTTCAAATCACTTGTTTTCTAGGGGGTACTGTGTACTTAACACTCCTTCAAAGCAGGTTAAATCGCAGATTAGAGAGTGTACAGAGATCCTTTACTGGCGTAAAGTTCTGTAAAACCTTAATCTGGGAACGCTTGGAAGCATTATTTTTTACTCTTGGAACGCAGGGGGGGAGAGATATATCTTTAAACTCACTTGGAAAATCTGGAGGAATGGTCCCAAATCTGACACGAAAAAACCCTACGAAAGTAAAAAACTGGGCAGGCGATGCAAAAAGTCCCCCTAAAAAGTAGGGGCGCCTTGGTCATAAGGGAAAAAACACCTAAGGTCCGGGGCCCAAAACTGTTTAACCCTCCCATCACGCATTAGAGGAATTGCCAATAAACCCCTGGCTGTCTTCAAGAAAGAGCTGGACAGAAACCTAAAGTCAGTGCCGGATCAGCCGGGCTGTGGGTCGTACGTTGGACTGCGTGCGGCCAGCAGTAACAGCCTAGTTGATCAGGCCTGATCCATCGGGAGGCCTGGTCATGGCCCGGGGCCGCTGGGGCGTTGATCCCCGGAATACCCTCCAGGTAACCAGATAACCTCCAGGTAATCCAGTTACTGGGGAAAGACAGCCGCTGGGAAAGCTCTCTGCTGACTAGACCTGACGCTAGGTTCTATGGAAAGGCACAGCTGACCCATACCTCAGGTGATTAAATCTGCATTCTAGGCAAAGATTAGAAAGGTACCATTTAAGGGACTTGGCTTCATTGTAACATCATGCAGAGACTTTATTCTGGGGCCCACCCATAACCCTAGCAAGGCCGAGATAATCATCAAGCGTTGGAGGAGCATTGCTATTGTCCTGGGTGAACACAAGGCGCTGGGGTGAGGGGTGGGAGAGGCAGTTTGACGCAGTAATGGTGAGGGTAAATGAGGTGTGGTGACAGTGGAGCAACAACAGTGCAGAGGGATGGTTGGATCTGACTGCTACCAGCGGATGTGCTGCAGCTGGCTCAGGGTTGTCACTTGTATCTCAAACAGACCGTAGTGACCACCAGACATGACAACTTATGTTCCCCAATTTCCACAGACAGTAAATAATTCTTTCATCATTTAATATAACATAAGTCTTTCCAGAGCCTTGACAGTATAAAACAATATAGCATTACTGAAAGACAAACTAGAAATTACCCAGAAGAAAATAGTGAGACTCATTCTGGGCCTGTGTCCAAGAGAGAATTACAACTGGAAATACTTCTTACTGAACATAGGGTGAGGTAGCTGAAGCTGAGTCATGTTTAAAAAATTACTAACAGTGTCCAGCGGAATTTCGCTGCGAATCTTGTCGAGATTAGGAACCAAAGTTACTGAAGTACTAGAGTAAGTGTAGTATGTACAGTAGGTGGCCAGGCCTCAAAGACCTCTTGCACAAAAAAAAAAAAGAAAAAAAAAAGAGGAAAGGACTGCCTGTCCATGTCAAGACAAGACTTAGCAAGAAACAGTTTAGCAAAAGAATGAGTGAAACTACAGAAAAGAAAGAAAGTGGTTTCTTATTTAGTTAACATTCGTGTAGCTATTATGTTTAGCTGATTGTTCTCTAATGTTTGTGTAATTTATTCAATATATTTTATTCCTATTGTATTTCTTTTTATTGTAACTAATTTTCATGAATGTGATTTACTCAAATTATTTCAATTTTATTCTTATGATTTGGATAGATTTTCACTGTATTTAATAATTAGGCTGCTTATTAATATTACATAGACCATAATGGAAATAAATCACTAACTTGTGCTATTATTTTCTTAGTTAATTTACACATATTACTATGTAAGATAATTATAATCACCCAAAACTTGTGTGTAACTGCACTAATGTAAATTGTACCCAAGTAAATTTACTTCAAAAGTTCCTTTGACGAGGTTCTGGAAGTAGATTAGGTGGAGGAACAACACTGGATGCGAAGAATAAAAATTCACAGTACGGTGGCTGGAATGTTTGATCAAAAAACCTACACTGAGAAGAGGCCCATTATAACGACTTTCCGGTCCCTCCTGGACCATTGTCAAACCGCAAGTGACAGTGGTCCAGGACGGACCGAAATGTCACCAGTGCGGGAAGCAGCGACTTTAAGGTTAGGGTAAATTATCTGTCAGTTTTTTCACTGGTCTTGTGAGATGGTGGAATTAAGATGGAAAAAACAGAGATGACTCATTCAAGAATGTTGCACTTACACATACCTTTTGTATTGTATACACTGGAAGGAGCTTTCCAGGTAATGTTGGAGTTATGGTTTCAGACAAGGTTGAAAACTGTTCAGTTGTTGGGTTTCATATCTGTCAGACTTGTGTGCAGTTAACTGAATTTTAGCCGTCTGCCCCTTGTATGATGACTGTTGCATGCCATCTCTGCAAAAAATTGAGAAAGTTAGACACAACAAGAGTACAGAAAAAAAAGCCTTAAACATTCTCTAGCCCACCACCACCTCACCACCACCTTATTACGTTCACCTTCACCCATTTGCCATAAAAGACTCACCTTCACCCACCACCCCCACCCTCAACCACAAGCCCACCTCGCCCACAAGCCCATCCTCATCACCACGTAACAGGGACCCTCTATTATTAAGTTACACGCAACTGATAAAGATAATAGTAACTAATGACAAGTGAATGTGTAGATGTGTCACAACAAGCTACTCAGACCCCCGTCCCCATGCCAACCCCAAGCTCTCACCCCCACCCCACGCCCACCCCTACCCCCACCCCAACGACCCCCCCACACGCCCACCCAACGCCTCGTTGATTTTCCACTCAAACCGTTCCATCATCCTCTCACACCCGTCCCAGGAAGCCCAACACCACACCAGGATGCCAACACCACCACCAGGATGCCAACACCACCCACCATTCCTGGAGTGGAACACGGGTCGAGGCCTCCACTCCAAAACAACAGATACAGATACTAATGCCGGAAAAAAATCCCCCCACAGTACCAACAAACCCACCGTCATGCATTCTTTGCAATATACAGGGTCTAAAACCAAACAACAAAACAACAAAAACCTTTCATCCGTGGACTGCTTGCAGGGCCCAAAGGGAATGTTCGCGCTTTCACTGAGACCCACAAAGGATCACTTGGACAACGAATATGGACCCCAGGTTACACCTATACAGATGTGACGAGGAACAGCAAAAAAAGGGGGGGTTGGCCTTACATTGCAGAGTCACTTGTTTTCACAGAACTGCTTAATGCCTCAAATGATGTAGTGGAAGTTTTAGCAGTAAAGATCGAGAACCAAAACCTAGTCATTGTGGTAGTCTACAAGCCTCCGGATGCAACATCCCAGCAATTCCAGGAACAGCTGTTAAAAAATTGACCACTGTCTGGAAAATCTTCCAGCTCCTGCACCCAACATCTTGCTCCTGAGGGATTTCAACTTAAGGCACCTAAATGGAGGAATATAGCAATAATATTGTTGCAGTAATAACACCAGGAGGCAGCTCTGATGAAAACTCACACTCACATGAACTTTTAAATCTCTGCACAAAATTCAATTTAAACCAGCAAATAATAGAGCCTACTAGACTGAAGAATACACTAGACCTCATCTTCACTAACAATGTGATCTGATAAGAAATGTCACCATATAAAAAACAATATACTCAGATCACAAACATAATTGAGGTTCAGACATGTATGCGTGGAGCCCCAGACCGACATAATGAGATTAGTCACGAGGGAGCATTCACCATATTCAACTTCAATAACAAAAACATAAAGTGGGAAAAAGTAAACCAAGTCCTAACGATATAAGCTGGATGATATACTAAAGCAACACAGACCCCAACTTATGCCTAGAACAGATTAACTTGGTGGCACTCGATGTATGCACAGGCTTATTCCTCTAAGAAAAAGGAGGAGTAGATGTAAAATAGAAAGAGACAGGCGCTCCCTTTACAGGCGACGGAAAAGAATAACAGAGCGGCTAAAAGAGGTCAATATATCTGAAATGCGTAGGGAGACACTAGTCAGAGAAATAGCAAGCATCGAACTTAAGCTAAAGGAATCTTATAGGAGTCAGGAATCGCGGGAAGAACTAAAAGCCATAAATGAAATCGAAAGAAACCCAAGTATTTCTTCTCCTATGCCAAATCAAAGTCGAGAACACGTCCAGTATTGGGCCCTACTTAAACAAGATGGGTCCTACACAGATGACAGCAAGGAAATGAGTGAGCTACTCAAGTCCCAATATGACTCAGTTTTTAGCAAGCCGCTAACCAGACTGAGAGTCGAAGATCAAATGAATTTTTTATGATAGAGCCACAAAATTTGGTTAACACAGCCTATCCGATGTTATCCTGACGCCAAATGACTTCGAACAGGCGATAAATGACATGCCCATGCACTCTGCCCCAGGGCCAGACTCATGGAACTCCGTGTTCATCAAGAACTGCAAGAAGCCCCTATCACGAGCCTTTTCCATCCTATGGAGAGGGAGCATGGACACGGGGGTCGTCCCACGTTACTAAAAACAACAGACATAGCCCCACTCCACAAAGGGGGCAGTAAAGCAACAGCAAAGAACTACAGACCAATGCACTAACATCCCATATCATAAAAATCTTTGAAAGGGTCCTAAGAAGCAAGATCACCACCCATCTAGAAACCCATCAGTTACACAACCCAGGGCAACATGGGTTTAGAACAGGTCGCTCCTGTCTGTCTCAACTATTGGATCACTTCGACAAGGTCCTAATGCACTAGAAGATAAAAAGAATGCAGATGTAATATATACAGACTTTGCAAAAGCCTTCGACAAGTGTGACCATGGCTGTAATAGCGCACAAAATGCGTGCTAAAGGAATAACAGGAAAAGTCGGTCGATGGATCTATAATTTCCTCACTAACAGAACACAGAGAGTAGTCGTCAACAGAGTAAAGTCCGAGGCAGCTACGGTGAAAAGCTCTGTTCCACAAGGCACAGTACTCGCTCCCATCTTGTTCCTCATCCTCATATCCGACATAGACAAGGATGTCAGCCACAGCACCGTGTCTTCCTTTGCAGATGACACCCGAATCTGCATGGCAGTGTCTTCCATTGCAGAAACTGCAAAGCTCCAGGCGGACATCAACCAAATCTTTCAGTGGGCTGTAGAAAACAATATGAAGTTCAACGATGAGAAATTTCAATTACTCAGATATGGTAAACACGAGGAAATTAAATCTTCATCAGAGTACAAAACAAATTCTGGCCACAAAATAGAGCGAAACACCACGTCAAAGACCTGGGAGTGATCATGTCGGAGGATCTCACCTTCAAGGACCATAACATTGTATCAATCGCATCTGCTAGAAAAATGACAGGATGGATAATGAGAACCTCAAAACTAGGGAGGCCAAGCCCATGATGACACTCTTCAGGTCCACTTGTTCTATCTAGGCTGGAATATTGCTGCACACTAACAGCACCTTTCAAGGCAGGTGAAATTGCTGACCTAGAAAAATGTACAGAGAACCTTCACGTGCGCATAACGGAGATAAAACACCTCAATTACTGGGAGCACTTGAGGTCCTAAAACCTGTATTTCCTGGAACGCAGGCAGGAGAGATACATAATTATAATACACCTGGAAAATCCTAGAGGACTAGTACCGAACTTGCATACGAAAATCACTCACTACGAAAGCAAAAGACTTGGCAGACGATGCAACATCCCCCAATGAAAAGCAGGGGTGTCACTAGCACGTTAAGAGACCATACAATAAGTGTCATTGGCCCGAGACTATTCAACTGCCTCCCAGCATACATAAGGGGGATTACCAACAGACCCCTGGCAGTCTTCAAGCTGGCACTGGATAAACACCTAAAGCCGGTTCCTGACCAGCCGGGCTGTGGCTCGTACGTTGGTTTGCGTGCAGCCAGCAGCAACAGCCTGGTTGATCAGGCTCTGATCCACCAGGAGGCCTGGTCACAGACCGGGCCGCGGGGGCGTTGTCCCCCGGAACTCTCTCCAGGTAAACTCCAGGTAAAACCAGGACGCCCACACCACCACCAGGACGCCCACACCACCACCATGACGCCCACACCACCACCAGGACGCCCACACCACCACCAGGACGCCCACACCACCACCAGGATGCCCTCACCACCACCAGGACGCACACTCCACCACCAGGACGCCCACACCACCACCAGGACGCCCACACCACCACCAGGACGCCCACACCACCACCAGGACGACAACACCACCACAACCGGGACGGCCAACACCACACCCGGACGACAACACCACCACAACCAGGACGCCCACACCACCACCAGGACGCCCACACCACCACCAGGACGCCCACGCCACCACCAGAAATGAATCAAATATTTTCGCTCTAACTAGAGGCCGTCTTCAGGAGTCGTGACGAACATCTGCAGTTATTTTCGTCTTAGAAACTTTAACTAATTAAACATAATCTAGTAAGATACTAGACAACTCTGGGCAAGGTTTTTATAACGCTATGTCTTGATACACCACATGGCTTAGTAGTTATTTAAGTATAAATATATGGTAATGTCAGTGTGGCACCTTTGTGAGTGCCAGTGTGGCACCTTTGTGAGTGTCAGTGTGGCACCTCTGTGAGTGCCAGTGTGGCACCTCTGTGAGTGCCAGCGTGGCACCTCTGTGAGTGCCAGTGTGGCACCTCTGTGAGTGCCAGTATGGTTCATCTTGATAAATGTGTTTGTGGCATGCAAAGAGTACGTAACCTTTATTCGGCGCATGTACACACCCTCATTCACAGGCTATCTCCCCCAACCAGCGAACCAGGTTGCTAAGAGTTGATGATGGGGCCCCGTCATTCAACTAGTGACCAGGTTCTAGCCAATAAGAAGATGGTTTTGGCAATCGCAGAGGTTATGTGGGTACCGCTCTCCTGTCTGCCCTTGTCATTCCCATTCTAGAGCTGGTTGAAGCACGGTCTGCTATCTTGTGGCTTCTATTTCTGTCTTGCTTACCGTGGAGTGCACTATACTTATCACTGTACATAGTGTACATATTGCTGTTATAAATTGGTGAAGGATAATATAAGTCTAAACTTTTTCTGCTGTGTTTATTTTGCTCCCATTACACCCGGGATAACAGGCCATTTGGAATCCTGGGTTGTAATATGGGTAGCCTGTCCGAGATCTGGAGCTGGACTTAGAGAAACTGTTGAGCTTAGGGTGAAGCTCGTAGCGAGAACATTGTGCAGCTTGCTGTCTGGCATTGCTTTACAAATTTTGCGTGTCAGTTGCTTTATGGTCAGCCTTGCTATTGTGTGATCGTTCAACAGCTCGCTACTAGCTTGTTCGGTGTGCTCGCTTCGCTACAGTCAATTTTCTAGAACAGTGTAGCTGTCTGGCATTGCTTTACAAATTTTGCGTGTCAGTTGTTACTAGCCTGTTCGGTGTGGAGAATTTTGCAGTCAGCTTTGCTTGTATGCGTATTCTGCAATCGTACTGTGCATAGCTAAGCGTGTTCTGCAAATTAACGTGTTACGTTTGGGTATTCTGCAATCGTACTGTGCATAGCGAATAACTTATGCCACCTAGACGAGTCAGACGTCTGGTGTCGGCATATACTTTGCATAACCTACCTAAATTGTCCTTACAGCGTTGTTGGCAAATTGCTCGTTCCATTGGCATTAAATACAAACGCACTCTCACAGCTGTGCAACTGCGTTCACTGATTGCTGACAAACTTATAGAAGAAATGGCACATCAGACTCCTCCCTCTACGGGAGCTAGGGCAAAAACTCCTATGTTCTCGCACGAGGAAGATGATACACCTACGGAGCAAAATGGTCAGTATAGTGCAGCTGGGTTGTCTCAAGGTGAATCAGCGTCGTTGGCACTTGAGCTGGCAAAAATCAGTCTTTGAGCATTCGCAAGGGAAGAATTTGATAGGGAAAGAGAAAGGAGGCAGTTTTCGCATTCTGTAAATGATTTTAGTTTACAAAAAGCAGTACAGCTTGTTCCCCGCTTCAATGAGGCCGAACCAGAGCAATTTTTCGAAAGCTTCGAAAATCAGGCTCGAGCCTTGAGGTGGCCGGAACAGCATTGGGCATCGTTGGTTCATACAGCATTATTGGGTAAGGCACAGGAATTTACGTCAGTATTAAATGACGCTGAATTTTCTGATTATCAAGTAGTGAAAACCACAGTGTTGGGAGCATATAAGTGTATCCCAGCCAAATATAAAAAAAAAATTTAAGCTGGGCAGACGACAGCTTGGTCAATCCCTAGTGGACTTTGTGAGACAGCAAACCAAAGCTTTTACCAGCTGGTATAAAGCTCGTTCCATTGGCATTAAATACAAACGCACTCTCACAGCTGTGCAACTGCGTTCACTGATTGCTGACAAACTTATAGAAGAAGAGATGGCACATCAGACTCCTCCCTCTACGGGAGCTAGGGCAAAAACTCCTATGTTCTCGCACGAGGAAGATGATACACCTACGGAGCAAAATGGTCAGTATAGTGCAGCTGGGTTGTCTCAAGGTGAATCAGCGTCGTTGGCACTTGAGCTGGCAAAAATCAGTCTTTGAGCATTCGCAAGGGAAGAATTTGATAGGGAAAGAGAAAGGAGGCAGTTTTCGCATTCTGTAAATGATTTTAGTTTACAAAAAGCAGTACAGCTTTTCCCCCGCTTCAATGAGGCAAACCCAGAAAATTTTTTCCCCCGAAAGCTTAAAAAATCGGGGCTCGACCCCTTGAGGGGGCCCCGGAACAGCAGGGCAATCTTTGGGTTATACAGCCTTTTGGGTAAGGCCCGGGAAATTTAGTCAGTATTAAATGCCCCATGAATTTTCTGATTATCAATTATGAAAACCACAGGTTGGGAGCATATAAGTGTATCCAGCCAAATTATAAAAAAAAATTTTTAAGTGGGCAAACGACAGCTTGTCAATCCTATGGACTTTGTGAGACAGAAACCAAAGCTTTTACCAGCTGGTATAAAGCAAGGGGTGTCTCCCCTTTGGAGCTGGTGCAGTTTTTGATTGATAACCTGTGGATTCGTGGCCCAGAGGTTCGAGTCTTTCTGGGGATGTGATTAAAACCGCATTGGGAGGGGGCCAGGTTGGTGATACCTTCGAAACTAACCGCTCCTTTCCGAGGGGCCCCGTCCTTTTTTTAAACAGCCTGGCATGAGCAAGATCGTAAAACCTTAGGAATGAGTGCCACCCGGAGGGAGAAACGTTACGTCGCCAACTAAGCCCCCGGGTGAGCCACGCTTTTAACATTTTTGGTCCCCTGGGAGAGGAAAAAATATATGGTGCATCTCGACAACATTTCCCAGAGAGACACCAGCCAGAAGACCCCATTTGCACGTCGCAGGGATAAAAGGCAAGCCTGTCGTCTGCTTCCTCTAAAACAAAGTAGGTCACATCCGTCCCAATGCCCCATAAACCCCAACCCTTTGGGGAAATTTTAAATACCCCTGAACTGCCCCCTAGAGAAAGAAAAAGGTATGGCCCCTTATTTTTGCAAGAGTCAAATTTTCCCTTCAGGAAAATCAGAAACAAAAAAATATAGCCCTTTAGAGATAGGAAAATATTGCTCATTGAAAAGAGAAGGAATTTACCCTTTCAGAAATACTTCTTTGAATTCCTCGTTTTATTGGGGAAACATTTGGGGAGTTATATATTCTGTTCCTTTGCATTTTAAAAATTTTTGTCGTGCAAATTTACATGGGGACTTGACTGTAGGTGTTCAAAAGGATTCCCATGAAAGATGCCTGTTATTATGGGTAAAACATTACTATGTTAGTTCGTTCCCGAACCTATAATGATTAATTTTTCTCCCGGGTTGGCCATAAAATTGGGCAAATTCCAATTTTGAACTTTTATTTTTCATTCCCAAAAACCCAAAGTTTGTGGGTTTTTTCCCGTTCTCAAGGGGGGTTCATTGATGTTGGGGGAGGGGTCTTGATTTAGGGAAATTGGATCTGTGCTTCAGTTCCCAAATTAAGCCCGAAAGCCTTCCACCCCCCCTAGGGGCTGTAAATCCCCCGGGGTTTTTTGCTTCCCCCTTTTTATTTAATAAAAAATAAAGTTCCCCTTATTGGCGGGGGTGTTGGCGGTGGTGTTGCGGTGGGTTGGGTGGTGTTTGGGGGTGGTTTGGCGGTGGGTTGGTGGGGTTGGCGGTGTGTTGGGGTGGTGTTGGCGGGGTTTGGCGGTTGGTGTTGGTGGTGGTGGGGGTGGGGGTGTTGGGGTGTTGGGGGTGGTGGGGTGTGGTGGTGGTGGTGTTGGCGGTGGTGTTGGCGGTGGTGTTGGTGGTGGTGGTTGGTGGTGGTGGTGGTGGTGTTGGGGGTGGGTTTGGCGGTGGTGTTGCGGTGGTGTGGCGGTGGGGTTTTGGGGGTGGGGGGGGGTTGGTGGGGTTGGCGGTGGTGGGGGGTGGGGGGTTTGGGGGTGGTTTGGCGGGGGGTTTTTCGGTGGTGTTGGGGTGGTGTTGGTGGTGGTGGTGGTGGTGGGGTGTGTTTTTGGGTGTGTTGGTGGTGGTGGTGGTGGGGTGGGGGTTTGGCGGTGGTGTTGGCGGGGTGTGGCGGTGGGTTGGTGTTTGGGGTTGGGGGGTTTGGCGGGGGTGTTGGCGTGGTGTTGGGGGTGGGGTGGTGGGGGGGTTTGGTGGTGGCGGTGGGGGTGGGGTGGTGTTGGGGGGTGGGGGGCGGTGGTGTTGGCGGTGGTGTTTTGGGGGTGGTGTTGGGGTGGTGTTGGTGTTGGTGTTGGTGGTGGTGTTGGGGGGTGGTTTGGCGGGGGTGTTGGCGTGGTGGGGGGGTGGTGGTGTGGGGTGGGGTGGGGTGTTGGCGGTGGGGGCGGGGGGGGTTGGGGGTGGGGTTTGGGGGTGGTGTTGGGGGTGGTGTTGGGGGTGGTGTTGGCGGTGGTGTTGGTGTTGGGGTTTGGGGGGTGGGTTGGCGGGGTGTTGGCGGTGGGTTTGGGGGGTGGTGTTGGCTGTGGTGTGGCGGTGGGGAGTTGGTGGGGTGGGGTTTGGCGGTTTTTGGGGGGTTTTTTTGGGGTTTTTTGGGGGGTGTTTCGGGGTTGGTGGGGTTGGGGTTTGGGGTTGGTGTTTGTGTTGGTGGTTTTGGGGTTGGGGTGGTGTGTGGTGTTGGGTTGTGGTGTTGGGGGTGTTTGGGGGGGGGTGGGGTAGGGGGTTGGGGGTTTGGGGATTGGTGGTGGTTTGGGGGGTATGGTGTTGGTGTGGGGGTTTTGGTTTTTGTTGGTTTGGGGGGTTTTTGGGTTTTTTTTTAGTGGTGTTGGTGGGTGGTGGTTTGGTGGTGTGGTGGTGGGGGTGGTGTTGGGGTGGTGTTTTTTGGGGGGGGGTGTTGGTGGTTGGTGTTGGTGGTTGTGGGGTGGTGGTGGAAAATGGAGTGTGGGGTTAGGTTAGTAGTAGATGAATGGTTGGGGAAACCGAACGTTGTTGAATTAGACACATGTTAACCTTGGGTATCTTTATTGAGGAAACGTTTGCCACACGTGGTTCATCAGTCATACAAAAGAATTGAAGAAAAGGGGGAATGAAGGGGAACAGTCCCTCGTTTATCGATTTCGATTGATGGACTGACCACCGATCAAGGGAGGGACGATTACCTCATTTCCTCCCTTTTTTCAAATTTTCCTTTGATGGACTGATAAGCCACTGTTCGAAACGTTTCCCCAATAAAGATAATAAGAATTTCACAGTGTCTAATTTAACATTTTAAGGTGGTAGTATGAGATGTAGTGGTAGTAGTGGGGGTGTGGTGGTGTGGAGTGGTGGGGGTGGGAGTAGGATATGGTAAGGGGGTGGGAGTGGGGTAAATGGTAGTAGTGGGACAGTGGGGGGAGTATGGTGTGGTATAGCGGTGGTAGTGGTGGTAGTGGTAGTTGTGGTGGTAGGGTGGTGGTGGTGCATTCCTACCCCGGACTCTTAGACTCAACACCCGCAGCCCAACAGCTAAGTCTAAACTCACGGTCATTTGACTAATAACACACTTGTCAAAAAATCTACAGTCTTTTTCCCGTTTTGGGCCCCTCTGGCAGATCGAGACACGCCTGAGTCTACCAACAGCAGCTTTTCCCAAGAACTGCAAGTGTTACTGGAGTTTACCTGGAGATATTTCCGGGTCAACGCCCCCACGCCCGGACTGTGACCAAGCCTTCTGTGGATCAGAGCCTGATCCAACCATCTTTTACTGCTTGCTGCACAGCAAAATCCAACGTACTAGCAACAGCCCGGCTGTTGTGGAAATACATTTGGCTCCTCCTCTTATTTCTCGAAAATAGCTGCAACCTTCCGCTAAGGTCCCTATTCATTTTATTGATGTGAACGTTTAACCATTAGCTTTCCTTTCCCTCAATAGTTGCAGAGGGTTCTATCCTCAATCCTCAAACCCAAGACAACTTTGTAAGCAGGTCAGGTGGAGGAAGCGAATGCCAAAAGTACATTAAATTTAATTTTGGGGGGGGGGGCGCAAATGTGTGGTCTTACGTATACTCGCCGGCCTCCATAGTTTACTAAATAAATATGTAAGCATATAATGGTAATCCAGTAGCTATTTGGGTCATACAGAGCACGGGAAAGGTTCACAAGTCTAAGAAACCATTTTCTCCACAAATCATCTAGCCTTAAGTTATAGCCGTATGGGATGATGCGTTCATAACTCTTCCTTCCTTGTGGTATTGCATGTATAGTACGTCAGATTAATTGTAGTTAGCACTGATAAATTAACCATACACAACTCTTCGAATCTCTCTCATCGAGGAAACGTTTCGCCTCCCAGTGGCTTCATTTCAGTCCAAACGAAGGAGAAACTTTTCAAAGAATCAGGAGAGAATGAGGTAATCAGTCCTCAACCTTGATCGATGTGTTTCAGATCCATTCTATTCAAGATTGATGGACTAAACACATCGACTCTAGGTTGAGGGACTAATTACTCCATTCTCCTCTGTTCTTCAAGTTTCTCTCCTTCGTATGGGACTGATGAAGCCACTGTGTGGCGAAACGTTTCCTCGATGAAGATTCCAAGAGTGTGTATGTGCTAATTTATCACATGTCGGTTCTCTGAACCATTCATCTCAAAGTTAGCAGGCTGTTAAAGGGAAGTTTTAGTGATAGACTATGTTTCAATACCCTTCTTAAATAGTAAAGTTGGCGTACACTGTTTTCAGTAGGCATGACTTTATCATCCACGTCTTTTGACAGACAGCAGCAGCTGCAGCAAGGTTGTAGCACTGCAGAGCTGCAGCAAGGGCTGTACAACAGCGCATCAGCTGCAGCCAGCAGGAGCAGCTCACGAGTAGGTTGTGTGTCCAATACCTCGGATAGGAAGAAATGTCTAAGTTATTATTATCATATACTAATGTATAGGAACCTGAAGGTATGATATGTGTGTACCTGTGCTTGTGTGTACCGGCTTGTTGTACTGTGCTTGTGTGTACCTGTGCTTGTGGTCCCTGGCTTGTGTTACTTGTGCTTGTGTGTACCTGTGCTTGTTGGTACCTTGCTGGGTAATCGTGCTTGTGTGTACCTGTGCTTTGTGTGTACCTGTGCTTGTGTGTACTGTTGCTTGTGTGTACATGTGCTTGTGTGTACCTTGCTTGTGTGTACTGTGCTTTGTGTGTTCCGTGCTTTTGTGTATCTGAGCTTGTCGCTACCTGTGCTTGTGTTGTACCTTGCTTGTGTGGTACTTGGGCTTGTGTGTATCTGTTGCGTGTGGTACCTGGCTGTGTGTACCTGTGCTTGTGTTGTACCTTGCTTGTGAACCTGTGCGGGTTGTACTTTTTTTTTTTTTTTGTTTTTTTGTTTTTTTTTTTTTTTTTTGTGCTTGGGTGTACTTGTGCTTGTGTGTACCTGTGCTTGTTTGTAACTGTGCTTGTGTGTACTGTGCTTGGGTTACTTGGCGTGTGTTATCTTGCTAGTGTAGTACCTTGCTTTGTGTACCTGTGCTTGTGTGTACCGGCTTGTGTGTACCTGTGCTTGTGAGTACTGGCTTGTGTGTACCTGTGCTTGTGTGTACTTGTGCTTGTGAGTACCTGTGCTTTGTGTACCTTGTGCTTGTGTGTACCTGTGCTTGTGTGTACTTGTGCTTGTTGGTACCTTGCTGTGTGTACATGTGCTTTGTGTGGACTTGTGCTTGTGGTACCTGTGCTTGTGTGTACCTGTGCCTTGTGTGTGACCTGTGCTGTGTGTACCTGTGCTTGTGTGTACTTGTGCTTGTTTGTACCTGTCGTGTGTGTACCGTGCTTGTGTGTACCTGTGCTTGTGTGTACCTGTGCTGTGTTGTACTTTGTGCTTGTGTGTACCTGTGCTTGTGGTTACTTGGGCTTGTGTGTACTTGTGCTTGTGTTACGTGCTTTGGGTGTACCTTGCTTGTTGTGTACTTGTGCTTGTGTGTATCCTGGGCTTGTGTGTACGTGTGCTTGTGTGTATCTGCTTGTGTGTTCCTTCTTGGGGGTACTTGTGCTTGTGGTACCTGTACTTTTGTTGTACCTGTGCTAGTGGTACCGTGCTGTGTGTACTGTGCTTGTGTGTAACCTTACTTGTGTGTACCTGGCTTGTGGTGTACTTGTGCTGTGTGTACCTTGCTTGTGTGTACTTGGCTTGTGTGTACCTGTACTTGTGTGTACCTGTGCTTTTTGTGTGTACCTGTGCTTGTGTGAACCTGGGCTTGTGTGTACCTGTGCTGATTTGTACCTGCTTGTGTTAACCTGTACTTGTTGTACCTTCTTGTGTGTACCTGTCTTGTGTGAACATGTGCATTGTGTGTACCTGTGCTTGTGTGTAACCTGTGCTTGTGGGGAACTGTCTTTGTGTGTACCTGTGCTTGTTGTGTACCTGTGCTTGTGTGTACCTATGATTTTGTGTATCTGTGCTTTTAGTACCTGTGCTTGTGTGTACCTTTGCTTAGTGTACCTGTGCTTGTGTGACCTGTACTTGTGTGTACCTGTGTGCTTGTGGTACCTGTGGTCTTGTGTGTACCTGTGCTTGTGTTACCTGTTGCTTGTGTGTTACCCTGTGCTTGTGTTTACCTGTACTTGTGTGTACCTGTGCTTTTGTGTATCTGTGCTTTTGAGTACCTGTCTTGTGTTACCTGTGCATGTGTGTACCTGTACTTGTGTGTACCTGTGCTTGTGTTACTCTGTGCTTGTGTGTACCTGTGCTTTGTGTACCTTTGCTTGTGTGTACCTGTGCTTGTGTGTACCGTACTTGTGTGTACCTGTGCTTGTGTGTGTAACCTGTGCTTGTGTTGGACCTTGCTTGTGTGTACCTGTGCTTGTGTGTACCTGTCTTGTGTGTACCTGTACTGTGTGTACCTGTGCCTTGTGTGTACCTGTGCTTGTGTGAACCTTTCTTGTGTGTACCTGTGCTGTGTGGTACCTGTGCTTGTGTGTACCTGTCTTGTGTGTACCTGGCTTGTGTAACCTGTTCTTGTGTGTACCTGTATCTTGTGGGTACCTGTGCTTTGTGTGTACCTGTGCTTGTGTGAACCTGTACTTTGTGTACCGTGCTTGTGTGGACCTTGCTTGTGTGTACCTTGAGCTGGTGTGTACCTGTGCTTGTGTGTACCGTGCTTGTGTGTACCTGTGCTTGTGTGTACCTGTGCTTGTGTGTATCTGTGCTTGGTGAACCTGTGCTTGTGTTACGTGTGCTTGTCGTACTGTGCTTGTGTGTATCTTGTGCTTGGTGTACCTGTGCTTGTGTGTACCTGGTGCTTGTGTGAACCTGGGCTTGTGTGCACCTGTGTCTTGTCTGTACCTGTGCTTGTGTGTATCTGTGGCTTTAGAAGTACCTGTGCTTGTGGTGTACCTTCTTTGTGTGTACATGTGCTTTGTGTGTACCTGTGCTTGTGTGTACCTGTGCTTGTGTGTACCTGTCTTGTGTTACTTGTGCTTGTGTGTACCTGTCTTGTGTGTACCTGTGCTTGTGTAACCTGTGCTTTGTGTGTACTTGTGCTTGTGTGCACCTGTGCTTGTGTGTACCGTGCTTGTGTGTACCTGTGCTTGTGTGAATCCTGTGCTTGTGTGTACTTGTGGTTGTTGTACCTGTGCTTGTGTGACCTGGGTGCTTGTGTGTACCTGTGCTTGTGTGTACCTGTGCTTGTGTGAACCGGTGCTTGTGTGTACTTGCTTGTGTGCACTCTGTTCTTGTGTGTACTTGTGCTTGTGTGTACCTGTGGCTTGTGTGTACCTGTGCTTGTGTGTACCTGTGCTTGTGTGTACTTGTGCTTGTGTGTAACCTGGCTTGTGTGGTACCCTGTGCTTGTGTACAGCTGTGCTTGTGTGCACCTGTGCTTGTGTTTACTGGTGCTTTGGTCACCTGTGGCTTGTGTGTATCTGTGCTTTTGAGTACCTGTGCTTGTGTGTACCTGTGCTTGTGTGTACCTGTGCTTGTGTGTATCTTGTGCTTTTTGTGTATTGTGCTTTTTGTGTACCTGTGTTTGTGTGTACCTGTGCTTGTCTTACCTGTGCTTGTTGTATCTGTGCTTTTGGTACCTGTGCTTGTGGGTACCTGTGCTTGGTGTACCTGTGCTGTGGTACCTGTGCTTGTGTGTACCTGTGCTTGTGTGTATCTGTGCCTTTTGTGTATCTGTGCTTGTGTGTAACCTGTGCTTGTGTGTATCTGTGCTTTTGAGTACCTGTGCTTGTGTGTACCTGTGCTTGTGTGTACATGTGATGGTGTGTACCTGTGCGTGTGTGACCTGTGCGTTTGTGTAATCTTGGGCTTTTGTGTATCTGTGCTTTTGTGTACTGTGTTTGGTGCACCTGTGCTTGTCTGTCCTGTGCTTGTGTTTATCTGCATTGTGGTACCTGTGCTTGTGTGTAATCTGTCTTGTGTGTATCTTGCTTGGTGTGCAACTGTGCTTGGGTACCTGTGGCTTGTGTGTAGCTGTACTTTTGTGTATCTGTGCTTTTGGTGTACCTGTGTTTGTTGTACCTGTGCTTGTGTGTAGCTGTACTTTTTGGTTATCTGTGCTTTTGTGTACCTGTGGTTTGTGTGTACCCTGTGCTTTGTGTGTAGCTGTACTTTTGTGTATCTGTGCTTTTGTGTACCAGTGGTTTGTGTGTACCTGTGCTTGTGTGTAGCGTGTACATTTGTGTATACTGTGCTTTTGTGTACTGTGTTTGGTTACCTGTGCTTGTGTGTATCTGTGCTTGTGTGTATCTGTGCTTGTGTGCACGCTGTGCTGATGTGTACCTGTGCTGGTGTACTGTACTGTTGTGTATCTGTGCTTTTGTGACTCCTGTGTTTTGTGTGTACCTGTGCTTGTGTGTAGCGTACTTTTGTGGTACCTGTGCTTGTTACCTATGGTTTATGGGTGCAGGAACTATTTGAACATGTACCTAAGTGTACCTGTGCTTATGGTTGCTTGTGCTTGTGCAAATGTGCTTGTGGTTTACAATGTCTATCACTCAGGTATGTTGTCTGTAAGTACCTATGAATTGTTCTGTGTGTTACGTGCATGAAGACTGGCCGGACGCTTTAAACAAACAATCCCATAATGTGAGAGAACACAAACCCAATAAGTCTGGTGCTGCTACACCTTGGTCTAGCAGGTTCTGAATGATGCTCCAGATGGACCGAAATAGATTAGTGTATGTTTTCAACTTGGTGGTTAGTTGTGAGAGGACTGAGAAGCTTATCAAGCCGTTGAACCAAGTTCAGAAGAGCGAGCAGTCAACGTGAAGGAAACACGAACAAATAAAAACAACAGAGGGAAGACACACCAACAACCACACAACACACACACCCACACACACATAAAAATAAAGAAATAAATAAATAAATAATAATAAAACATATATATATATATATATATATATATATATATATATATATATATATATATATTATATATATATATAATAATAAAATAAAAGAAAAAAATTAGCTGTCTTTGAATGATGGTTATTACTACTAAAAATTTCACTGAAAGCGTTATACCGGTATGGGTCTCATTATTATTATTATTATAATCAAGGGAAAAGCGCTAAACACCCGGAGGATTATACAGCGCCTAGTGGGGGGGATGTGGATTGCCATTCAGCTTAATTCCGGAACTGGAGCACAGATCCAATTCCCTAAATCAAGAGCCCCCACAAACATCAAGGACCCTCCTGAGGGGGTAGGGGCACAGAGCCTGGGTAATAGGTTGTAATCGTTTGATGCCCAGGAAGATGAAAAGGGTTTCACTCATGTGGATTCAAGACTCGTTCATCAAGGAACAGCGGGTCGGGGGTTATTCCCTCTTCTGAGTCATCTGTCAGGGTACCACACTTGCCTGTCTAGAAACCTGGATCAACTGCTCGACAAAATGTCATATCCCCAGGCTGTGATTCCCATGCAGGCCTGCGGCCTGCTATCCAGAACAGCCAGTGATTAAATATAAGGAAGAGCCTGACTACAGACCGGCTACGAGGTCGAAGAACCACTGAAATTGTCCCCAGGTATATGAATGTGGTCCCTACCTGGAAGGCATTCCGAGGATCAACGCCCCCGCGGCCTAGTCTTTGAACTATCCCTCCCGGTGATCAAGGGCCTGATGAACCAGAACTGTACTGCAAGCCACACGTAATCCAACGTACAAACAACAGTCCGGCTGGGCGGTACTGATTTTTGGTATCTGGCTCAGTTTCCCTCTTGAAGACAGCTAGGATCTATTGGTGAATTCCCCTTATGCAAATGGTTGGAGGCTGTTGAAACCAAGTCTTCTATGTTACACAACATTACTATGTTAACCCCAGACCTCTTCGAAACGTTCCAGCTTGCACTAACATATGGCCAAGGATTAGAAAGGAAGAACTTAGGCACAGGAATGGAACAGTTTTTTAGTGGAATTAAAATAGGTTCCACCCCTTTGATTTGGCTTGGAAAGGTTATAAATATAATAACGCAGGAATAAGACTGGCAATGTTGCTCAGCCTTTCCTCTTGAAAATGCAAATGACCTCATAAATACTGGTCCAAACATCCAGCATAAAAGCCATCCATCTCATATTAAAAAAAAATTAGAGATACTTCTGAAGAAATGTTGAAACTGATTAATTTAATGAGCCAAAATATTGATGAGATGATTGCCTCTTTACCGAGTATGAATTAGATAATGCATTAACCAAAGGTCGATCAAACTGCTCCTGGAGAGGATGGTATTACCTATGATATTCTCAAACTCTAAGGCAGCGTGCCTGATAACCCTTTTGTTTTTGGCAACTGGATAATTCTCAGTTACATGAGGGCGTTCGTTCCTATCTTCCTGGACCAATAGTCCTCATTGTGCCTATTCCTAAGCCCCAACAGCCTGATACATTTAGGCCGAATTCCTTAACTAGTTGTCTTTGTAAAACTTTTGAAAGAATGATGCTTAACAGACTGTACTACAGAATCAGACATCAACTTTCCCCCTACCTCTATGGGTTCATGAAAGGTAAAAGTGTGCAGAACTGTATTTCCACCTTTCTCACTGCACACACCTCTACTAGTTTTACCACTTTTCTTGATCTAAAATCTGCATTTGATATTGCGAACAGAACCGTTATACTACATGAACTAGCCAAAATGAATATTGGTGGTAGCTTACTCTGCTGGATAATAGGATACCTGTCAAATAGAGTATCCTCTGTCCTTTACCAAGGCTTCAGAAGTGATTCTAAAGAAATGTCTTTAGGTACACCGCAGGGAGGAGTTCTTAGTCCCATGCTATTTAATATTCTGATTAATGCTCTCCTAAATGCTCTACCTGCCTCACCTAAACATATAGCTATAAGCTATGCTGATGATATCATGATCCATACAACAGGGCATAAGAAGATGAATACCATTCTTAATGAAGTTCAAGCAATTTGTAATCGACTAGGCCTCATAATATCTTCCTCTAAAACTAAGATATTAACAAGCAAACGACATCCCCACCCATCTATTTGCAGGGTGAAATCATTAGCTACGTTAAAACTTACAGATATCTTGGTGTAGATGTACCTTTAACAAATCCACTATACCACAACTAAACAAGAAATGTAAAGCTAGGCTAAATGCTCTCAAAGCTGTTGCTGGCTACAATCCCAACTATGGTGCAAATGTGAGAATCGTGAGAATGATGTACATAGCCTATGTTAGGTCCTTAATTGATTATGCTGCTCCCATGTTGATATTAGCTAGAGAAAGTTCTCTCCGACCCTTGGAGTTAATGCAAAATGAAGCTCTCAGGATTATTCTTGGCTGTCCCAGATCTACAAAAGTTCTTAACATGAGGAAGGAGCTTGGTATTTCTAGTATCAGTGATAGGATTGTTGAAATTAACACTGTACTCGGTATTAGAATGTTGAGAAACGAACCAGACACTGTCACAGTGAATCTTACCAAGTGTCTAGAGGTAAATACACACAGATCTAAATGGATTGTGAAAACGTGCAATTGCATTAAGTTTTATAACCTGCATGAACTGTATCACTGTAGGCAACAAGAGCATTTCACCCCTCCATGGAAGATGTGTTCATTTAATATCACATACCTACAAGTCCCTCCCAAGAAGCTCATTGCTAGTAATCCCTTCCTTAAATCTCTTGTTAGAGCAACTGCTCAAGAAGAAATTTCTCACCTAGCTGGTAGTAACAAGTTATCACAAGTTTTTCACTGATGGAATCTAAACTAGGAAGGGAGTCTTCTGGCAGGGCTGCATTTGCTCTTGTTGCCACTCTAGGTAAGAACGATAATAATTTAGGTTGAGTTGGGCTTAAGAATTTAACAACTGGGCGTCTACACTGCAAAACTGGAGTGTTTGCAATCCTAATGCGCTTAAACTAACTATGCACTGTGCATTGAATTATCTTCATGACTGATTAGATGTCATAATATTGAGGCTCCTTGGCTCATATAATGACTCAAAAAACATGTCAGTGGGGAAGCTAGGTATAGATTACTAAAAATTAGGGACAAGGAATTAATGTACAATTGCTATGCGATCCCAGTCACACATTGGAGTCTCCTTCATGATAAAGTTGATATGTTAGCCAAGAAGTGCATCCCGAAGGAGAACGTACAATATAACTTGGTATAACTGTGTCTAGCATATTGGAATAATATTAGGAGAGAAGTAAATGAAGCTGAGTGTGATAGGAAATGCAGTTAGAAGCCTGAGTAGAATTCTATAACCCACTTTGATAACATGACACGTAGATAAGTAGTGTTTTTGGAGAACTTGCAATGTGTACAGACTGACTGTTGTTGTAGTGGCCAGGCTTAGGCTTGGTTACTAAGTACTTCTGGCCGTTGGGAGACACAAAGATGATGATCAAACTAAATGTAAATTATGTGATCAGGCATATGGTCACTCTCTTGAACACTATGTGCTTAATTGTCCACTTATTGAGGAATACAGAGACAGACAGTATAATAACCTATGTGACATGTCAAGATATCTTATTAATGAAAATAAGATACCAGATATACTAAGCAAATTTCCTAAATTTGCTTGTAACAGATAAGTGAACTATAGATATGTAGATATAAATCCATATGTATTCCTGTTAACTCTTTGGGGCCTAGTTCCTAGGCCTTTTGTGTATCCACATGCTTCCGCGCTACCGTCCACAGGATGGATATGGGGTGCACAATAAACTAGCCACTTCGGTGGCAAAATCTAAATCGTCCACAGGATGGATACGGAGTGCACAATAAACTAGCCGCTTCCCCGGCAAAATCAGTTGATCAATAATGCAATGAAAGGAGCATACAGCTTGTTACTCTCTTAGTATATAAGCCGCAGGCTGAAGGGCACTCTTTGATGTCACCTTTTGACTTGTAATTAAGTATTACAGTGATTTTCCTGTTATTCTTTCCCGCTCCTCGAGCTTTTATGCCGGTCTCTTGTGCGGTACTGTGTCAAAAGTCGCCCTAGAGTCCAAGAAAAATGCAATGCTACCCATCCCTCTTCCGTCTACTTCTGTTAACTTGTCTTGGAACTCCAGTAGGTTTGTGACACAGGATTTCCTATTCCTGCAACCATGCTAGTTGTCATGTATGAGCCATTCCTTTCTAGGGGCTCCATCACTTTTCTTCTGATAATCTTTACATACTATACATGTCAGTGACACTAGTCTGTGGTTTAATGTTTCCTGTCTGTCTCTTTTCTTAAAAACTGGGAATACATTTGCTGTCTTCCACACCTCGGCAGTTGCCTTATTTCGAAAGATTTTATTGAAAATTTTTGTTAGCACACAATTTTTTGTTAGCACACACACTCAGGACCCATGAAGATATATTACCTACTGCCACGACCTTCGAGGTATCTAACTAATATAGCCGTTTCTTCACCTCCTCTCTGGTTGTGTGTAGTATGTTCAGCACTTGCTGTTGTATTCTTCCGTTTCTGTGTCCTATCAGTTTTTCTGTCCCTCTGAGAATACCTCCCTAAATCTCGTGTTGAGCTCTTCACATACTTCCTGGTCGCTCCTTATAAGCTCCCCTCCTTCCTTCCTCAGCTGATTACCTGGTCCTTGACTGTTTTCCTCATAATGTTTACCTGGAGTTTACCTGAAGAGAGTTCCGGGGGTCAACGTCCCCGCGGCCCGGTTCTGTGATCAGGCCTCCTGGTGGATCAGAGCCTGATCAACCAGGCTGTTACTGCTGGCTGCACGCAATCCAACGTACGAGCCACAGCCCGGCTGGTCAGGTACCGACTTTAGGTGCTTGTCCAGTGCCTGCTTGAAGACAGCCAGGGGTCTATTGGTAATCCCCCTTATGTATGATGTAAACTTTGGATCAGATTGCTTTCGATGCTATGTCATTCTCGAAATGCCGCTGAACCTCTCTCCTTATCCATGCATATTTCGTTTCTGGCTCTCTGGCTCAGCTTTTCGTGAGTCCATGCTCTAGCACACTTGGCTCTGGTCTCTCTCCACCTCTGGATAAACCATGGGCTCACTCTGGTTTTCCCATTGTTTCTATTGCCCCAGTGTGTAGTATGTGTGTGTATACTTGTAAAATATCAAAATTTATTGGTTAGTCACTAATCTGGAATTGACAAGAGAAAGCTATCAGAAAGTTGTTGACAGGACAAAGTCGTGTCCTGAAGAGTAGCGACGACTAGTGCTGGAAACGTCAAAGGAACTTTTAGTTAAAATCTTATCCGAAGCTCACGGCTTTAGACAAGGGTTGTGCTCAAGGGATAAGGAAGGTTGAATAATCCAACCTATCTCCTCGCCTCTTCTTCTCTTTCCTGATAAACAGCAAGTAGGTCAGAGAGTCCAAGAACCAGGGTAGGGGGCGAGGGAAGGGCTGGAGCGGGAGATATTGTGAATGGGGAGGGGAGTGGGGATCGGCAGAGGGACAGGAAGTGGGGAGATAGATGGGAGAGGAGAGGGAAGGGGGAATGGTATCCATGCTCTCCTTCAGATCTTCCACTGTGATGTTTGTTTTAGACTCTCTTGACCCTGTTGCTGCGACGCGAACCTCCTTAAAAGAATCAAGTGCCAGTGTTTATTGTTCTGTATTTCATATTATCACATGATTATTGAATTCAGTTTATTAAATTTCCTTTGGAGCGAAAGGCCCAAATGGAAATAAGTCACTTTGTCTGACTTTTCTGGGTTATCCTAGGTTCTCTACACATGTATGATGATAATCTATGTAACTGTATTGTGTATACCTGAATAAACTTACTTATTTACTTGTGAATCGTACCTAAAACATACCAGAGTACTGTGCCGAATGTATAAGGTCAGTATCATGACGAGAGCTTCTTATGATTTACAGAACTTGTGTCCTCCGCCAGGATGAGCTTACGTGAAGAGTTTGCATTCACGTCCCAGTGGAAATAAGGCATTTTGGCTGACTTTCTTATAAATTTGTTGAGTTAGGCATAAGAATTAACAACTGGGCGTCTACACTGCAAACTGAATTGTTTGCAATCCTAATGGCGCTAAAGCTAACCTATGACACTGAGCTTGACTCTATCATCATTACTGATTCTATGTCATCATTGAAGGCTTTGGCTCATATAATGACTCCAACAACATGCTCATTGGGGAAGCCAGGTATAGATACTCAAAAATTAGGGACAAAGGAATTAATGTACAATTGCTATGGATCCCATCACACATTGGATTACTCCTTCATGATAAAGTTGATATGTTAGCCAAGAAGAGTATCCAGAAGGAGAACGTAGAATATAACTTTGGTATAACTGTGTCTAGCATTAGGAATAATATTAGGAGAGAAGTAAATAATGAAGATGATTGTTATAGGAATGCAGTTAGAAGCCTGAGTAGATCTTTTAACCCACTATGATAACATGAACGTAGATAAGTATGTTTATGGAACAACTTGCAATGTGAACAGACTGACTGATGTTGTAGTGGCCAGGCTTAGGCTTGGTTACAAGTACTTCTGGCAGTTGGGAGACACACAGATGATGATCAAACTAAATGTAAATTATGTGATCAGGCATATGGTCACTCTCTTGAACACTATGTGCTTAATTGTCCACTTATTGAGGAATACAGAGACAGACAGTATAATAACCTATGTGACATGTCAAGATATCTTATTAATGAAAATAAGATACCAGATATACTAAGCAAATTTCCTAAATTTGCTTGTAACAGATAAGTGAACTATAGATATGTAGATATAAATCCAATATGTATTCCTGTTAACCCTTTGGGGTCTAGTTCCTAGGCCTTTTGTGTATCCACATGCTCTCGCGCTACCGTCCACAGGATGGATATGGGGTGCACAATAAACTAGCCACTTCGGCGGCAAAATCTAAAAAAAAAAAATCTTTAAGTAGGACTTCATCCCAAGCACATTTAAGTTTCCATGCTTCTTTTTTAAAGAAATTTCCCTCTTATTTTTAAGGGGGGGGGACATTTAAGCGGGTGGATCAAAGTTTTGGGAAAAATTTCCCCCATGCAACATCTCTTTTTAAAATTTGTGGGCCCATACCTTTAAACATTAAGTTTTAACGATAAAAAATCTCTCTCATTTATCTCACGTTTCCCAATTTATTACTAAAATTTGGGGTACTTCAACTTGGGGTAATCTTTGTTTATTTTTTTTTTTTTAAATTTTGGGAATTGCTATTCCTTTCCCCTCAGGGGCATTTTTCCCTTTTGGGCAAAATTTTTTGGGGCCTCTTCATGCCCCTCATCTTTTCCCCTCTTCAGTTGACGTCACACCCAGGAATTTTGTCCACTTTAAAATTTTTTCCATTACTGCTTTCAATGGATTACTTGGAATTTAAAGGTGTGCATTTATCAAAGCTTGGAGCGGGGAAGGGAGGGGATTTTGCACCAAAAAAATGCGCTCCAAAAGGGGAAAAAGTTTTCAGAGGGCTAAGGGGGGCACTAGGATTCTCAGGCTTCAAAAAACTAATACCCCCCCGGTCTGCCCCCAGGAAAACCCCATTTAAAGGAAAGCTTCATTATGTCAGCCTTTAAAGCATAATTTTTTAAACCCCTTTGAAATTTAAAAAATATATCAAATTTTTTACTACCCCTAAAATTAAAATTAAAAATAATTTTTAGGGGGAGTTTTTTTAGTGTCCTTTCTAACTCCAGGGTGTGGCGTAATGACCATAAATTTTTGGTCCCTAAGGGGGTATTTTCCTCTATAATTTAAATCTTTAGCCTGTTCATTAATTTTTCCCCTTTAAGCCCCCCCCCCCAAAATTTGGGTCTTACTCATTTTTAGGATTTTTACCCTTTTAATTTTCCCATTTTATGGTAAATTCTAAAATTTGTGGGGCAATTCGGGTTTGATTCTTCTTCCATGGGAGTCCACCCAGTATTGTTCAGATTCATTTTTAAAAACCATTTTTCGGGTATTGTTCTTGAGTAAAGGAATCTTTCTGGCTTTCTTCATTTATATTGTTTCCCAATTTTTGCCCAAGATCCCAAGTTTATACACGGGGTCCCCATTGTCCTTTATGGAAGAATATTTTTTTTGGGGCGTTTTTAAAGAGTAAGAAACAAGTGAATTTTTTATTGTTTCCCCCCGTTTTATTTTTAGTACGGGGGGAAAGCCTCCCATACTTTTACTTGCCCTGCAGTTTTTAAAAGGGAGTGTCCCCTTTTTTTCCCTTTTCCATCCCTTTAAAAAATGAAGCATAAAAAATAACTCCTATAAAAGATTTTAGGGCCCCACTGAGTCATTTTTTTATACATGGAGTGTACCAGTTCTACACCTTTTTTGTAAAACCCTTTTCCAGTAGTTTCCCAAAAAACCCTAGTTTTGAGATTTTCTGGGGGGAGCCTTTTAAAATTTTAAAAACTGCATTGATATTTTTTTCTCTTATTGCCCGGGCCCAACATTTACTTTACCCCTTTGGTGGGTACAAAGGGGGCCCTTTTTCATGACAAAAAACCGATTTTTTTTAAATTTTTTGGGAAATCCCTTTTGCCATTTTCTTTCCTTTAAAGACAACTATACTTTATGAATGTGCGTTATGCCCTTGGGTTTGGGTTTAATGCAGTTCCCAATTTTTGATTTAAAACCCTTTTTTTTCCCCGAATTTTAACATTTTTTCACGGGTAAGGATACTTCAGTTATGCCATAAATTTAACATTAGCTGCAATTTTTACTTTAGAAAAACCGTTGTGTGGGGTCATCAGCATTATTATTTATTATTATTATTATTTTTTTATTATTATTATTACTGGAAAATAATGTTTTTTCCCGAAAAATCATATCTTTTTCCCAAACCCTTTTGGGAATATTGGATACGGAGGGTAAAAGGAAGAAATCTAGGGAAAAATGAGTTTAAAATTGATGGGGGAAAAAAAAAATTGGGGAAAGGTTCCATAATGGGAAAAAATTGGGGCTTTTATTTAGAGAATAATGAAATTTTAGGTGCAGGGGTTTATTTTACAAAATGCGAATTGGGTGATTATGTTTAAAACACCCAAATTTATCCCCCAAAACTCATATTTTAACAAATTTAATTGTTTTAAAATGCCATAAAAATTTTAATCCCTTGGTGGGGTAAAGATCCCTTTAAAATTTGTATTGGGGAAAATTTCGGGAAATTCCACAAGGATGACAAGTGTAAAAAGTGTTATTAATTTTGGGTGTAATATGTCCCGTGTGGATGCCAGATCCTAATGTACCAGGCCCCTCCACCTTTCCCAAATAAGAAATTTTGAGTTTTTTAGAAACGACCTCCGCCCGGCCCCCCCCCCCCCCTTTGGGGAAAAATAATGTTTTTTTCAAAAAAATCCAGAAGGTTTTTTTTTAAATGAAATTTTGTTTAATAAAATTGTATTTAATAAAAAATTTTTTGTTTTTGAAAAGAGACTCGAGGGGGGGAAGCTCTGCGCCTCGCTGAGGAGAGGGGGAGTCGCCTTTTTTTTTTTTTTGAATGTGATACGAAAACGTTAATGAAAAGGTTGAAAATTTTTTCGTCGCTTAGGGGTTATATTGGGCTTAAAACCTCTAAATAGGACCCAAAATTTTTACATTGAACAAAAATTTCGACCGGGAACAGCTCGGGAATCAAAATAAGCTATCTAAATTATGTTTGTAATTCTGGCCAGTTTTTATCATAAAAAAATTTGGGGGTAGAGGAGGGTTCTGTACATGACAAAAGTAATTCCAGATTTAATTTTGGGTGAGCTTTTTGATTATAGTTTTCCTTCTGTTTTATAAATGTGTACATGTAATCATTTATTTTTTTAAATTATACGCCCACAAATTTATTTTTAAATTTTTAAAACAAAATTCCGGGTTTGATGTACATTTCATTGCAATTAATAAGTTGGGAGAAAATTTTGGGGAGGGGGGGATTTTTTTGGGTTGGGTATTAAAGGGGGGGAATTTTTTTTGCGACCTGGGGGTGTCCTAAAAATTCCTCCCTTGTCTCTTAATTTTGATAAAATAATAATTTTTTGTTCCCATTTATGGTATGTATCTAAGGGAGAAATCCAGGAAATTTTTTAATTTTTCCCCCAAAAATTAATTTTTAAAACCCTTTTTTACTTACTATATGAGGGCCTTTCCCTTTTTGTGAATTGAAAAACAATTATTTGTTTAACATAACAACCCTTTTCCCATTATGATGCCAAAAACATCGGATAAAAACTGCCCAAGTTTTTAATTTCCCCATTTAAAAATTCCATAAATTTCAAAAAGTTTATATTTTTTTTTTTTTTGCCAAAAAAAAAGGCCCAATTCCTCTTTTGTTGATTACCCAATTATTAGCCGGGCCCACTCTTTTTGGGGTACTTATTTCCCCAAAAATTTGATGTGGGGAAAACTTTTTTTTTTTTTTTTTCCCTGCACTTGGTATTTTGGCTTATGCAACCCTTTTTAGGGGAAATAATTTTATGATGATCATTAACATTAGGATTTTTTTTTTTTTTTTCCATTTGTGGATTTTTGACAGATACATCAAAAATCATTATCCCTTACTTTTGATATACTTTGAAAAGTATGAGATTTTTCCCCCTGCTTTTCATAATGAAAAGGGAAATTGTTTATCCCAAAAATAAATAATGCTATAAATGCCAAAAAGGGAAGGAAATCATATAGTAATGGTAAAGGTTTAAAAAAATAGTAACAATAAAAATAATACTGATGATAATAATAAAAATTTGATAAAAAAAAAATTCTTTGGTTGGCGGTCTTTTTAATTGAACAAAAAAATTTTTCTTTTTTTTTGAAACCTAATCTTTTTCCTCCAGAGAAAAAAAAAAATTTGTGGTATTTGTTAGACAATACTTTTTAGTTTTTTTGGTCAATTTTGTAGGACAGTTTTTAAAATTCCCATTTGGGATTCACCCAAAATCAAATTTTTTAATCAAGGATTTTTAAAAAGGGGTTTCTAATTTTACCGTAAATCGTTGCAAATTATGGTAATTTTTGTTCGGGTTTTAAATTAATCCCAATATTTACTAGGTTTTAACCCTACTTTGTTCCAGTTTCCCATAGGTGGCCTTTTAAAAATTTAACCGGCTCTAGAAAATTTAAGTTATTTTTTGGGGAATCCTCAAACCCAAAGGCTGAACTTTGCTTTTCCCTCCCTTTAAAGAAAAGATGATTTTGTAATATCTGCTAGGTCACTTCTCAGATAAACCACCCCTTTAAAATTTACTGCCCCAGGGGTTTCCCCTAGTTGTCTCCTGGACAAAATGTTGGTAGACATAACTCGGGATTTTGGGGCAAAAGGACCTGGCATTTACTTTTATTGGGATTGCTCAACGGGGTATTTGCACTTTTTCAATTTTTTAAAATACTTCACTTGTACATGATAGTTTTTTTATCTCCTGAAAAAAACATAAATTAATGAAAAAATTCCCTTTAAATTATCTCTGAAAATTTTCCCCAGAAGTTTTCCCTTTTTCATATTTTTTTAAAAAAAATAAAGGGACAAAACTATTCTCTAATGTTTCCCCAAAAATTTAATTCTAAACTGACAAAATTCACAGTTCTTTGCCCCCAAATTTTCCGGGCATTTATTATTTTGCTCGGTCACAAAATTTTTTTTTTTTTGGTTTTAAATTAAAGCCTTTATAGTTTTAAACCCCCAAGGTTTTTTACCATTTGCTTTAAAATTTTCATTCTCAAAACCATGGCTCTTTAGGCATTAGACTCAATTAATAAAACCCCGGTTGTAAAAAATAAATACAACGAGACCCCTGGTATAATTATTACAATATGCCCAAAATTTTTCTACCCAAATATTTTGTGGTTTAGAAAATTTAAATTTCATAATTATCATTGTTCGCATCGTTTTGGGGCTGTGCGGACAGGCTGCGCGTAGTCCTGATTCTTTTGTCTCTGCGCAGTTTTCACCAGTTCCCTAAACAATGGGGGGGAAGGAGGAGGCGGGGCGCGTAAACATGTCTGCCTTGATTTAGGGGAAGGGCTTTTTTAAAATAGTCGAATTACTCTTTATTTGCTGAGGCAAACCTGGAGATACGTATGGAATTCCCAAGGGAAGCCCTTTTTGGGTTGTAGATTAAATGGAAATCGGGGTTTTATTGTAATTCAGCCAAGGCTGAAACCTATGAAAATATGGTTGCTAAATACCGGGAAAGTGAAAAACCCCCCGTTAACCCTGGTGTTACCGCCCCGCCTTTGAGATTTTCCCCCTGTTTACCCCTTGGGTGAAGGGGGCGCAACGTCCCCTTTAAAGGGATGAAAGCGTTTTTAAGGAAAGTTTTTGGACCGTTAGGCACCGTGCATTGGCGGGTTGGGACACTGGCGTGGGGGGCCCCCTTGTTAGCAGCCGGAAGGGTTGTTTTCTTTAAAAAGGGCCCCTTAAGAAACCGATACCGTCTTTTATGTGGTAATGGGGGAATTCGGAACCAAGTGTTGTGCCCATATTCAGGCCCAAAGGCGCACTTTTTGTGGACTCTGTGGGGTGTATGACCACTTGCAGCAAAATGTCCGACGAGGCGGGGGAAAGGCCCAGAGGTCAGGGCGAGGACGGAGGTGACAGCTTTTTACAGCGGGCCCATACGTGGGGTACACATTTGGGGGGAAAACGGGAAAGTGGGGGAGGTGAGGGGGAGACAGAGGAGTCCCTGCCTGTGTAACTCTCCCGGGTTTGGAGGAGGATGTGGGGTTTGGGTGTCGGGAGCTGGAGGATGCATACGCACCCGCCAGGTTGGACATGGGGGCATCCATTCGAGGGGGTTTAAACGTTCGTTTGGAATCTTCAACAGCTGATGGACCCCAGGGTGGGTGGAGGAGGGCCCGTGTACAAGAGGGAGGGGAAGTGTCACAAAGCCGACTAAAAAAGGTTTTCCAACCAGGGATGATAGATCCAAAGTTGCATGATCATCGTTTGTGGCGGGTCGCAAAAGAGCGCAGTGGAGGGACAGATAGGGGACGACGTTTCTAACCCCCGGGACAAAGAGGGGGAAAAAAGGCCCATGGCACGATGAGACCCTTTAGAGGAGGGGGGGGCGGATCCAAAAAGGTTCAGCAAGATAGAGAGGAAGGCATAGGGGGGTCGGGGGGGAAAGAAGTGGAAAAGGAATCGAAAAAGGTTTTAAAGAGTGTTAGGATATCTAAGGGAAAACCATAAATTGAAACCTTCAGGGTATTCCCTTTTAAATTTTAAAATGGTTTGAAATCAGACAAAAGCGAAAGGGTCTGGTGGCTTTTTTGAGGAAAACATTTTCCTGATGTTTTTTTTTACAGGAACACAATCACAAATCTTGGGGAAATTTGATAATTCCTGAATAGGTAGTGTACATGGGCTGTTCTAGCAGATTAAAAGGTGTGGCAGTGTTAATAAAAGAGGCCACCCCTTTTTTCTATACACACCTGTGGGGTTTTGGGGAGGAGGGGGGGGTTTTGGGGGTTTTGGGTTGGGCATGGGGTGGGGTGCAGGTGGGATTCATCGGCGTCTTGGGCAGGGAAAGTATATGCGAAAAAAAAAAACGTTTTTTTTAGGGTTTTTTTTTTTGGGTATCTTTTAAAGGTGCTGCCAGCCGTCACGTTCTTTGGGGGGGTTTTTGGGGAATTGTCTTGACCCCCCGCAAGGATGCAAACCCGGGGGAAAGGGTTTTTTTTTTTGGGGGTTTTTTTAGGGGATTTACTGGGGGGGGTTTTGAATGTCTTTGTGGGGGGGGGTTTGGGTGGGGAGGAGTGGGCATACGTTCATTAGGAGGGAGTATGCAGCAGTTTGGGAAAGCATATATGTTTCGGGGGGAACCCCTTTTGGTTGGGAACCTTTTTGTGCTCAAAATGTGATTTTCTTTGACCATAGAGGATTTCATGGGGGGACATGGTTTGGGGAGGGTTTTAAACCTAGGGGGGAAAAGGGGGTTTTTCTGGAAATGAAGGGTTGGGTTAATGTGGAAAAAGGAGCGTGAGGGAATCTTTTGCGGGGGAGGGAAAGGGAATGGTGGGAAAACCGTAGGGTAGGGGTGTATTATTGAATGGTGGGCCCCACGATTGGAAAAGGGGAAAGGTGAGAGATTCTATCAAAAGGAATGGGGTAGGAGGGAACGAAAAAACAAGGGGAATTTTGGTCTTTTTAAAAAAACCCCAACTGCAGGACTTTTGTGAAGGGTTTAGGGGGTTTGTCCCCCGGTAGGGGAAAATTGAAAATTTTAAAGGCATGTGGGGGGATTTCCAAAATCGTAATTTTGATGCGGCACGGATAGCGGGGGCATCCCAGGAGGTATTTTGGGGAGATCGCCCTTCGGCGGTTGTCCTGCGGGGGCGGGCAAACGCCGAAGGGCAACAGGGGAAATTTAAAGGGATTGGAAGGAAGAGCAAATGGGGGCTATTGCAGGGGACAGAAAAAAAATTTTCGGGGAACTGAAACGAATGAGTTTTCTATGTGGGGTAAAAAGGTACGAATTTGCAATATGAGGGAAAGTGGGGATCTCTAAGGAGGTGCCCGAAAAAAAAAGGGGTGGGAAGGGGGATGTTGTGATTTAGAGAATTTAAAGGTCGAATGAATTTTTAATGGATGCATAGTGAGGGGGAGGTTAGGCTATTGGGAGAGAGTTTTGGAGTGCTGGGAAATCACCCGGGAAAACGATGGTATCCTTGGATTAATAGGGAAAAAAAGGGAATGTTTTACGGGGACTTTCTTGGGATTATTTAACGAAATGAAAACAAGCGGAAAGACTCGGGGAAAAACAAAGAAAAAGGGGTTGTGGTTATGATTCCCCAAAAAAAGGGGTCCCGGGGGAAAATGTGTCCCAAAAAAAAAGGTCGATAACATTAAAGTGTGGTGATTTAAAAAAATTTGCGAAAAAAGTTAGGTTTAAAAGAATTAAAAGGGTGTTAGAGAAGGTATTGGAAAGAAGGGCAATATGGGGGGGCCGGAAGATCAATGTGTGTGGGGAAGGTATTTAGCAGGGTTTATTGACAAAGCGGGAAGGGGAATGCAGGGGGGAAAACTAGCTTTGGACTGGCATGCGGGGATACGATTTTGTGGAGCGTGAGGTTTTTTGGAAATTCATGCGTGGAAAGGAAATTTGGGAAGGGGAAAAAATAAAATTGGACGGGGTTTGTATGAACAGGCTTTTGTTTAGGGGGTTTCCGATAAATGGCCCGGTTAGGGAAAATTTTAAATTTGGGAAAGAAACGTGGGTTTTAGGCAAAGGGGTTCCTGAAACCCCCGAAATTTTTTTTGCGTTACTTTTAGGACCCTTTTTTTAAAGGGTTGGGAGGGTGTGAATGAGGGTTTAAATGCGAGGGAAAGGGGGGGGATTTAAAAAGGGGGAATTTGTTGGCTATGTGGATGACACCACGATTTTATTTTAGGGGATCCCGGGGGTTTACGAAAAGTAGGTGAATTTGGGAAAACTTTTTGGGAGGCCAAAGGGGATGAAGGTCCAAAAAGGATAATCAATGCTTATGCACGTGGGGGATAGCATTAGTGGGGAATTTGGCCGGAAAGGGGGGTTTGGGCCCTTTTGTAAAACACTCAAGGGTATGTGGGGAAATTTTTTATATGAGAAAAAATTCAGGAAGCGGGGGAAGGTTAATTCGAGTGAGGGGTTTTGGGGTAAGGGGTTTTTTAGGTCGATTTGGGGGGTTGCGTTTCAGGGGTTAATTTGCCCTCAGGTGTAATTGTTAAACGAATGTGTTTTTTTTTTTTTTTTGGCAAGTTGGGCATGTGGTAAGTATTTTATTTCCGGTTAGTTGGTTTTTGATGAGAAAAAGTTTATTGAAGCGTGTATTTTGATATTTTATGGGGTTCAGGTTTGGGTTTTGGTTTTGCGGGAGATGTTGTGATTTACCAACTTATTTGGGGTGGACTGGGGTTTTTAAAAAATTGCACATGAGAATTTTTAGGTATGTACGTTAAACTAGTTATTTGCGTTTAGGGTTTGGAGGGTTGGTAAGGTTTGGGAAATTTGGGTTCGAGGGGGGTTTTGGGACGATGGTGAATGGTGGGGATTTTACGGATGCCGGGGGAACATGCTGAGGGTTTTTTTTTTTTATTTCAAGGGATCCAAGTCAATAAGGGAAATTTTTGAAAAAATTTCAAAAAGGGGGGGAGAGGGAGGGGGGGGGCTAGCAAAAGGGTATTTATCCCAAAGTATGCATGGGGTGATATTTGGGGTGGGTTGAAGGGGGTTTCGATTGAGGGCCCGGGGGACGGGAGGTATGTAAAAATTTCCTTCAAATTTCATTGCCCTTCCCCGGGGAGGTGTTTGCGAATAGAAGTGTGCAAGTGGGTTTAAAGGGGGCATTGTGTGTGTGGGGATATTGACACGGCTTTCCACGCAGTGGGATTTTTGTGGAGTTTGGGAAAACGGTTTAAAAGTGTGGTTTAGCAAATTTTATAAATGGTGGGAGGTAGGGAATTAGTGTCTTAAGAGCGTTAAATTTTAGATGTGGGGGGGGGGGGGGTTGGGTTTCCGGTTAAAAAGGGGGATTGGGATTTTAGTCAGCCTTTGTTTTTATTCATGGGCCTGCGACGTTTCGGGGCTGGCAGCGATTTTTTTTGGTTTCCCAGGGAGGAAGAGGATTGCTGGGGGTAGATTTGCTTTGCTTTTTCGGGGGGATTTTTGGGAATTTCCTTTTTCGTGATTTATGGGCATTTGTACCATAGGGGTAGACGGGTGGCCTTTTGTGTGTTGAGCGAGAGTGACGGTTTTGGGTTCGAAAAAGGGGAGGAATAATTTAAAAAACGTTGGGAAGGGGCGGGCATGTAAGGTTTAGAAGGTATAAAAGGAACGAACCGGGGCTTTGGGGGAAAAAAAATTTTTGTTTATTGTTGGGCCCAAATGAAAAGATCGAATAAAAAAGTACGTTAACCTTTTATAATACACATCATTTGTTTTAGCAGAAACGAAATGTATATTTAAAATTTTTTCGTCGTATGAAAGACGCCCCTTTGGGTTTGAAATTTTGGGAAAAAAAAAGAGGTTTGAGCAATCCCTGGCTTTCGTCGGCGGGCCCTCGTCGTATTAGGGTTATACATGATTTTACCCCTTTGGGTCGACATTTTAAAGGAAAATGTATTGTTATTGTGATACTAAAAAAGGATAAATGTCGAACACCGACGCATTTAGATAATCTCAAGCCCAAAGGCCTGTCGTGTATTGCTAATTGGTGAACGTGACGGTTTAAAATTGTGTATATATTTGTTAATGCTTGGCTTTGCTCAAGCATATTCAAAAAAAAATGTATTGTTTTTGGTTCTTTAAATGGTTCAGCCTTCCATGGCTTATTTTAATCTGAAATATGTATATGAAACCCACTATACAATCTTTAATTATTTTCGTGGGTTTTTTATTTTTTTCTACGTTAATGTTATCAGTGCCAGATTTAGGCTTGTTATATAACTTCTCATGATGTATTTTTGTGCTTCAAAAAGGGAAAAAAGTTTTTAAAAAACTGTTTAAAAAGATCGTTTTTATAAAACCCTTTCGTAGGTTTTTTTATTGAGGGGTTGTACTTGTATACATAATTTTTACATCTTTTACTTGCCCGGGGTGTCTTGCCCAGTGTTTTTTGGTGGGGGTTTCATTTTGAAATGCCCTAATGTAATGTTTTTTATAGGCTTTGTTTTTTCCTAACGTTTTAGGTCAATGTTTTTTATTTTTAAAAATTTTTTGGTTTTGTGACTTTTAAATTTCAACTTGTGCAAGGGGGTCTTATTTTAAAAGAGCAGTGGGGGTTGGTGTGGCGCTGACATAAAATTTTAGCTTTGTTTGTGTTAATGGTTTTGTTCCGTGTGGAGCTCCCTATTTTATTCTTTTTAGGGGGCTTCCAGCACTTTGCGGGACGTATTTTGGTTTGGTTTTGTCTTAGCAAAATTTTTTTGAAGGCCCTTTGGTTTGCCTTTTTTTTCATTTTTGTAATGTATAATTTTTTTTATTCCTATGTTTATCCTTTTCTGGGGTGCTTTGGCAAGGGGGTTTTTTTTTGTCAGTTGTAACAAAGGGGTGTAAATTTTAGGTTTAGATTTGTTTGGTATTTTTTGAGGGAGGTTTTTTCATGTTTTTCATTGTTGGGGGTGGTTTTCCCTTTTTAAAACGATTTGGTTGAACACTTGGGGTTTTGATGGGGGTTGACACTAGATCTTTTTTCGCAAGTGGTAATTTTTGTTTTTCTTTTATTTTTTTTTATATCTTGTATTGGGGTCTTTTTCAAAAAAATATAAAAAAAAATTTAAATTAAATTTTTATTATTATAATTTGAAAAACAAATTTTCATTTTTAGGCCCCCCAAATGGGGTTAGCAAATTAACCAAATTTTAACAATTTTTAATCCTAGCCCTTTTCTGGGCCCAAAAAAAAATTTTAATTTATATAATAAATACACAAATCCCTTAACATTTCAATTTTCCCGCCCCCTTTGGGATTAAATTCAGGTTTTTTGCAGCAACTTTTTAATTTAAAAAAATACAGAGAGCAGATGAACAAGGAGGCTTGGAAAGGGGAGGGGGGTATGGACCAGGTGTTTACGTGAAACATATAAGTGAAAAAGTATTTTGATAAAGGCCCAAAAGGTTTTTTTGGCATTTATAAGGAAAATTTGGAAAATTAAGGCGGGTTTTTTGGACAAGGGTGGAGTTTTAAAGGGGGGTAAGTTAGGAGTATGAGGAAAAGAGGGAGATTATTTTCCCCCTAAAGTAGGGCCCTTTGAAAGGATGTGGGATGTCACCGTGGTTGTTTTTAATAATTTATAGAATGGGGTTTTAAGAGGGAAGGGAAATGCGAGGGGCTTGGCAAGAGGGTGGGGGTTAAAAAGGGAAAGAATCACAAATAAAGTGGGGTTGTCCAGTGGCTCTTTTCTGATGGGCACTGTTTCTTTGGGGGATTTTGAAGAGAAAATTGCGAGGTTTGGGGGATGAATTTGGTAGGGGATTTCCCCCCCAAAAGAAAAATTTAAAAGTGAATCCCGGAAAGAGTTAAAGGGTTTTGAGGATAAAAAAAAGATTAGGGGATGAAAGTTTTGGGTATCGATTGGGGGGAGAGTTTTTGGGGGAGGTGAAAGTATTCAGATATTTGGGGGGGGGGGACGTTGTCAGGGATGGGTTATTAAAGATGAGGTGAATCAAAAAAATGAGGGGGGAAAAGGTGTGGCGGTGCACTTAGGAGTCTGTGGAGGGCAAAGAAATTTGTCCTTGGAGGCCCAAAAAGGGGAATGTTTGAGAGTATAGTTTTACCAACCTCTTTATGGGTGTTTAAGCATGGGTGATAAAGTTGCCAGGAGGAGAAGGGTGGAAGGGGAGTGGGAGAGGGCATGTCTGAGGGCAATGTTGGGTGAATATAATGAGGAATTGTAGTTGGAAGTTAGGAGGAGGTTTCGGGGTTTCCAAATGTTGTCCAGAGGGCCCGAGGAAGGGGGGGTTTTTGAGGGGTTCGGGCTTTTAGGAGAATGGAGCGAAGCAGAATGCTTCAATAGTGTATCGTTTTGTAGTGGGAAAGGAAAAGGCGGGGTAGGGGTTTGGCCAGGAAAGGTTTTGGGGGGGGGGGTAAAGGGGGTTTTGAGTGCGGGGGGGTTGGGGCTCCCAGCGGGGGTGTGTGAGGGGGTTTTTATAGGAGTGAATGGAGCAAATGGGTTTTTAAAACTTGAGTGCTGGGTTTGGGGTGGGGGGAGCAAAGTAACATTTATGAAGGGATTCAGGGAAACCCGGGAGGCCGGACTTGAGTCCTGGGGATGGGAAGTACCCGTGCCCTTTACTCTGAGGGGGAAAAGGGGGGTTAAAGTTGCAGTTTAAAAAAAGTAGTGTAAAACACCCTTTTGGGCCAAAAACAGTGGTTTGGGGTGAATGATGGTGAAAGTTTTTTTTTTTTCCCTGCCCCCGCCTTGGTGGGGAAACGGCAAATGTGTTAATAATAATAATAAAAAAAAATCCACTACACCCAAAAATATTAATTAATTCATAAATTTTCACTTATATGTGAGCCCCTCAATCCATTTCTTTAAGTTTAAATCATTAAATTTTAAAATTTTAAATTTTCCCTGAAATTTCATATCCGGTTCGGGAGGGCAAAGGCCCTTTAAATTTAAATTTTGTGAGAAATTTTTTCCCGATGAGATTACGGGGTAATTTCCTGAAAATTTTTCATGTAAAATAATTTGGGGGGAGGTAAGGGGGGCTTAGTTTTATAGGAAAGGGAAGGCTGTCACTCCTTCGATGTACACTCCATCACCAAATCTTTCAAAAAAAAACCCTTTAAAATGACTTTAAAATTTAAAACTTTAAAAATTAATCATTAATACCAATAATGGTAAAAATTTTAAAATAGTTGGATGTATGAAAAAATTTAAAAGGGAAAAGATCTCCAGGAAAAAGGTTTAAAGGGAACCTATACAACAGAAAAGGGTTTAAAAATTTTTTTAATTGACCCCCGGACATATTTACCAAAAAAAAGATAAATTTAAAAAATTTATATTACCTCATACAATTTATTTTTGTGGTTGGATACCCCCCAACACCTACTTAACAAATAGAATTCCCCTGGTCAAACAAGAAATCTAATTTAAAGGGACTAATGGCAAACATACTGGTGTGTGCTTTGGGGACGTCTCTTTATTTTCCCCTATCACCCCTAATTTGGGGGCCCCCACAAAAATTTTGTCCCTATTCTTTTTAAAAGGAGACGTTCCAAATACTTATTAAATTTTAGTTTGATACGATCCCTTTACTTACAGCCTCGGGTGACATGGGTTACTATACGATTTTACCACAAAAAAATGTTCCCCAAAATTAATTCTTATGGGTTTCCCCCTCCCCTGTATCATCTGTTTGGGCCCCTGCACACCCTTCCCTTTACACAAAAAATTTTTTGACGGCTTTAAATCAAAAGTCACTTTTTAAAACAAAATTATTATATTATTCACATTTTTCACACGAGAATTTTTGGGGAAAAATTTTAAAAAAAATTTTCCCCCAGGTAGAAAGGATTTTTGGGCAGGCAATCATTCGCCCTAGTAAGGGAAAAAAAGCTTGTGCACAGGCAGGTTAAATGGGCACCTAGGCAGGAAGGCATGCAACTTTTAAATTAAAAAAACATTTTAGGGGGGGCAGGCAAACATTTCATGCTTTTAAGGTTTGATGTCGCTTTATTTCCCAAAACTCTCAAAAAATTACAAATTCCACTGAAAAAACGTCGTCCCTTCGTCAGCAGTGTTAAATCCTGCCCGCCCGGAGAGAGGAAAAAAAGCGAGGGAAGAGGGGCCGTAAAACAAACAGCAGGAAGGTTAAAAAATTAAAGGGAAATAACTAAAAAAAAAAACCTTACGGTCGTATTTTATTTTTTTTCAAATTCCTGCCTCCCTTTTTTCCCCCTCCTTAATTCTCCCTCCATAATAAAAACTACAAATTTTTTAGAACAAACCCTTGTCTGAGTTAAAGATTGTTTTGCAAATCGGTTTTTCTTTTCCTTTAAAATTTTGGGACAGCTGCCTTTTTTCCAAATAGGGGTGTAAAAACTTGTTCCTGTGGTTTTTCCCGAGCCCCTTTTTCATGTTTTTTTGCATGCACACAGGAAACGGGCATGTGTTAACTGTTGTTCCACTCACACCTTGCGTGCCCCCGCCCAAAAGACAAATCTAAGGAAATTTTTTTTTTTTTCATTATGGGGCTATTTTTTTTTTGTTATTTTTTTCGAGATTAAAGTAGGTTCGGTCTAGGGGGTGCATCCCAAACCGATTTTTTTTTTTCTTAAAATTTTTAATTTTTTAAAATTTAAAAACTTCAGTTTACCTCCCAACATGTGCCCTTTAAAAAGGGGGTTTAATGTTTAAAATTCTTTTTTTTTTTTCCAATTTAAAAATAAAAATCTATTTTTTTTATTTTTTTGAAACTGGGGCCATAAAAGTTCCCTATTAACTATGTGGGCCCAGTTAATGCTTCAGGTTGGGAAACCCAAACGTCGTCATAAAATTTTTATTTATTTTGCGGGTTATCTTTGCATTATTTTCAGTACGGTTTTTTATTCCATTTTTTTTTATTCTTTAAAATTAAATAAAATATGATTTGAAAAGGTGAAAGAATAC
>NC_069419.1:38870772-38885933 GCF_026875155.1 Cherax quadricarinatus
GGAATGGGAATGACAAGGGCAGACAGGAGAGTGGTACCCACATAACCTCTGCGATTGCCAAAACCATCTTCTTATTGGCTAGAACCTAGTCACTAGTTGAACGACGGGGCCCCATCATCAACTCTTAGCAACCTGGTTCGTTGGTTGGGGGAGATAGCCTGTAAATGAGGGTGTGTACATGCGCCGAATAAAAGTTACGTACTCTTTGCATGCCACAAACACATTTATCAAGATGAACCATACTGGCACTCACAGATGTGCCACACTGGCACTCACAGAGGTGCCACACTGGCACTCACAGATGTGCCACACTGGCACTCACAGATGTGCCACACTGGCACTCACAGAGGTGCCACACTGGCACTCACAGAGGTGCCACACTGGCACTCACAGAGGTGCCACACTGGCACTCACAGAGGTGCCACACTGGCACTCACAGAGGTGCCACACTGGCACTCACAGAGGTGCCCACTGGCACTCACAGAGGTGCCACATGGCACTCACAGAGGTGCCACACTGGCACTCACAGAGGTCCCCACACTGGCACTCACAGAGGTGCCACACTGGCACTCACAGAGGTGCCACACTGGCACTCACAGAGTTGCCTTACTGGCACTCACAGAGGTGCTACACTGGCACTCACAGAGGTGCCTTACTGGCACTCACAGAGGTGCCACACTGGCACTCACAGAGGTGCCACACTGGCACTCACAGAGGTGCCACACTGGCACTCACAGAGGTGCCACACGGGGCACTCACAGAGGTGCCCACTGGCACTCACAGAGGTGCCCCCTGGCACTCACAGAGGTGCTACACTGGCACTCACAGGGGTTTGCCACATGGCCTCACAGAGGTGCCACCACTGGCACTCACAGGGGTTTGCTTACTGGCACTCACAGAGGTGCCAACTGGCACTCACAGAGGTGCCTTACTGGCACTCACAGAGGTGCCACACTGGCACTCACAGAGGTGCCACACTGGCACTCACAGAGGTGCCACACTGGCACTCACAAAGGTTCCACACTTGCTCTCACAGAGGTGCCACACTGGCACTCACAAAGGTGCCACACTGGCACTCACAAAGGTGCCACACTTGCTTTCACAGAGGTGCCACACTGGCACTCACAAAGGTTCCACACTTGCTCTCACAGAGGTGCCAAACTGGCACTCACAAAGGTGCCACACTGACATTACCATATATTTATACTTAAATAACTACTAAGCCATGTGGTGTATCAAGACATAGCGTTATAAAAACCTTGCCCAGAGTTGTCTAGTATCTTACTAGATTATGTTTAATTAGTTAAAGTTTCTAAAACGAAAATAACTGCAGATGTTCGTCACGACTCCTGAAGACGGCCTTTAGTTAGAGCGAAAATATTTGATTCATTTCTGGTGGTGGCGTGGGCGTCCTGGTGGTGGTGTGGGCGTCCTGGTTGTGGTGGTGTAGTCGTCTTGGTGGTGGTGTGGGCGTCCTGGTTGTGGTGGTGTTGTCGTCCTGGTGATGGTGTTGGCGTCCCGGTTGTGGTGGTGTTGTCGTCCTGGTGGTGGTGTGGGCGTCCTGGTGGTGGTGTGGGCGTCCTGGTGGTGGTGTGGGCGTCCTGGTGGTGGAGTGTGCGTCCTGGTGGTGGCGAGGGCATCCTGGTGGTGGTGTGGGCGTCCTGGTGGTGGTGTGGGCGTCCTGGTGGTGGTGTGGGCGTCCTGGTGGTGGTGTGGGTGTCCTGGTGGTGGTGTGGGCGTCCTGGTTTTACCTGGAGTTTACCTGGAGAGAGTTCCGGGGGACAACGCCCCCACGGCCCGGTCTGTGACCAGGCCTCCTGGTGGATCAGAGCCTGATCAACCAGGCTGTTGCTGCTGGCTGCACGCAAACCAACGTACGAGCCACAGCCCGGCTGGTCAGGAACCGGCTTTAGGTGCTTATCCAGTGCCAGCTTGAAGACTGCCAGGGGTCTGTTGGTAATCCCCCTTATGTATGCTGGGAGGCAGTTGAATAGTCTCGGGCCAATGACACTTATTGTATGGTCTCTTAACGTGCTAGTGACACCCCTGCTTTTCATTGGGGGGATGTTGCATCGTCTGCCAAGTCTTTTGCTTTCGTAGTGAGTGATTTTCGTATGCAAGTTCGGTACTAGTCCCTCTAGGATTTTCCAGGTGTATATAATTATGTATCTCTCCTGCCTGCGTTCCAGGAAATACAGGTTTAGGAACCTCAAGTGCTCCCAGTAATTGAGGTGTTTTATCTCCGTTATGCGCGCCGTGAAGGTTCTCTGTACATTTTCTAGGTCAGCAATTTCACCTGCCTTGAAAGGTGCTGTTAGTGTGCAGCAATATTCCAGCCTAGATAGAACAAGTGACCTGAAGAGTGTCATCATGGGCTTGGCCTCCCTAGTTTTGAAGGTTCTCATTATCCATCCTGTCATTTTTCTAGCAGATGCGATTGATACAATGTTATGGTCCTTGAAGGTGAGATCCTCCGACATGATCACTCCCAGGTCTTTGACGTTGGTGTTTCGCTCTATTTTGTGGCCAGAATTTGTTTTGTACTCTGATGAAGATTTAATTTCCTCGTGTTTACCATATCTGAGTAATTGAAATTTCTCATCGTTGAGCTTCATATTGTTTTCTGCAGCCAACTGAAAGATTTGGTTGATGTCCGCCTGGAGCTTTGCAGTGTCTGCAATGGAAGACACTGCCATGCAGATTCGGGTGTCATCTGCAAAGGAAGACACGGTGCTGTGGCTGACATCCTTGTCTATGTCGGATATGAGGATGAGGAACAAGATGGGAGCGAGTACTGTGCCTTGTGGAACAGAGCTTTTAAACCGTAGCTGCCTCGGACTTTACTCTGTTGACGACTACTCTCTGTGTTCTGTTAGTGAGGAAATTATAGATCCATCGACCGACTTTTCCTGTTATTCCTTTAGCACGCATTTTGTGCGCTATTACGCCATGGTCACACTTGTCGAAGGCTTTTGCAAAGTCTGTATATATTACATCTGCATTCTTTTTATCTTCTAGTGCATTTAGGACCTTGTCGTAGTGATCCAATAGTTGAGACAGACAGGAGCGACCTGTTCTAAACCCATGTTGCCCTGGGTTGTGTAACTGATGGGTTTCTAGATGGGTGGTGATCTTGCTTCTTAGGACCCTTTCAAAGATTTTTATGATATGGGATGTTAGTGCTATTGGTCTGTAGTTCTTTGCTGTTGCTTTACTGCCCCCTTTGTGGAGTGGGGCTATGTCTGTTGTTTTTAGTAACTGTGGGACAACCCCCGTGTCCATGCTCCCTCTCCATAGGATGGAAAAGGCTCGTGATAGGGGCTTCTTGCAGTTCTTGATGAACACGGAGTTCCATGAGTCTGGCCCTGGGGCAGAGTGCATGGGCATGTCATTTATCGCCTGTTCGAAGTCATTTGGCGTCAGGATAACATCGGATAGGCTTGTGTTAACCAAATTTTGTGGCTCTATCATAAAAAATTCATTTTGATCTTCGACTCTCAGTCTGGTTAGCGGCTTGCTAAAAACTGAGTCATATTGGGACTTGAGTAGCTCACTCATTTCCTTGCTGTCATCTGTGTAGGACCCATCTTGCTTAAGTAGGGGCCCAATACTGGACGTTGTTCTCGACTTTGATTTGGCATAGGAGAAGAAATACTTTGGGTTTCTTTCGATTTCATTTATGGCTTTTAGTTCTTCCCGCGATTCCTGACTCCTATAAGATTCCTTTAGCTTAAGTTCGATGCTTGCTATTTCTCTGACCAGTGTCTCCCTACGCATTTCAGATATATTGACCTCTTTTAGTCGCTCTGTTATTCTTTTCCGTCGCCTGTAAAGGGAGCGCCTGTCTCTTTCTATTTTACATCTACTCCTCCTTTTCTTTAGAGGAATAAGCCTTGTGCATACATCGAGTGCCACCAAGTTAATCTGTTCTAGGCATAAGTTGGGGTCTGTGTTGCTTAGTATATCATCCCAGCTTATATCGGTTAGGACTTGGTTTACTTGGTCCCACTTTATGTTTTTGTTATTGAAGTTGAATATGGTGAATGCTCCCTCGTGACTAATCTCATTATGTCGGTCTGGGGCTCCACGCATACATGTCTGAACCTCAATTATGTTGTGATCTGAGTATATTGTTTTTTATATGGTGATATTTCTTATCAGATCATCATTGTTAGTGAAGATGAGGTCTAGTGTATTCTTCAGTCTAGTAGGCTCTATTATTTGCTGGTTTAAATTGAATTTTGTGCAGAGATTTAAAAGTTCATGTGAGTGTGAGTTTTCATCAGAGCTGCCTCCTGGTGTTATTACTGCAACAATATTATTTGCTATATTCCTCCATTTTAGGTGCCTTAAGTTGAAATCCCTCAGGAGCAAGATGTTGGGTGCAGGAGCTGGAAGATTTTCCAGACAGTGGTCAATTTTTAACAGCTGTTCCTGGAATTGCTGGGATGTTGCATCCGGAGGCTTGTAGACTACCACAATGACTAGGTTTTGGTTCTCGATCTTTACTGCTAAAACTTCCACTACATCATTTGAGACAATAAGCAGTTCTGTGCAAACAAGTGACTCTGCAATGTACAGGCCAACCCCCCCCCCTCTTTTTTTGCCTGTTCACTCTGTCACATCTGTATAGGTTGTAACCTGGGATCCATATTTCGTTGTCCAAGTGATCCTTTATGTGGGTCTCAGTGAAAGCCGCGAACATTGCCTTTGCCTCTGCAAGCAGTCCACGGATGAAAGGTATTTTGTTGTTTGTTGCTGGCTTTAGACCCTGTATATTTGCAAAGAAGAATGTTATCGGACTGGTGGTATTGTTGGTACTGTGGGGGGGGATTTTTTTTCCGGCATTAGTATCTGTATCTGTTGGTTTGGAGTGGAGGCCATCGACTGTGGTTCCACTCCAGGAATGGTGGTGGTGTTGGCATCCTGGTGGTGGTGTTGGCATCCTGGTGGTGGTGTGGGCTTCCTGGGACGGGTGTGAGAGGATGATGGAACGGTTGAGTGGAAAATCAACGAGGCGTTGGGGTGGGCGTGTGGGTGGTCGTTGGGGTGGGCGTAGGGGTGGGCGTGGGGGTGGGCGTGAGAGCTGGGGGTTGGCATGGGGACGGGCGTCTGAGTAGCTTGTTGTGACACTCTACACATTCACTTGTCATTAGTTACTATTATCTTTATCAGTTGCAGTGTAACTTAATAATAGAGGGTCGTGTTACGTGGTGATGAGGATGGGCTGGTGGGCGAGGGTGGGCTTGTGGTTGAGGGTGGGCTGGTGGGTGAAGGTGAGTTTGTATGGCAGTGGGTGAAGGTGAACGTAATAAGGTGGTGGGTGAGGTGGTGGTGGGCTAGAGAATGTTTAAGGCTTATTTTTCTGTACTCTTGTTGTGTCTAATCTTCTCTAATTTCTTGCAGAGATGGCATGCAACAGTCATCATACAAGGGGCAGACGGCTAAAAATTCAGTTAACTGCACACAAGTCTGGACAGATATGCACCCAACAACTGAACAGTTTTCAACCTTGTCTGAAACCATAACTCCAACATTACCTGGAAAGCTCCTTCCAGTGTATACAATACAAAAGGTATGTGTAAGTGCAACATTCTTGAATGAGTCATCTCTGTTTTTTCCATCTTAATTCCACCATCTCACAAGACCAGTGAAAAAACTGACAGATAATTTACCCTAACCTTAAAGTCGCTGCTTCCCGCACTGGTGACATTTCGGTCCGTCCTGGACCACTGTCACTTGCGGTTTGACAATGGTCCAGGAGGGACCGGAAAGTCGTTATAATGGGCCTCTTCTCAGTGTAGGTTTTTTGATCAAACATTCCAGCCACCGTACTGTGAATTTTTATTCTTCGCATCCAGTGTTGTTCCTCCACCTAATCTACTTCCAGAACCTCGTCAAAGGAACTTTTGAAGTAAATTTACTTGGGTACAATTTACATTAGTGCAGTTACACACAAGTTTTGGGTGATTATAATTATCTTACATAGTAATATGTGTAAATTAACTAAGAAAATAATAGCACAAGGTAGTGATTTATTTCCATTATGGTCCATGTAATATTTATAAGCAGCCTAATTATTAAATGCAGTGAAAATCTATCCAAATCATAAGAATAAAATTGAAATAATTTGAGTAAATCACATTTATGAAAATTAGTTACAATAAAAAGAAATACAATAGGAATAAAATATATTGAATAAATTACACGAACATTAGAGAAAATCAGCTAAACATAATAGCTACACGAATGTTAACTAAATAAGAAACCACTTTCTTTCTTTTCTGTAGTTTCACTCATTCTTTTGCTAAACTGTTTCTTGCTAAGTCTTGTCTTGACATGGACAGGCAGTCCTTTCCTCTTTTTTTTTTTTTTTTTTTTTTTTTTTTGTGCAGGAGGTTTTTGAGGCCTGGCCACCTACTGTACATACTACACTTCCTCTAGTACTTCAGTAACTTTGGTTCCTAATCTCGACAAGATTCGCAGCGAAATTCCGCTGGACACTGTTAGTAATTTTTTAAACATAACTCAGCTTCAGCTACCTCACCCTATGTTCAGTAAGAAGTATTTCCAGTTGTAATTCTCTCTTGGACAGAGGCCCAGAATGAGTCTCACTATTTTCTTCTGGGTAATTTCTAGTTTGTCTTTTAGTAATGATATATTGTTTTATACTGTCAAGGCTCTGTTAAGACTGATGTTATATTGAATGATGAAAGAATTATTTACTGTCTGTGGAAATTGGGGAACATAAGTTGTCATGTCTGGTGGCCAATAAACCCCTGGCTGCCTTCAAGAGAGAGCTGGACAGATACCTAAAGTCAGTGCCGGATCAGCCGGGCTGTGGCTCGTACGTCGGACTGCGTGCGGCCAGCAGTAACAGCCTAGTTGATCAGGCCCTGATCCATCGGGAAGCCTGGTCGTGGACCGGGCCGCGGGGGCGTTGATCCCCGGAATAACCTCCAGGTAACTACGGTCTGTTTGAGATACAAGTGACAACCCTGAGCCAGCTGCAGCACATCCGCTGGTAGCAGTCAGATCCAACCATCCCTCTGCACTGTTGTTGCTCCACTGTCACCACACCTCATTTACCCTCACCATTACTGCGTCAAACTGCCTCTCCCACCCCTCACCCAAGCGCCTTATGTTCACCCAGGACAATAGCAATGCTCCACCAACGCTTGATGATTATCTCGGCCTTGCTAGGGTTATGGGTGGGCCCCAGAATAAAGTCTCTGCATGATGTTACAATGAAGCCAAGTCCCTTAAATGGTACCTTTCTAATCTTTCCCTAGAATGCAGATTTAATCACCTGAGGTATGGGTCAGCTGTGCCTTTCCATAGAACCTAGCGTCAGGTCTAGTCAGCAGAGAGCTTTCCCAGCGGCTGTCTTTCCCCAGTAACTGGATTACCTGGAGGTTATCTGGTTACCTGGAGGGTATTCCGGGGATCAACGCCCCCGCGGCCCGGTCCATGACCAGGCCTCCCGATGGATCAGGGCCTGATCAACTAGGCTGTTACTGCTGGCCGCACGCAGTCCAACGTACGAGCCACAGCCCGGCTGATCCGGCACTGACTTTAGGTTTCTGTCCAGCTCTCTCTTGAAGGCAGCCAGGGATTTATTGGCAATTCCCTTAATGCTTGATGGGAGGCTGTTGAACAGTCTTGGGCCCCGGACACTTATAGTATTTTCCCTTAGTGTACCAATGGCGCCCCTACTTTTTATTGGGGGCATTTTGCATCGCCTGCCCAGTCTTTTACTTTCGTAGGGAGTGATTTCTGTGTGCAGATTTGGGACCATTCTTTCCAGGATTTTCCAAGTGTAGATTATGATATATCTCTCCCTCCTGCGTTCCAACGAGTACAAGTCAAGTGCTTCCAAGCGTTCCCAGTAGTTAAGGTGCTTGACAGAACTTATACGCACAGTAAAGGATCTCTGTACACTCTCTAGATCTGCGATTTCACCTGCTTTGAATGGAGATGTTAATGTACAGCAGTATTCCAGCCTAGAGAGAACAAGTGATTTGAAAAGGATCATCATTGGCTTGGCATCTCTCGTTTTCAACGTTCTCATTATCCATCCTATCATTTTCTTTGCACGTGCGATCGTGGCACTGTTGTGATCCTTGAAAGTGAGATCCTCAGACATTACTACTCCCAGAGCCCTTACATTATTTTTCCGCTCTTTGTTTGGCCCCAGTGTCGAGTATATTCTGTCTAGTTATTATCTCCTCAGTTTCATATAAAGGAGTAGTTGGAAATTATGTCTCTAATTGAACATCATATAGTTTACCGTTGCCCACTGGAAACCTTTGTTTTTATTCTTATTGGAGGTTAACCGCGTCCTCAGCAGATGACAGCTAATGCAGATCCTAGTATCATCCGCAAAGGATGATTACGGGTGCTGTGATGTATATCTCTGTCTATGTCTCTGTATAGTCCTTGTGGCTTAGCGCTTCTTTTTGATTATAATAATAATAATAATCTGTCTATGTCTGATATGAGGATGAGGAATAAGATGGGGGCGAGTACTGTGCCTTGTGATGCAGAGCTTTCATTTTTTTGGCAGCCTCCGATTTAAATTGATTGACATATTCTTTGTGTTAGATTTGTTAGGAAGTTGAAGATCCTCTCCCAACTTTCCCAGTTATTATTTAGCACGTATTTTATGGGTTATTACGCCATGATCGCATTTGTCAAATGCTTTTTTGCAAAGTCTGTGTATATTACTATCTGCATTCTGATTTCTTTCTAGTGCATCCAAGTCCATATCATAGTGATCCAGTAGTTCCTGTGAGAGGGCAGGAGCGACCTGCCATGAACCCATGTTGCACTGGATTGTGCATATTTTGGGAATGCAGGTGATTTGCACCTGCGTATTTCACTCTTTCAAAGATTTTTGTCGATGTAGGATATCAGAGCACTATTAAGGTCTATGTTCTTAGCTAATGCTTTGCTTGCACATTTATGGAGTGGGGCTATATCGTCGTTTTAAGTGATGGAATTTCAACCCATGTCCTCCAAGCTCCTCCTCCATAGGTTACTTAGGGCCTCGAGAGGGGTTTTTGCAGTTCTTAATGGAAAACAGAGTTCCAAGAGTCTGGGCCCGGGGTGAGTGCATGGGCATGTTGCTCAATGGCTTTTACGAATCTATCGGAAGTTAGGTTAATGTCGGAAATCTGGCATTACATTTAAGGGAGTTTGAGGCTCATTCATGAAGAAATCATTTGGGTCGTCGATCCTCAGGACCGATTTAGTGGTTCACTAAACACAGAGTCGTACTGGAGATTTCATATTTCACTCATTACCTTGTTGTCTTTGTGTAAGTCCCATCATGTTGAGTATAGGGCCCGATACTAGTTGTGGGTATTTGCCTTGTTTATGGCATATGAAAGATATATTTGAATTTTCTTTCAATTTCATAATAAGCTTTAGCGTCCTGTCTTCATGGATCCTGTAAGCGTCATTTAACTTAAGTTCGTTAGTTTAAACTTCCATGGTCAGCGACTCCTTCGTGTATCAGATAAAATCTCTAGCACTCCTGTGGAGCTCAGTGACTCTTTAGTCGTCCTCTGTAGAGGGAGTGTTTTCTCTCTCCAGTTTACTCCTGCTCTTCGTCTCTTCTTAGGGGAATTGCCTAGAGCATGATTCAGCTGCCAGCAGTTGTCCTTCAATGGCACTGGTTTGGATCCTTGTCATTTGAGAATATTCCCAATATGTTTCGTTTAGGGGACAGCTTTCCTGGTCCCAGTTGATGTCCTTGTTGCTGAAGTTGTATTTTAGGTGAGACACTTCAAGGTACATGCATTCTGCTGATCAGGTCCCCTATGCATGTACGTCTAGACTTTGATTAGGTTTGTGATCGAATTAGTTGTTTTTTGATATTCTATGTCTCTTTCAGGTCCTCATTATTTGTGAAGATAAGGTCAAGTGTGTGTTTAGTCTTGTTGGCTCCACTATCTGCTGGCTAAGGTGTGTTTTTCGAAGAGACTTTGTAGACTCATTGTGTGTGTGACCTGTCATCTGTTGCTACCTCTGGGGATTGTTTCAGCTATACAATTATTTGTACATTCTTCCATTTTGTATGCCTTAGGTTGAAATCACCAAGCAGTAAGATGTTTGGGGATGGAGGCTAGCTGGAAGGTTTTCCAGGACAGTAATCAATTTTCAGAATCAATTTTGAATTGTTGTGAGTTGCATCATTGGTTGGCTTATCGTACAACCAAAATGGACTAGGTTTTGGTTCTCGATCTTTATTGATAGAACTTCAACTACCTCATTTGTGGTGTTGTTCAGCAAATCCATGTCTGATGAGGGACTCTTTGACATACAGGCAACCCCCCTTGTTTCCTGTTCATTCTGTCGCATCTAAAAAAGGTTGTATACCACTTACCAATATTTCCTGTCAAAATGATCTTTTGTGTCGAGGTCTCTCGTAAGGCTGCAAAACACTGCATTAGATCCTCTAGAAGACACTGATAAAAGGTATTTTGTTGTTGGTGGAGGGCTTAAGGCCCTGTTATTTAGCAAATTATGTAACGAGGTGTAATCTGTGTTTGTTGGGGTGATTTTGTTATTGGCATCAGTAGTTGTAATTTCTGGAGGGCATGGGTGGCCTCTGGCTGCGGGCCCCCTTTTTTCCCCAGTCCAACAAGCTCCAAGGTGGTAGACTATTTTATTTCCTTCCATTTTCTTTTTCGTTTCTGCACAAAAAAATCACCTGAGTTGGGTTGTATTAGCTAATTTGTTTGTATTGAGGGGTCTGTGCCTCCTGCGTCCCTTTTGGATGGTATGCAGGGCAGTCCGATGTTGTACATGAACTGGATGGACAGAGGAGTTAGTGACACATTTTTGGGTGAAAGAAGTAAAGGAAGAGAAAGACACACTCCTTTAGACAGGAGAGTCGCTACATTTTTTGGGATGATCATAAGTTGCATTTCCCATTTTTTTTCTGATATTCCACTGCTCTACTACAGATGCCCAAGCATAATATTTGAACAAAATTACCTGTTGGTGAGAATTGTTGGCGAGGTTGTGTTGTCAATTTCTGCAGTTCGGGACTGCACTCACTATAATCTCAGTAATCCAAGACAGGGCACCACGTCCTGGATTCCATCTATTTTCTCAGTAGAGTAAGACAGGTAGGAGACTCCTCTCCAACATCCTGTACTGTGGGCCATGTCTTATGCAAATGATGGTTGTATATTTACGGTTTTAGTGGTGGTTGTGGTTGGGTCCCTAGTAGGATATGGCGCTAGGCAGTAGGCTGGGTGGCTGGGTTGAGTCAGCACTGGGGCGCTGGGGGCGAGGCTGATGCAAGCACCAGCACTTCGTGGGTATTAGTGCTATGGATGGGGGTTGGGTACTGGCTTAGCACAATGTGGGTGGACTAGATAGTTTCGAGTCATCTGTTGTGGTATGGGCATTCTGCATTTTTTGATACTCTATATCTTGCCTCCATGTTTAATATTTTTGGTAGACTGTCTAAGAGGGTCATCTTTGTTTCTTGATTATTTTTATCATTTATTATTCTCCTTTAGTACCTTTGTACCTGCCAAGTTCTACATCTTTATTGCAACAACCAGAAGCACCTTGCTAGTTCGATGGTCATTTTTTGAGGATGTAATTAGTCTAGTACATGAGTATTGGTGTTGGAAGAGATAGGTTGCATGTGATTTCTGGATTTCCTTCATGGATTTTTTTACATGTCCACAGATATCTGTGCTGACATCCTGTATGTATCTACTACACTCTGTCATGCCACGGAAGTAAACTTATTTTACACTTTGACCTTTCTCTTGCCTGGTGCCAGTAATATGCATGATGTATTTCATAGAACCAAGTTTGCAGTATTGTGGCTTTGTGGTGGTGTAGGGTGGGGTTTGTGAGGGCAAGACTTTCCCACACTGCCACACTTCTCTATTATTTTTATATTATTATTATTATTATTATTTATTATTATTATTATTATTATTATTATTATTATTTAAATTCCTTTTATGTAGTGCTGTACCTGTTTATCTCAAGGATATACACTGTATTCGTTCAAAAATACACATTTCACTAGCACTATACTGGGATCATTGTTTTATTTTTTACACAGCAGCTAGGCCTTCGCTAACTTTCCCTAACACTTCTTGGAAAGTTTATTTCCGTTTAGTAGAGAAACGGATTTGTATCGATCAATTTCATGTAGCTGTGATTCCCTGAGCCTCAGTGCTTACCACCACTCGTTTTATCAAATTGTGATATATAATTACTCATCGTTATTAACACTTCCACTAATAACTACCCGTCTTAATGGATACACACTCCATGGTTACCTCACTCCATGATACCCTAGTGGTTAATCACTACAGTGATGCCCTAGTGGTACCTCAACCGGGGGTTTTACAAATTCTGACCTATCGTGGCAGTCAGATGCCTATTTCCCTTGCTGGTCTTCACCCTTAACTTCCACTTGCCCAAGTATTTTACGTATGCTAAAACTGAGGAATACCCGTGTGTAACATCTGGGTTATCTTTAATTGAAGACGTTGCGTTAACCAATGACTATATAAGTTCATTACAGATATAAATGATGACAGTGAATGGGGGAAAATTGCCCCCCTACGGGAGTAAATGGGGGCATTATTATTTTTATAATCAAGGGAACACTAAACCCGTAGGATTATACGGGCCCCTTTTGGGGGGAGGAAGGCTTTCGGGCTTAATTCGGGAAAACTGAGCAAGATCCAATCCCTAGATAAGAGCCCCTCCCCAGCGTAAGGACCCTTCCTTGAGGGGAGATGGGGCGAGCATTTGAAGTCCCTACAAGTGGGGCTGCCCTGGGAAAAGTAGGTCATTTCAAGAGTTGGATCAGGAGATAGCAAGTAGGTTGTAGAATCCTCTGCCAAAACCCTTTATGTTGCGTGTCGGACAATATAAACTAAAAAAATGAAAACAGTACTGACAAAAAGGGAATTAGACAATTTGGATACCTTTTTTCAAAGGTTTCGTTATTACCTCATCTTTATTGTTTTCTGGTATAATAGTTCTGCAAGTTTTTGTATATGTACAATTTTTAAAGGGAAAAGTATTTTTTTTCTTCTTTTCCCCTTCGACTTTCAACATCTGTTTCCCCAAATTTTTTGGGTGCGAAATTCCTTCGTTGAGCTCATTTCCATTTTTTTTGTTGTCCTTTCTTCGAAAACTCTGCCTGCCCTCATGCTAAAAGGACTTTTTCCTCTTAAATCCGTTTTTCTATAGAACATTTTTTTTGGTTTCCTTTTTTCTAAAATGCAATTTTACCCACTGACTCAATTTGGATATCAGGGAAAAAAGAATACTGGGGATGAAAGAGTAGAAAATTTTTTCGGCGCATGTACACCCCCTAATTTACGGTTCTCCCCCAAATAGCAAACCAGGTTGCTGAGAGTTGATGATGGGGCCCGCGTTCAAATGCCCGGTTTCAGCAATAAAAAAAGGTTTTGGCAATCGGGGGGGGTAGTGGGTCCACCCCCTTGTTCCCCTTGTATTCCCATTCTAGAGCGGGTTAAAGCAGGGTTTTGCTCTCTTGTGGCTTTTTTCCGCCTTGTTTAAAAGTGGAGTGCACTAATACCATCCCTGTATATATGTACAATTGCTTTTCTAAATGGTAAAGGAAAATATAAGTAAAACTTTTTCTGCTGGTTTTTTCCCTCCTTTACCCCCGGGATAACGGGCCATTTGGTTCCGGGGTTGAAATTAATATCTATCTCTCTTTATTAGGCTAAAAATTTTAGTTGTTTTTTTCGACTACTTTTGAGTGTGAGAAGACTTTTTCAGCCCTGTTAGTTAAAAAAAACCAAAAAAGAGAAACCAAGGATTCAATGCAGCGCTTGGGCTTCGAAAAAACGCTGGGCCACGGCTGGTACCACGGGGAGCCCCCCCGGGTGGAGCCACGGCTGGGAAAGGTGGAGCCACGGCTGGAGCCCCCGGGAGCCAGGCTGGACCCCAGTGAAGCCCGGCTGGAGAAGGTGGGGACACGGTGGAGGCACGGCTGGGGCCCCGGGTGAGCCAATGGACCACGGCTGGGGCCACGCCTGAACCCCAGGGAGCCACGGTGGAGACACGGTGGAGCACGGCTGGAGCCACGGTGGAGCCACGGTGGGGCCCGGTGAACCCCAGTGGAGCCCCGGCTGGAGCCACGGCTGGAGCAAGGGTGGAGCCACGGGTGAAGCCCGGCGAACCACGGCTGGAGCCACGGCTGAAGCCACGGTGGAGCACGGCTGGAGCCACGGTGGGCCCCTGGCTGGAGCCACGGCTGAAGCCCCAAACTGGAGCCCCCGGCGGAGCCACGGCTGAGCCCGGCTTAAGCCACAGCTGGACCACGGCTGGAGCCACGGGGGGGAGCCAGGCTGGGCCACGGCTGGAGCCACGGTGGAGCCCCGGCTGAAGCCCGGGGTGAAGCCCCGGCGGAGCCCGGCTGGAGCACGGAGCCGGTGGGCCACGGTGAAGCCACGGTGGAGACACGGCTGGAGACAGGTGGGGGGCCCGGTGGAGCCACGTTATCAAAAATTTTAGGAAAAGAACAGAAGTTCCAAAATAATTTTATTAATTAAATAATAATACAAATTTTAAATTAAATATAGCTCTTTTAAAAGTTTAAGACGTTCTCTTATTTCATTTTTTTTTTTACGTTCGGTTTTTGGTTATTTTATTTTTTTATTTTTGGATTTTAAAAAAAATTTTCACAAAAAAAAAAAAAAAAAGTGTACTATTAAAATATTAAATAATAATTTTCATTTCAAAAGGCCTTAGCGGTCCACGAAATATTTCTCTCCCATTTTTATGGTCCAAAGTGCAAAAAGTTGAAAAAAAAATCTTTTAGACCATTTATTTACCGACATGTATTACTATTTTTTTTTGACCACATTTATTTTTATTTTTCCCAATTTTTTAGCACACATAAGGGTACAAAAAAATACAGATAAGAGCAGCTGCCAAAACCCCTTATACTATGATACTTACGGCTGGCTTAAAATTTTTTTAAGATTAACTAAACAATGATGAAATAGTGATAAAACATTTTTGTAAACAGATATATAAGCACAAGTGAGTATTACAAAGAAGGTCATATGGGGCATTCAGTTAGGTAGTGATTTGTTGGTTGGATTTAAAAAAAAATAAAGTTAGATTTTTTT
>NC_069419.1:38886433-38919352 GCF_026875155.1 Cherax quadricarinatus
GAGATAGAGGAGAGATAGAGAGATCGAGGAGAGAGAGATAGAGAGAGAGTAGAGAGATAGAGCGGATAGAGAGGGAGAGTGCGATAGAGAGAGATAGATATAGAGAGAGTGCTAGAGAGAGGCTAGATAGAGAGAGAGATAGAGAGAGCGAGAGATAGAGATAGAGAGAGCGCGATAGAGAGTGAGATGGAGAGCAGAGATAGAGAGCTAGAGAGCGAGAGAGATAGAGAGAAGAGATAGAGAGAGGAGATAGAGAGATAGAGAGATTAGGGAGAGAGCGATCGGAGCGATATGATAGAGAGAGAGAGCGCGCTAGCGAGGGAGGAGATCGAGAGAGAGATAGAGAGCGATGAGAGATTAGAGAGTGAGATAGAGAGAGAGAGAGATAGAGAGAGAGAGGATAGGATTAGCGAGAGATAGAGAGCGAGATAGAGAGAGAGATAGATAGAGAAGAGAGCGATAGAGAGCATGAGAGCTAGAGATAGAGAGAGAGCTAGAGAGAGAGAGATAGAGATAGAGAGAGATGAGAGAGGAGAGCGAGGAGATAGATGCGATAGAGTGAGGAGATAGAGATCGGGCTAGGGAGAGCGATAGAGATATCGAGCGAGAGAGAGATGAGAGAGACTAGAGAGCGAGATAGGAGAGAGAGCTCGAGAGAGAGATAGCTAGAGAGAGAGATGAGAGATAGAGAGATAGAGAGAGAGAGAGATAGAGATCGAGATAGAGATAGAGAGAGCAGATCGAGAGAGAGCTGCTAGAGAGAGAGATAGAGAGAGACTAGAGAGAACGGAGCGAGAGAGGCGATCGAGAGAGAGAGAGAGAGAGATAGAGAGATAGGAGGAGAGAATAGAGCGCGAGAGAGATAGAGATGAGAGAGAGATAGAGAGAGAGAGAGAGAAGAGAGAGAGAAGAGAGGATAGAAGATAGAGATAGAGATAGAGAGCGAGATGATAGAGAGAGATAGAGAGAGAGTAGGAGAGGGAGAGATAGAGAGAGATTCGAGATAGAGCGAGAGAGCTAGGAGAGAGAGATGAGAGATAGAGAGAGAGATAGGAGAGAGATAGAGAGAGCGAGAGATAGAGAGAGAGTCGAGAGAGAGAGAGAGTGAGATCGAGAGAGAAGATAGAGCTAGAGAGAGAGAGAGAGAGAGATAGAGAGAGAGAGTAGAGATAGAGCGAGGAGTCTAGAGAGAGAGATAGAGAGAAGAGATAGAGATAGAGCGAGAGCGATCGATGAGAGAGATGATAGAGAGCGAGAGAGCGAGGGAGAGAGATGTGAGAGAGGAGAGGATGAGAGAGTAGACGAGAGAGACAGAGAGAGGCGAGGAGAAGAGATAGAGAGAGAGAGATAGAGGATAGAGATAGAGAGGAGATAGAGAGATAGAGAGAGGAGAGAGATAGAGAGAGAGATAGCGAGATAGCGAGGCTAGAGAGGATAGAGAGATAGAGAGGATGATAGAGATAGAGAGAGAGATAGAGGCGGAGAGAGAGATCGAGAGGAGGAGAGATAGAGATAGAGAGAGAGAGGATAGAGAAGAGAGAGAGAGAGAGATAGCGATAGAGTTAAGAGATAGAGATAGGAGAGAGAGAGGAGAGGCGAGAGAGAGAGGAGAGAGAGATAGTGGATGAGAGAGAGGAGTGAGAGAGAGCGAGAGAGATAGGAAGCTAGAGAGACTAGAGAGAGCTCGAGAGAGAGATAGAGGAGAGATAGAGGAGAGATAGAGAGAGAGATAGAGAGAGAGATAGAGAGAGAGATAGCGAGATAGAGAGAGAGAGAGAGAGAGAGAGAGTTGGGGGTGTGATGCGTCAACTGTTGCAGCACAGGAGTCTTATGTATGTACATATGCAGCCTCAAGTCATATGTTGAGAGGTATGTTTAGGATGTTGTTGCCACAAAGTTGATGTATTGTTATCTGCGGTAGGGATGTTATGTTAGAATTTTTTTTTTGCCTATAGCCGCTAGATGGCTATTTTATTATACTTTATACCTCTTTGTATTGTGTAATGTTTTAAATAAAATATAAAAAAACTATTGTTCCAATATGATACAATGTTTGTACAAAGGTGAATGACATTTGGGTGTAAGATAAGATTTTCCTCGGATTTTTAACCCCGGAGGGTTAGCCACCGGATAAACCCAATAAAGTCATGTGCGTTCATCATGGACTGTGGTCTTATTTCCATTGAGGTCTTTAAATCTTGTTCCCCAGGATGCGGACCCACAACCAGTTCACTAACACCAGGTACCCATTTGTGCTCGGTGCTGAAAGGAAACAACAGGGTAGGGAAACGCGTCTAACTGTTTTCACCCCGACGGGAATCGAACCCGAGCCCTCTTTGTATGAAGCGAGAGCTTTGCCAGTCAGGCCACGGGGTCACCATGCAGAAAACCCTTTGGATGCAGAAGATTTCAAGCAGTCTTAGCACTAACTTTAAGAAATAAACAAGTCAATAACAATAAGAGTACTTTTAGCCATCCAGTCACCCTGGACGTGAACCCAGTATAGATTTCTAAGTTTACACTGAACGCAAGAGAATTGATAGCTATTAGTTCATGTATATGGCTTCACACCACGTTTAAGCTGAGAGGAATTACAGGTTTGATGTTAATCTGGAAATTCAAGGTGCGAACTGCCCCTTGTAAATGCTACCCTGGCCAAGTCCTGTTGACAAAGATTATTCCTCTCAGGGTTTCAAATGGTTCTACAAACATATTCGAGTTACTACTGCTCTTTAAGAATTCCTAGCTATACACGAGTGAAACAAAAATGAAGAGTCCTCATGGTGGTGTGGGGTGATTCTGGTTGGTCGTTGGTGTCTTCCAACTCATACTCAAGATGACCCCAACTACGATTTCGCAGAATGATGCCAATTTTGCAGGTTAGGGGGAACACAGAAGATCTTGTCTCACTTGTGGGTTTGCCTGCCTAAAGGTGAATATCCACTGTACGCGGGAGGAAGCCTCTAAAAAAGACGTTGTCTCCAGGGCAAGTGTACTAGTAGGAATACGAGCGTTTGACACAGCTAGTCCCGCCGTGTTGGAGTTGAATTCAACTGGAGAGCTGGCGTCTTCCCTTTCATTTGAATTTGCGTTGCACTTCTCTATCTACTATGCACCTATATAAAGAACTAATTCCTGATACTTTTAGTTCTAGGACTGCATTAATAATACTGTTATCTACGGTTCGTTACTATGTTTATTCTACCTAAACCTTTCTAGGGACGGGTTAAATATCAAATATGTACAGTCGCTATTTAAGTGTGTATTTGCAGCCAGGCTGGCGGAGTGAGAGGGCATGAATTGCGCCTCTTCTGTTCTTCCTAGCGCGTCTGAGTACAACATGGCTGTCTGTGTGAGGAGGAGGCGTGGTAAAAGAACATAATATTGAGGACAACTGAGAGGCTACTGGCCATATAAGGTAGGTTCCTTATCAATGACCTCTACCAAGAAATTTACTCCCGTACCAATGGACACAAATCAAATCCCCATCGTATATTTGTCAAATCTCTTTCTAAAGCTGCCAAAGTCCTAGCTCGAGCACCCTACTGGGAAGATAGTTCCCGCTTCCACAACTCTGTTAGAACACCGTACTTACCTATGTCCTTTCTAAATCTAATTTTCCAACTTAAATCCATTATGTCTGGTTCTACCCTGGTTCGACACCCTCAGTGCTTTATTAATTCTCCTTTGTTTCTGCCCATCATCAATTATAGCACTTCAATGATATTTTCTCTCAATTTCTACGTCTCTCAGAGAGTGGAGATTTAAGACTTTAATTGTTATCTTCATAGGGAGATTCTTACACCAGGAAAACATTTTAGTCATGCTTCTCTGTATGTCACTCAATGGTTTCTATCATCCTGTAGTAAGGCGACCAAAATTGAGCTGCATAATTAAATGAAGGCTTCCCTTTTGGGACTACGTTAACATATACTTCTTGAAGATAATCAAAAAAGGTAATCTGTTAGCCTTGTTGTGCAACTTAGGCACTGCTGTCTTGGGCATAGATTTTTTGCTTACCATGATCCAGTCTTTTTACATTTTGTATGATAAAGTTCTACTACCTACTTTATAGCTTCGAGGGTATATTTTCAATACCAAGGATTAGTACCTTACACTTATCCACATTGAACTTCATGCCCATTTTTCAGACCAAGACATTAATTTGTCCAAATCCTCCTGGAGTTTATTGCATCCTCCTCAAGAATGAATCCTACGGCCTCTTTTTGTATCATCAGCAAATCTGCTCATGTCACTGTAACCCCTTCATCAAGGTCATTCATTATAAAAATTAGAACAAGAGAGGGCCTCTAAAAATGATCCTTGTGGAATGCCACTATTGACTCATCTCACTCAGATTTGACCCCATAATGGAAACCCCTCTGCTTTCTATTGGTAAGAATGCCTCTATCCATGCTTGGAACTTTCCTCCTATACCATGAACTGCACATTTTCTTATGGTCTCTTGTGAGGTACGCTATCGACGGTCGGCATCGAGCTTCTCCGTTATAAGATTATTTGCCGAAAACATTGTGGCCTGTGTTGTTGCCGGACTATCAATGTGATCGTTTGGAATTGCTGATGAGGAGCTGTATTGGTGTTGCTTGAATGGCAATTTCCGAATGTATGTTAAAGTTTGTTGTTGTCGGTACGCCTGTGTACGAGAGGCTCGTCGACGTTATCAAGATGTTGGTGTCGATGTCAGTTCTGAGATTCGGGGCGTCTGGATGATGTCTCAAGATAATATACTGGTTCACTGCAATGTTCTTGGAAATTTTATAAGGTTTCCTGTATTGCCCCCCCCCCCCCTCCCCCCCCCCCACCCCCCCCGCACTTCGTTTATTGCCTTCTACATATAATCCGTTGAGGAGCCTACTTCCTGGACCAATAGTCTCATTGTGCATATCCCTAAAAAATTTAAAACCCCAACAGCCTGATACATTAAGACCGATCTCCTTAAACAGATGTCTTTGTAACTTTGAAAGTATGATCCTTACAGGACTGTACTACCGAATCAGACATCAACTTTCCCCCTACCTCTATGGGCCGATGACAAGGTTAAAAGTGTGCAAGAACTGTATTTCCCACTATCTCATGGCAACACCTCTATAGTTTTACCCTGTTCTTGATCTTAAAAATCTGCATTTGCTATTGCGACAGAACCTTTATTCTACATGAACTAGCAAAATGATATTGGATCTAGAATCCTGTCATATAGCGCATCCTTGTTCTCTACCAAGGCTTCAGAGAGGGATTCTAAAGAAATGTTGTAGGTACACCGCAGGGAGGAGTTCTCAGTCCGATGGCAATTTACTATTCTGATTAATGCTCTCCTAAATGCTCTACCTGCCTTACCGAAACTATAGCTATACAGCTATGCTGATGACATCATGATCCATACAACAGGGCATAAGTAACATGAGTACAAGTATTAATGGAAGTTCAAGCAATTTGTAATCGGCTCAGGCCTCATTAGTATGCTCCTCTAAAACAAAGATATTATAAGCAAACGATATCCCACCATTTTTTGCAGGGTGAAATGGAAAAACATTAGCTACGTTAAAACTTAGATTAATCTTGGTGTAGATGTACCCTTTAACAAATCCACTATACCACAACTAAAGAGAAATGCCAAGGTAGGTAAATGTCCTCAAAGTGTTGCTGGCTTACAAACCCCACATATGGTGCTAATGTGAGAATCGTGAGAATGATGTACATAGCCAATGTTAGGTCCTTCATTGATTATGTGCTCCCCTGTTGATTGTTGCTATCGATAAGTTCATCGGACTCTATTGGGAGAGTTCTATTTTTTTTTTTATATTTTATTGAATAAAGAACTAATACACAGTATAAATAAATAAAAGAAACACAATAATTAGCCACTTGCGAATACAATTGATCTAGTGTCCACCCCACAGACCCGAAGTGATATCATCATTACGTATTTAAAGGGTTAAACTATTTCACCTAACAATGAAAAGAGCATGATAATACCTGCTCAGAAAATACACTAACAGAATCTAACCTACAATACACTCCTGCTACATGTACAATAAAACCTCCTTCCTACAAGCACACATGATAAGATAAAAAATAGAGAATTAATAAACATTATACCATTACAATAATGAAAACAAAGGCCAACCTAAGCCTTCAATAAAAAATTGGCAAGGACGTACACCATACAGTACTCAGTACCATACCAGTTACCAGTACATACCAGTTACCATACCCGTTACCACAATACCACAGTTCCGATAACATTTCTTTCTTTGCAAATATACAGGTCTAAAGCCGCAACACACAAACAACAACCTACCTTTCATCGTGGACTGCTTGCAGAGGCAAAGCAATGTTCGCGGCTTTCATGAGACCACTAAAAGGCTCACTTGGGACACCGCAATATGGCTCCCTGGTTCCAACCTATACGATGGGAAGAGTGAACCAGGCACCAAAGGGGGGGTGGGGTTGGCCTGTACATAGCAGAAGTCACTTGTTGCACGAATGCTGTAATGCCTCAAATTATGTAGTGGAAGTTGTGCGTATAAAAGTCGAGACCAAAAAACCTAGTCAATGAGGTAGTCTACAGCCTCGGATGCAATTCAAGCAATTCCAGGCACAGCAGTTAAAAATTGACCCCCTGTCTGGGAAACTTCTTCAGCTCCTGCACCAACATCTTGCTCCTGGGGGATTTCAACTTAAGGCACCTAAATGGAGGCATATAGCAAATAAATATTGTTGCAGTAATAACACCAGGAGGCAGCTCTGATGAAAACTCACACTCACACGAGCTGTTTAAATCTCTGCAACAATATTCCATTTAAACCAGCAAATAATAGAGCCTACTAGATGGCGGCTACATTAGACCTCATCTTCACTAACACTGATGATCTGATAAGAAATGTCACCTATCAACAGAACAAGCTGCCAATTTAGGGAGACCCAGCCCAATCCATCTCTAAACTACACCAAACCCTATCATTAACCTCACCGTCAGATTAGATAAACCCAAGGGGAAAAATATTTACCACAACCTCCCAATAGTTAGCCCTCAAAGTCCGGAAATGTTTCTCCCCCCTCCCGCCACTATAACCCAGAACTCTGTAAAACCATGCCCTTACAAAACCCAAGTTTTTCTCAAAAATATCTGGCATGAAAAAGCCGTCTCATCTTCCTCACAATGCAAACCTAAGTTGCCAGCACCTACATAACCCATGATTCTAGCTAGCACGACCTTGAGTAGAATTCCCATAAAGAATTCTATGCCCACTTCACGAACCTTGGCTTTAATTGAGCTTCCAAAAGGTCTTCCCAAATGGCCCTCCAATCATACATGGGGTATGTAGCTACTCCCTGGTGTCACTGTACCTGCCAACCTGTCTCCAAGCCTACTTACCCTTACTTTTTTTGCTTCCCGTACTGCCAACAAAATTTGCACCATATCTTTCAACTCCAGTAGTGCCGTCTTCCACCATTTTGCACATCCTTCATGACCTCTCCCACCCTTCGCCTTTCCCCTCCCACCCTCAAGTTCCCGCTGCTTCACATTACACTGCCTCACTCGAATGTTGTCCAAAAGGTATAGACCGCCCACCCTGCCGCACCCCATCATCACCACCTCCTTCCGTAGCAGGGCTTCCCATACCCCACATACTCACACCACCCTCTCCAGTTCCTGAATATCACAAGACTCAGGGGATCTATTTTGCCACGCCCACACTGTACTGTACACATAAGTGTAATTACTACCACCACTCTGCTGCAATGTTACATCCAGCCTCCACCGCGCCTCCTTACCCATCGCTCTACTCACTACTTCCTTGGAATTTATTCTCTGTGCCTTCCCAGCGTCGTTCCGCCATATACACAATCCAACATCTCGTCATTCGATCCACTAGTTCCACCATATATTCCAAAACCCCCCCCACCCACGTGCCTTCTTTAATAACCTTTGACTTTGGCTCCATTAACCTATCCTTTCGCCCACCCAAAAATCTGATTATACATCCCACATTACCAATCCTATTTCCCTCCTACCATAAAACTGTGGTGTCATCCACTATACCCCACAATACCAACATCTCCAGGAAACCACCTCTCCGTGTTCCACACTCCTTCCTCTATAAGCTATAAAACGGGTCCAGGCATGCATGCAAAGAGGATTTGAGACAAGGGGGCAACCCAGTCGCAAAACATCCCCATCCTGCACCGGCAACCCTAACTTCCATTAACCTGTCCCTGACCGATGCAGGCGTTATACCAAGTAGTCGCCCAGCGGCACAATCTCATCACCAAAAAAACCCCCCCCTGGTTTTTTTAAAATACACCACAAACAGGTCTCTCTTACACTGTCATAAGCCTGTTCCACTCAACTCCCCAGAGCCCCCCCCATTGTCTACCCTCCACAAATCCTTAAGTCTTCATGCCCCTCACGCATACTCGACTGGAATCCCACCATGTCCTTATGTAGGACTCGCTCAAGCCACCTTTTTCATACGGTTACCTAAAACCTTCCGCAAAAAACCTTTCTAATCTGCACCACATGAGGGAGATCGCCTAAAGACCCCAAGGTCTTCCCCCCTCCCGTATAGACTAAAAAACTACTACCCATGCCCCAGCGATTCCCCCCAACAATCCCTTTCCTCATCAGTTTTTAAAAACCGGCCCAGATTCCTTATACCCATCCAGTGTAATATAGAAATCATTTTAGGAATTCCATCAATGCCGGTGCTTTTCCCTACTCAAGCCATTATCGCCTCTCTCCACCTCCTCCTCACTGATCTACCTCTATTACCGCACTCTCCTCCTTCCCTAAAAATAACCCTTTTCGAATTTTCCTTCTCCCTGAATCTCTCCTCCTCTCTCTCCTCCCTCTGCCTTAATATTATCCCTAAAACCAATACTCAGCATAAGTGCTCATTCCATCGGTGGTACTAAGTACCTGCCCCACCCTATCTCCCCCACCCCTTTACACTCTCTAATCCCATAATCGTGGTCATCTGTTGCCTCTTCTAATTCCTCAAAAACATATGGACGGTTTGGTCACCCCCATAGAACCTCCTCTAAACCTTCCCTCACCGTATCGCATCAAAACGAGAATTTTGTCTATCCCTCAATCTTTCCCTTAAAACCTCTATTTTTCCATGCTATCCCCTCCCTTTCATAACAATCATTTAGCTGCCCCTCTAAAAATATTTCTGTTAAATAATACCTCCACCTCACTATCCCGTCCGCTTGCTGGTAATTACTCCCTAATCTGCAAATTTAGCGTGCTTCTCCCACCATTCCAAGAATCCTCCTCTTCGTTGCGAGCCTCCCATAGTTGCTTCCGCCATCCCTAAAAAAACACACCCTCCCCTCTCCTGAAGTAGCCTCACAATTCATTTTCCAAAAACCCATACTACGAACCTACCTTCCATGCCATCTTGCCAAAAACGGCACGATGGTCCAAAAAACCTAATGTATCGTCATTTCCACGTTCTACTGTTATACTGAGTTATATATATACGATCCAACCTGGCCGCCTTACCCCTCTGCATAAACGTGTGCTGCTACTTTCCACCCATGCCCCTGACTAGGTTCATAAACCCCGGCATCCCCCAACAAATCCCTCATACACCAAGCACACACTGCCCCTCTCGGCTCACATCCTTATTCCTGACTACACAATTCCAATCCCAACCTATTATAGAAACCATTGGTAAACCCGCAGTAGAAAAGCAAAACCTCCCTTACAAAATTCACCTTTACGGGATGTTACTCTCTGCGGCATAATATCCCCAGAAATCATACGCTCTAATCTCACCCCATTCCCTCCCCGCCCTCTTCCCACTTGAGCACGGGGAAGGGCTGGACCCCTCACTGCACTGCACCCACCCTTTAATTTCCCTGAACTCCCAACTAATCCTAAAACCGTCCGCCTCAAAACACTCTCTGCCATACTTGAAATTGTGTTCTTGAATAAAACACACATCAATGTAAAACGCCGCAAAACAGCTCCAACCATTACTCATTTACCGTCAGCTCTTAAGGATTCACGTTTATCGTTAGACACTTTAAAGATTAAGAAAGGGTGGTTCCTCTATGTCTCTGTGTCCTGTCTGTTCCACTTTTTGCTGCTTCTGTCTTTTCCCGTGACTCTTTCCCGCTGTACCCCTTCTCCCGTGCACTACCCTGCCCCTTCTTAATCACTCCCGCCACGTTCTTCTTCCCTGTCCGTGAGCTGGTGTTATAACCTCACATCCGACGAGCTCCAGCCCTCTTTCTAGATGTGCCCTCAATTTCATATCAGTATTTCCATTCCCCTTGTGCACTCAGCTTCACTGTTAGCACTGCAAATGCCAGGCTCTGTCCCCAGTGGCTCTGGCATCTGCTCAATCACAGTCCTTCTACAACCATCAGATTCTCCTGGTCTGAGATGGGTTTCTCCTCCGCAGGCAGTCCAGGAAAGTTAATCATCTCCTGTAGGGCGGCGTAGATAACTTGTGGATCACGGTCTCTCCTCCCCCACAGGTGCTGCTTCAACTCCGGTGCCCGTTTGCGGGGGAGGGAGCATTCGACGCCATGAGTGTCACCCACTTCTCTAACACGCCCCTCCACTTCGTCCGCCCAATTACCTTTGCAGCTGCACTCAAAAGTCTTCGGCAGTGGTTCCGCTGAGATCTGTACAACTTGCCGTTCCCAAGGCCGCGGCGTTGCTGCTTTCCCACTCCCGCGCCAGGTGGTTCAAAGCGCCGCACAGGCGACACGTCTTGCGTTGTCCGCGTAGGTCACATACAGCTGTGCTAAAATCTCCAGGACAACATACCATGGCAATAGGTCTTCTTTAAAGACATCTTGACGGGTTTGTAAGATCCAGCCGGCTACCCTTCATAGAGTCCTCTGTCCATTCGAACTAAAGTTGATAGCATGCACTCACCATATCTTTGAAAGGCTCTCCTGATATATCCACATCGTTCTGCCTCGAAAGGACGTTGCGGATCCCTCACCCAGTTGTAGTATTCGAGGCATCCGCAGGCCGTACCTCCAGACCAGATGATACAAGTGATGTTCTTCGCCTGGTACTGAGTCACCGTCCTTTCATATGCCTCCACTGTGCAGAACTTTATGAAGATTCGTGATGAACCAATTTACAGTGCTTATTCCGATGCCAATTCTTCAACTTCAAATGCCACCCGTTGTCCCGTATAATCGTTGGAATAATACAAGATGATTCGTTAGGGTTAAATTGCCCCTTTTAACAAGGTCAACACACATGGTGTTTGCTCCTCCTGCGGTAGCTGGCTGCCATCTTGGTGAAAACAGGAAGTAGCGCACCAGAGAAAGCTGGCGCTGTTTGCGGCAGTGCGTCACTCCGCCGAAAGCGAAGAGGGGGACCATTTATAGGCTTATGAGAATAACACTGTACTCGGTATTCGGATGTTTAGAAACGCACATACCCTCTCACACGAACCTTCCAGTGTCTAGAGGTAAATCCACACCGACCTTAATGGTTTGTGGTGAAAAAGTGCAATTCATCAAGTTTTATAACCTGCATCAGTGTATCACTGTAGGCAACAAGAGCATTTACCTCATGGAAGATGTGGTCATTTAATATACACATACCGACAAGTCCCTCAAGAAGCTTCATAGTAGTACTCCCTTCCTTTACATCTCTTGTTAGAGCAACTGCTCAAGAAGACATTTCTCACTAGCTGGTAGTAATAAAACAGTTATCACAAGTTATATTACACTGATGGATCTACAACAGGAGTTTTGCCGGGGCTGCCTCTGCTCTTGTTTGCACCTCCCTGTTACAACAACGATAATAAATTTGTTGAGTTAGGCATAAGGCATTAACAATGGGCGTTACACTGCAAAACTGAATTGTTTGCAATCTAATGGCGCTAAAGCTAACATATGACCACTGAGCTTGACTATTCATCAATATGATTCTAAGTCATCAATGAAGGCCATTGACTCCAACAACCTGCTCCTTGGACAGCGGGTTATGATACTCAAAAAATTAGGACAAAGGAATTAATGTACAATTTGCTATGGATCCATCACACATTGGGATTACTCCTTCATGATAAAGTTGCATAGTTAGCCTCAAGAAGAGTACCAGAAGGAGAATTGTAGAATATAACTTTGGTAAAACTGTGTCTAGCATTAGGGCATAATATTCGGAGAGGAAGTAAATAGACAATGTTTGTTATAGGAATGCAGTTAGAGCCTGCGTAGATCTATAACCCACTATGAACACCTGATACGTAGCTCCGTATGTTTAAGGATCAACTTGCCATGTGAACCGATGACTGATGTTGTAGTGGCCAGGTTTAGGCTTGGTTACAAGTATTCTGGCAGTTTGGGAGAGGGGAGGAACCGATGATGATCCAACTCATAATGTAAATTATGTGATCAGGCATATGGTCCACTGTCTTGAACCTATGTGCTTAATTGTCACTTATTGAAGGAATACCGAGACAGACAGTTCATCACCTATGTGACTGTCAAGTATCTTATTAATGAAAATAAGACCAGATGTATACTAAGCAAATTTCCTAAATTTGCTTGTCAACCAGATAAGTGACCTATAGCTCTGTAGTAGATATAAATCCAAATGTATTCCTTGTTAACCTTTGGGGCCTAGTTCCTGGGCTTTTTGTTGTATCCATCTGCTCTTGCGGCTACCGTCCACAGGATGGGATATGAGTGCACACAAAACAGAGGCCACTTCGGGTGGCAAAATCTAAATCAAATCTGCTATTTCGGACGCATATATATATAATGATATTATCTATATTTTATATAAGATAATATAATATAATATATAATTATATATATCTATATACACTATCTATATATATCTTATATAAATATTTATAATGTTATATATAGTGGGATTGTGGGTTTGGAAAAAAGGTTAGTGAGGTGAAGAGGAGGGTGTTACCGATACTTCCCTTAAAAACCGCATGTCGAACGGGACATTTTATGGGAGGAGGTGGGAGGGATTTTTCAGGGGCTACAGGGAACTTTACGTTAGGGGTTTATTAAACTTGTAATGGACGAGGGCGGGGGTTGGTATGACTGGAAAATGATCACTGTGGGGTAGGGCAATTCAGGGGTAGAAATGGGCTCCGCCCTCCCTGGGATTTTGGATGGAAGCAAAGTTTGTGTGTGTTGTGTGTGTGATAAGTGGAATAATGTATGGAACGTAGGTGCATGCACCTGTGGAGACTGGGACGTGTAGGCACAGGTGCAAAGTTGTGGTTGAGTATGCGCGGGCAATTGATATATCAACGTGGATGGGTAGCGTGTATGAAGTAATGTGTATTATCAGGAAGTCTGGCATGTTCTGTCTTAAAGTACGGTCGGGTAAAGTAGTGTGACGTCCAATCTCATATACGTCATGGACTGTACGCGGATTGTGTACACCATTCATATAGCCCTCATGTAACTTTCAAGATAAGAGTGAATGATGGATATGGTATGAGTGGGGGGGGTCTTAGCCTCTATCACTGTGCAGAGTGAGGCGTAGGTGCAGTATATTATGATGAATGCAATGGAAAGTTGATTGTCCATTGTGGTGTTACTGTCCTACGTTCCGTGAATCGGCCTATCCCTCATTGTATGTAGAACCGATGTGACTGCATACGGCGGATTCTTATCTGCTGTGATAACCTATTTTAAATTAGATTTTTTTATCATGTTGTTAACGATAGAGTTTAAAGGTAATTCCTTAAATACGAAAGTTTTAGGGATTCGACCAAAACTTCATCACGAGTTTCAAGGTAACATTACCTCAAGTAGCTTGTAATCCACCAGGCTGGAGGGGTTACTTGGTATTACTCGGTCCAGTTTCCTAATGGTCCCCATTTGTTACAGTACTGTGTTTGGTGAGATTGAGCTGTTCCACAATGTAGCCCTTGAAATGACTATTTTTCGCCTTTCTTCATTTAGGTTTAGTTAGGTTACCATGCGCCCATGGGCGGCAGATACTTAGGGAGGGGGAGGAAACATGACGGTGTGCCCTGTATAAGTTTACACGATCATTACCCAATTCCTTGGTCGTTGTGAACAGGGGTAACCCGGAAACGGAGCATTATATTGTGTTTAGTTTTTTAAGGTATTGGGTACAACATTTATTGACCTCACCGTACATCCACGCTGATAAACCTATTTCTTAAAGGATGTAATTGCGAGGGGATCACCTAAATTCACTAATTATTAATAACCAGAAGCTGTGACCTCGCGCGCGCGTTTTTTAGTTGTGTGATTGTGAGATTTTATCTCTATCGAGCGTCGATACGAGATAGTATATTATCTCTCTCTCTCCATCTCTCTCTATATTCTATCTACTCTATTATCACTATCTCTCTACTAATATATCACTATCTCTTATCGAGATATATTCTAAATATATAAATCTATATATATATATATATATATATAGATAAATCTATATCTATATATATATAAATTATATATATCTCTATATATATATATATATATAACTATATATAAATATAGAGACTATAGTAGAGATAGATCGGAGAGAGAGCTTAGAGAGAGAGAGAGAGAGAGGAAGAGATAGAGGAGAGGAGAGATAGAGAGAGATAGATAGAGAGCAGAGATAGAGTAGGATAGAGAGCGAGAGAAACGCTCGCCTCGACGCTGATAGAGAGAGAGAGATTAGAGAGAGCGCGATAGTAGAGAGCGAGAGATATTGAGAGGATAGATAGAGGGGAGAGACGTGTAGAGAGAGGAGAGAGATAGAGAGAGAGAGAGAGAGAGAGAGAGGAGAGAGGAGGTAGAGAGAGAAGAGGAGAGAGAGAGAGATTAGTAGAGATGAGAGAGTTTGAGAGTTACGCGAGGGTGAGTTGAGAGAGAGAGAGATAGAGCCAGCGAGAGAGATACGAGAGAGAGTGAGCATCTCGCCACCCCGCACCGCCCTCGTCGAGCGAGAGAGAGAGATAGAGAGAGAGAGAGATAGAGAGGGAGCGAGCGCTAGAGAGAGATACGAGAGAGAGCTGAGAGAGATAGAAGCGAGAGAGATTTTAGACGAGAGGAAGAGAAAGAGAGATAGAGAGGAGAGCTTAGAGAGGAGAGAGCGATAGAGAGAGAGATAGAGCGAGATAGAGAGAGAGAGATTAGCGGAGAGAGAATAGAGAGAGCGATAGAGAGAGAGAGAGATAGAGAGAGAGAGAATAGAGAGAGAGAGATATAGAGAGAGAGAGAGTAGAGAGAGAGAGAGATAGAGAGAGAGAGAGAGATAGGAGAGGAGAGAGATTGAGAGAGAGGAGAGATGGACGAGAGAGAGATTGAGGAGAGAGAGAGAGAGAGAGATAAGCGCGCGGCTAGAGAGGAGAGATAGAGAGAGAGATAGAGGAGGAGATAGGAGATAGAGAGATAGAGAGATAGGAGAGAGTAGAGGAGAGAGATAGAGTGAGGAGATAGAGAGAGAGATAGAGAGAGAGATAGAGAGATAGAGATTAGAGCGATACGCGAGAGAGAGCGACGAGGAGAGAGAGATAGCGAGAGAGCGAGAGATAGAGGAGCTAGAGATTAGAGAGAGAAGAGAGAGAGAGAGAGGAGAGAAGAGGCGAGATAGGAGCGAGATAGAGAGAGAGCGATAGGAGGAGAGCGAGATAGAGAAGAGAGATAGAGAGATAGAAGAGCGAGATAGCGAGAGAGAGAGCGCGATAGAGAGCGATTCGAGCTGCGACGAGGAGGGGAGGAGAAGAGACGAGAGAGAGAGAGAGATTGAGCGGAGAGATAGAGAGAAGATAGAGATAGAGAGAGAGAGAGCGAGGAGAGATAGAGCGATTAGCGAGAGAGCGAGATAGAGGAGAGATAGAGAGGCGCGAAAAGATGAGAGAGCTAGAGAGAGAGAGAGGATTTTAGAGAGAGAGGAGAGAAATGGGAGCGAGAGAGAGATAGGCGAGAGAGAGAGAGCGAGAAAGAGGCGAGAGTAGAGAGAGAGATAGAGAGAGAGATAGAGCGAGAGAGAGAGAGGATTAGAGAGAGAGTGAGAGCGTAGAGAGAGAGAGAGCTAGCGAGGAGATAGAGATAGAGAGACGAGCGCGAGATGAGAGAGAGAGTAAGGAGCGAGATAGCGCGAAAGAAGATTAGACGAGTGAGGATGGGGACGCGGAGGAGATAGAGAGGAGAGGAGATAGAGAGAGAGATAGAGAGAGAGATAGGCGCGATAGAGAGAGGATAGAGAGAGAGATAGGAGATAGCGTAGATGAGGAGAGATTAGAGAGAGGAGCGCTAGAGAGAGAGATAGAGAGAGAGATAGAGGTGCGAGAGAGATAGAGAGAGATAGAGAGAGAGAGCGAGAGAGAAGAGGAGAGAGAGCTAGAATAGAGGATAGAAGTGAGTAGAGTAGAGAGAGCGAGAGATAGAGGAGAGATAGAGAGATCGAGGAGAGAGAGATAGAGAGAGAGTAGAGAGATAGAGCGGATAGAGAGGGAGAGTGCGATAGAGAGAGATAGATATAGAGAGAGTGCTAGAGAGAGGCTAGATAGAGAGAGAGATAGAGAGAGCGAGAGATAGAGATAGAGAGAGCGCGATAGAGAGTGAGATGGAGAGCAGAGATAGAGAGCTAGAGAGCGAGAGAGATAGAGAGAAGAGATAGAGAGAGGAGATAGAGAGATAGAGAGATTAGGGAGAGAGCGATCGGAGCGATATGATAGAGAGAGAGAGCGCGCTAGCGAGGGAGGAGATCGAGAGAGAGATAGAGAGCGATGAGAGATTAGAGAGTGAGATAGAGAGAGAGAGAGATAGAGAGAGAGAGGATAGGATTAGCGAGAGATAGAGAGCGAGATAGAGAGAGAGATAGATAGAGAAGAGAGCGATAGAGAGCATGAGAGCTAGAGATAGAGAGAGAGCTAGAGAGAGAGAGATAGAGATAGAGAGAGATGAGAGAGGAGAGCGAGGAGATAGATGCGATAGAGTGAGGAGATAGAGATCGGGCTAGGGAGAGCGATAGAGATATCGAGCGAGAGAGAGATGAGAGAGACTAGAGAGCGAGATAGGAGAGAGAGCTCGAGAGAGAGATAGCTAGAGAGAGAGATGAGAGATAGAGAGATAGAGAGAGAGAGAGATAGAGATCGAGATAGAGATAGAGAGAGCAGATCGAGAGAGAGCTGCTAGAGAGAGAGATAGAGAGAGACTAGAGAGAACGGAGCGAGAGAGGCGATCGAGAGAGAGAGAGAGAGAGATAGAGAGATAGGAGGAGAGAATAGAGCGCGAGAGAGATAGAGATGAGAGAGAGATAGAGAGAGAGAGAGAGAAGAGAGAGAGAAGAGAGGATAGAAGATAGAGATAGAGATAGAGAGCGAGATGATAGAGAGAGATAGAGAGAGAGTAGGAGAGGGAGAGATAGAGAGAGATTCGAGATAGAGCGAGAGAGCTAGGAGAGAGAGATGAGAGATAGAGAGAGAGATAGGAGAGAGATAGAGAGAGCGAGAGATAGAGAGAGAGTCGAGAGAGAGAGAGAGTGAGATCGAGAGAGAAGATAGAGCTAGAGAGAGAGAGAGAGAGAGATAGAGAGAGAGAGTAGAGATAGAGCGAGGAGTCTAGAGAGAGAGATAGAGAGAAGAGATAGAGATAGAGCGAGAGCGATCGATGAGAGAGATGATAGAGAGCGAGAGAGCGAGGGAGAGAGATGTGAGAGAGGAGAGGATGAGAGAGTAGACGAGAGAGACAGAGAGAGGCGAGGAGAAGAGATAGAGAGAGAGAGATAGAGGATAGAGATAGAGAGGAGATAGAGAGATAGAGAGAGGAGAGAGATAGAGAGAGAGATAGCGAGATAGCGAGGCTAGAGAGGATAGAGAGATAGAGAGGATGATAGAGATAGAGAGAGAGATAGAGGCGGAGAGAGAGATCGAGAGGAGGAGAGATAGAGATAGAGAGAGAGAGGATAGAGAAGAGAGAGAGAGAGAGATAGCGATAGAGTTAAGAGATAGAGATAGGAGAGAGAGAGGAGAGGCGAGAGAGAGAGGAGAGAGAGATAGTGGATGAGAGAGAGGAGTGAGAGAGAGCGAGAGAGATAGGAAGCTAGAGAGACTAGAGAGAGCTCGAGAGAGAGATAGAGGAGAGATAGAGGAGAGATAGAGAGAGAGATAGAGAGAGAGATAGAGAGAGAGATAGAGAGATAGAGAGAGAGAGAGAGAGAGAGAGTTGGGGGTGTGATGCGTCAACTGTTGCAGCACAGGAGTCTTATGTATGTACATATGCAGCCTCAAGATCATATGTGCGCGGTATGTTTAGGATGTTGTTGCCACAAAGTTGATGTATTGTTATCTGCGTTAGGGATGTACTGTAGAATTTTTTTTTGCCTATAGCCGCTAGATGGCTATTTTATTATACTTTATACCTCTTTGTATTGTGTAAAGTTTTAACTCAAATATAAAAATACTATTGTTCCATATGATACCATGTTTGTACAAAGGTGACTGACATTTGGGGAGTAAGATAAGATTTTCTCGGGATTTTTAACCCGGAAGGGTTAGCCACCGGATAAACCCAATAAAGTCATGTGCGTTCATCATGGACTGTGGTCTTATTTCCATTGAGGTCTTTAAATCTTGTTCCCCAGGATGCGGACCCACAACCAGTTCACTAACACCAGGTACCCATTTGTGCTCGGTGCTGAAAGGAAACAACAGGGTAGGGAAACGCGTCTAACTGTTTTCACCCCGACGGGAATCGAACCGAGCCCTCTTTGTATGAAGCGAGAGCTTTGCCAGTCTGGCCAGGGGTCACCATGCAGAAAACCCTTTGGATGCAGAAGATTTCAAGCAGTCTTAGCACTAACTTTAAGAAATAAACAAGTCAATAACAATAAGAGTACTTTTAGCCATCCAGTCACCCTGGACGTGAACCCAGTATAGATTTCTAAGTTTACACTGAACGCAAGAGAATTGATAGCTATTAGTTCATGTATATGGCTTCACACCACGTTTAAGCTGAGAGGAATTACAGGTTTGATGTTAATCTGGAAATTCAAGGTGCGAACTGCCCCTTGTAAATGCTACCCTGGCCAAGTCCTGTTGACAAAGATTATTCCTCTCAGGGTTTCAAATGGTTCTACAAACATATTCGAGTTACTACTGCTCTTTAAGAATTCCTAGCTATACACGAGTGAAACAAAAATGAAGAGTCCTCATGGTGGTGTGGGGTGATTCTGGTTGGTCGTTGGTGTCTTCCAACTCATACTCAAGATGACCCCAACTACGATTTCGCAGAATGATGCCAATTTTGCAGGTTAGGGGGAACACAGAAGATCTTGTCTCACTTGTGGGTTTGCCTGCCTAAAGGTGAATATCCACTGTACGCGGGAGGAAGCCTCTAAAAAAGACGTTGTCTCCAGGGCAAGTGTACTAGTAGGAATACGAGCGTTTGACACAGCTAGTCCCGCCGTGTTGGAGTTGAATTCAACTGGAGAGCTGGCGTCTTCCCTTTCATTTGAATTTGCGTTGCACTTCTCTATCTACTATGCACCTATATAAAGAACTAATTCCTGATACTTTTAGTTCTAGGACTGCATTAATAATACTGTTATCTACGGTTCGTTACTATGTTTATTCTACCTAAACCTTTCTAGGGACGGGTTAAATATCAAATATGTACAGTCGCTATTTAAGTGTGTATTTGCAGCCAGGCTGGCGGAGTGAGAGGGCATGAATTGCGCCTCTTCTGTTCTTCCTAGCGCGTCTGAGTACAACATGGCTGTCTGTGTGAGGAGGAGGCGTGGTAAAAGAACATAATATTGAGGACAACTGAGAGGCTACTGGCCATATAAGGTAGGTTCCTTATCAATGACCTCTACCAAGAAATTTACTCCCGTACCAATGGACACAAATCAAATCCCCATCGTATATTTGTCAAATCTCTTTCTAAAGCTGCCAAAGTCCTAGCTCGAGCACCCTACTGGGAAGATAGTTCCCGCTTCCACAACTCTGTTAGAACACCGTACTTACCTATGTCCTTTCTAAATCTAATTTTCCAACTTAAATCCATTATGTCTGGTTCTACCCTGGTTCGACACCCTCAGTGCTTTATTAATTCTCCTTTGTTTCTGCCCATCATCAATTATAGCACTTCAATGATATTTTCTCTCAATTTCTACGTCTCTCAGAGAGTGGAGATTTAAGACTTTAATTGTTATCTTCATAGGGAGATTCTTACACCAGGAAAACATTTTAGTCATGCTTCTCTGTATGTCACTCAATGGTTTCTATCATCCTGTAGTAAGGCGACCAAAATTGAGCTGCATAATTAAATGAAGGCTTCCCTTTTGGGACTACGTTAACATATACTTCTTGAAGATAATCAAAAAAGGTAATCTGTTAGCCTTGTTGTGCAACTTAGGCACTGCTGTCTTGGGCATAGATTTTTTGCTTACCATGATCCCAAGTCTTTTTCACATTTTGTATGATAAAGTTCTACTTCACCTACTTTATAGCTTCGAGGGTTATTTTCAATACCAAGGATTAGTACCTTACACTTATCCACATTGAACTTCATCTGCCATTTTTCAGACCAAGACATTAATTTGTGCAAATCCTCCTGGAATTTATTGCTATCCTCCTCAGAATGAATCCTACGGCCTATTTTTGTATCATCAGCAAATCTGCTCATGTCACTCGTAACCCCTTCATCAAGGTCATTAATATAAATTATGAACAAGAGAGGGCCTAAAACTAATCCTTGTGGAATGCCACTAGTGACTCATCCTCACTCAGATTTGACCCCATTAATGGAAACCCTCTGCTTTCTATTGGTAAGACATGCCTCTATCCATGCTTGAACTTTACCTCCTATACCATGAACTGCCACTTTTCTTATGAGTCTCTTGTGAGGTACGCTATCGAAGGTCGGCATCGAGCTTCTCCGTATAAGAATTATGCCGAACAATGTGCCTGTGTTGTTGCCGACTATCATATGTGATACGTATGGAATTGCTGATGAGGAGCTGTATGGTGTTGCCTTGAATGGCAATTTCCGAATGTTTGTAAAGTTGTTGTTGTCGGCGCCTGTGTACAAGAGGCTCGTCGACAGTTATCAAGATGTTTGTGTCGATGTCAGTTCTGAGATTCGGGTGCGTCTGATTGATGTCTCAAGATAATATACCTGGATCAAACTTTGCAATGTTCCTATGGAAATTTTATAAGGTTACCTGTATGAACTTCGTTATTGCATTCCTACAAATAATCTCGTTGTGAGCCTACTTCCTGGACCAATAGTCTCATTGTGCCTATCCCTAAGCCCCAACAGCCTGATACATTAAGACCGATCTCCTTAACTAGTTGTCTTTGTAAAACTTTTGAAAGAATGATGCTTAACAGACTGTACTACAGAATCAGAGATCAACTTTCCCCCTACCTCTATGGGTTCATGAAAGGTAAAAGTGTGCAGAACTGTATTTCCACCTTTCTCACTGCACACACCTCTACTAGTTTTACCACTTTTCTTGATCTAAAATCTGCATTTGATATTGCGAACAGAACCATTATACTACATGAACTAGCCAAAATGAATATTGGATAATAGAATACCTGTCATATAGAGCATCCTCTGTTCTCTACCAAGGCTTCAGAAGTGATTCTAAAGAAATGTCTGTAGGTACACCGCAGGGAGGAGTTCTCAGTCTCATGCTATTTAATATTCTGATTAATGCTCTCCTAAATGCTCTACCTGCCTTACCTAAACATATAGCTATAAGCTATGCTGATGACATCATGATCCATACAACAGGGCATAAGAACATGAGTACAATTATTAATGAAGTTCAAGCAATTTGTAATCGGCTAGGCCTCATAGTATGCTCCTCTAAAACAAAGATATTAATAAGCAAACGATATTCCCCACCCATTTATTTGCAGGGTGAAAACATTAGCTACGTTAAAACTTAGATATCTTGGTGTAGATGTACCCTTTAACAAATCCACTATACCACAACTAAATGAGAAATACAAAGGTAGGCTAAATGCTCTCAAAGCTGTTGCTGGCTACAACCCCAACTATGGTGCTAATGTGAGAATGATGTACATAGCCTATGTTAGGTCCTTAATTGATTATGCTGCTCCCATGTTGATTGTAGCTAGCGAAAGTTCTCTCCGACTCTTGGAGTTCTATTTTTTTTTTTATATTTTATTGAAAAAGACACAATACAAGATATAAATAAATAAAAGAACACAATAATTAGCCACTTGCGAATACAATGATCTAGTGTCAACCCCCATCAGACCCTAAGTGTTACAATCATATCGTATTAAAGGGTAAACTATCACCTAACAATGAAAAGAGCATGATAATACCTGCTCAGAAAATACACTAACAGAATCTAAACCTACAATACACTCCTGTTACACTGTACAATAAAACCTCCTTGTACAAAGCACACATGATATGATAAACATAGGAATAAAAACATTATACATTACAATAATGAAACAAAAGGCAAACCTAAGCCTTCAATAAAATTAGCAAGACATACCACCATACCAGTACCAGTACCATACCAGTACCAGTACCATACCAGTACCAGTACCATACCAGTACCATAACCGTACCAGTACCATACCAGTACCAACAATACCACCAGTCCGATAACATTTTTCTTTGCAAATATACAGGGTCTAAAGCCAGCAACAAACAACAAAATACCTTTCATCCGTGGACTGCTTGCAGAGGCAAAGGCAATGTTCACGGCTTTCACTGAGACCCACATAAGGGATCACTTGGACAACGAAATATGGATCCCAGGTTACAACCTATACAGATGTGACAGAGTGAACAGGCAAAAGGGGGGGGGTTGGTCTGTACATTGCAGAGTCACTTGTTTGCACAGAACTGCTTAATGCCTCAAATGATGTAGTGGAAGTTTTAGCAGTAAAGGTCGAGAACCAAAACTAGTCATTGTGGTAGTCTACAAGCCTCCGGATGCAACATCCCAGCAATTCCAGGAACAGCTGTTAAAAATTGACCACTGTCTGGAAAATCTTCCAGCTCCTGCACCCAACATCTTGCTCCTGGGGGTTTTCAACTTAAGGCACCTAAAATGGAGGAATATAGCAAATAATATTGTTGCAGTAATAACACCAGGAGGCAGCTCTGATGAAAACTCACACTCACACGAGCTTTTAAATCTCTGCACAAAATTCAATTTAAACCAGCAAATAATAGAGCCTACTAGACTGGAGAATACACTAGACCTCATCTTCACTAACAATGATGATCTGATAAGAAATGTCACCATATCAAAAAATATACTCAGATCACAACATAATTGAGGTTCAGACATGTATGCGTGGAGCCCCAGACCGACATAATGAGACTAGTCACGAGGGAGCATTCACCAAATTCAACTTCAATAACAAAAACATAAAGTGGGACCAAGTAAACCAATTCCTAACCGATATAAGCTGGGAAGATATACTAAGCAACACAGACCCCAACTTATGCCTAGAACAGATTAACTCGGTGGCACTCGATGTTTGCACAAGGCTTATTCCTCTAAGAAAAAGGAGGAGTAGATGTAAAATAGAAAGAGACAGGCGCTCCCTTTACAGGCGACGGAAAAGAATAACAGAGCGGCTAAAAGAGGTCAATATATCTGAAATGCGTAGGGAGACACTGGTCATAGAAATAGCAAGCATCGAACTTAAGCTAAAAGAATCCTTTAGGAGTCAGGAATCGCGGGAAGAACTAAAAGCCATAAATGAAATCGAAAGAAACCCAAAGTATTTCTTCTCCTATGCCAAATCAAAATCGAGAACAACGTCCAGTATTAGGCCCCTACTTAAACAAGACGGGTCCTGTTAGGTAAGACACATATGCAACAGTTAGGTATCTTTATTTCGAAACGTTTCGCCTACACAGTAGGCTTCTTCAGTCGAGTACAGAAAAGTTGATAGAAGCAGAAGATACTTGAAGACGATGTAATCAGTCCATCACCCTTAAAGTTTTGAGGTGGTCAGTCCCTCAGTCTGGAGAAGAGCATTGTTCCGTTGTCTGAAACAATATGAAGTTGAAGTGACAGGATGGAGCCTTATATACTGCCAGGAGGTGAGACGTAGGTTGCTTTGGGAGGGCAGGTCCCTCTCAAACCCAGCCGTTCTCACCAGTAGAGGTTGTCGAAGTTGATGGTCTGTACCAAGATACCCTTGTGTTGCAGTGTCTGACAGATTGAACATTAAAATGGTATAAAATACCGACAGGTATTTTGTACTCTTCATCAGAGTACAAAACAAATTCTGGCCACAAAATAGAGCGAAACACCAACGTCAAAGACCTGGGAGTGATCATGTCGGAGGATCTCACCTTCAAGGACCATAACATTGTATCAATCGCATCTGCTAGAAAAATGACAGGATGGATAATGAGAACCTTCAAAACTAGGGAGGCCAAGCCCATGATGACACTCTTCAGGTCACTTGTTCTATCTAGGCTGGAATATTGCTGCACACTAACAGCACCTTTCAAGGCAGGTGAAATTGCCGCCCTAGAAAATGTACAGAGAAACTTTCACGGCGCGCATAACGGAGATAAAACACCTCAATTACTGGACGCTTGAGGTTCCTAAACCTGTATTCCCTGGAACGCAGGAGGGAGAGATACATGATTATATACACCTGGAAAATCCTAGAGGGACTAGTACCAAAACTTGCACACGAAAATCACTCACTACGAAAGCAAAAGACTTGGCAGACGATGCCCCCATCCCCCCAATGAAAAGCAGGGGTGTCACTAGCACGTTAAGAGACCATACAATAAGTGTCAGGGCCCCGAGACTGTTCAACTGCCTCCCAGCACACATAAGGGGTATTACCAACAGACCCCTGGCAGTCTTCAAGCTGGCACTGGACAAGCACCTAAAGTCAGTTCCTGATCAGCCGGGCTGTGGCTCGTACGTTGGTTTGCGTGCAGCCAGCAGCAACAGCCTGGTTGATCAGGCTCTGATCCACCAGGAGGCCTGGTCACAGACCGGGCCGCGGGGGCGTTGACCCCCGGAACTCTCTCCAGGTAAACTCCAGGTAATAATACGTCCCGCAAAGTGCTGGAACCGCCGAACAGAATAAAATAGCGAGAGCTCCAGCACGGAACAAAACCATTAACCACAACAAAGCTTACAATTTATGTCAGCGCTCACACCAACCTCCCACTGCTCTGTTAAATAAGACCCCTTGCACAAGTTGCACTGTAAATATCACACAACCTACAAATTTTAAAAATACAGAATATTGACCTTAAACGTTAGACAAAACAAAGCCTATAATGAACATTACATTAGGGCATTTCACAATGAAACCCCACCTAAACACTGGGCAAGACACATCCGCAAGTAAAAGATTAAACATTATGTATACAAGTACAATCCATACAAATAAAATCCTATCGTAAGGTATCAAAACGATCTAGTTACAGTACATTAAAACCTTATTTCCCTATTTGAAGCACAAAAATGCATCATGAGAAGTTATATAACAAGCCTAAAACTGGCATTGAGTAACATTAACGTAGAAAACATTACAAAACACGTAATAATTAAAGATTGTGATAGTAAGTTCATATACATATATCCCAGATTATATAAGCCATGTGAAGGCTGATACCTTTTAAAGAACCATACATCAAGTACATACTTTTTGAATATCCCTTGAGCTAAGCCAAGCATTAACAGGATTATACACATATGACCGTCACGTTCACCTATTAGCAATACACGACAGGCCATTGCTTGAGATTATCTCATGCGTGGGTGTTCGACATTTATCCATTATCAGTATCACAATAACAATACAGTTATCTTAAATGTCGACCCTAGGTACATCAGTGTATAACTAATAGCGAGGGGGGTTCGCCGACGTATGCCAGGGATTGCTCAAACCTTTTATAGTTTCAAAATTTAACCTTAAGGCGTCATCATACTGACAACAATATTACTATAGCAGTGTCGATTTCTGCTACACAAAGATTGTATTATAAAAGGTTAACGTACATTTTATTCGATCTATTCACTTGGTAAACAATATAACATAAAAAAATTTCAAACCCCCGGGTTTTTCGTTCTCGTTTATACCTTCTAGATCTTACATGACCTTACATGACCGCCCCTTCCCAATGTTTCATCATTATTCCTCACCATTTCGAATCCAACCGTCACTCTGCTCACACAGAAAAGGGCCAGCCACTCTACCCTCTATGGTACTAATACCCATAAATCACGTACATGGAAATTACAATATCCCACCGAAAAAGTCGAAAGCCATCTACCCCCAGCAATCTCTCTATTCCTCTGCTGTGTACCATAAAAAATCGCTGCCAGCGCCCTGATCCTCTCTCTTGCTGATACGTGTCTGCAGGCCCATGAAGTATATATACAAAGTCAGTGACTAGATATCCAATCTCCCTTTGTACCGGCAACCCTACCCCCCCCAATCTAGACTTAACGCTCTTAAGACACTAATTCCCTCACCTCCCACCATCTGTATAACTCTGCTAAAGTATTCGCTGCCTGACCTCGGTGGAGTGCGGTTGTGCACGGCACCCCTCTGCTGTTTTCAGGCGAGCTACCTCAGTTCGTCACAACCATTGAGAAGTGAGGACGTGCGCTGCTCATTTACCAACATGGCGCTGCAGAGCTACAGGCGCATCAACACTGTTTGCGTTGAGTTGACCCGGGGGGCTGTCACTGGAGCCACGATGGACTTGTTACTACCGGCCGATTATCCGTGATACCTACGGTATCGCTAATGAAGAGATATGTGGTGTAGCACTTAATGGGATGACACGGATCTTCGTTAAAATGACGTCAGCAAATGTTTATGAAGGGGGTGGTGGATAAGTATCAAGAACCATTATAGCCGTCAATTCAGCTGTATCAGTACGTTCTACATGATGTATCACGACACTAACACATGGGTTAAAATAAGGAATGTGCCTTTTGAGGCGAATGAATTTGTTATAAAAGATGAACTACGAAAATATGGTACGGTTCATATGGCCTCTGCGGTCGGTGGGCGCTGACCTTATGCTGGAAGTTTGGAGGGAAAAAATATTCAGTCAAAATGACCTTACGCCACCCCATACCGTCCTATTTTTATGTTGCAAGCATTTCGAACTCAAGTATATGTAACATATGCGGGGCAACGTCGTACGGTCGGCTTTTGTGGATCGTATGACCACATAGCGGCACAGTGTGGTAAGCGTCGTGGGAATCTCCAAATATCGCAACAGCAAAAACCCGGAAGAGGTCGAGGAAGTGGAGGGACGAAAAACAGTCTTATGCTCACCCGTCTCGACAACGGACTTCTTGGAGTGAAGAGGTAGAAAAAGCGCAGGAGAATGCTTTGGAGGATGCAAAACAGCGAGAAGAATCACCATCACTAGATATAAATAAAGAAATTTGAAGAGACTCTGCCCACTATGGGGACGGGATGTAGCGGCGTCTTTAGTGAAGCACTGGATGTATTGTTAGACGAGTCGATCGTCAACCGTGTGGAGGAACCAGGTGCAAATTTGGGATCGGTTGGCATCATGGTGAGGCGACGGATGAAAGCATTGAGCCCTGGGGTGGTCGCATGGTTGTAAAATATGCAGAAGTGGGGGGTTTGCAATCATGATAGTACTAAAGAAACCCAATGCAGGAGGAGGGTAGGACGCGAAAGCGAACTGCGCCCCCCATCAGACTCAGACGACGTGCTTACTCCTGCCCAAAGGCCAGGGAAAAAAGTCTTGGGCGGATGTACAGAGGAAAGGGAACAGTGAATCCACGAAAAAAAGAGTTTATAAAGGTGATTCCAAAAAAGGGAGAGGGATAGAGGTGTAAAATGTATAAGTGAAAAGTCTATACCTAGAACCAAAGGAAAATCCCATTAATTGACTTTAAGGTTTTGACAATAAATATTAATGGTTTGAGATCGAGCGGAAGCGAAAGGGGTTTTAAAATGAATTTTGGTGCGTCTAGATGTGGATGTGGTATTTATCCAAAAAACACAATTACAGAATTGGATATGAGTTAGAATTAATGGTTATGATGTGTTATATGGAATATGCGACGAGGTTAAAAGGAGGCGTCGCCATTCTGGTAAAGGGAAAATAGCCCGTTTGTAGTAGGGCCATAGTGAAAGGGGGGAGGGGAGAGTGATTAGGGTGGATGGTTTATGGGGTAGAGTACATATAAGTTTTGTAGGTGTATATGGGCCGGCCGAGGGAGATGTACGACTTAAAACTCATTTTGTACAAGATGTATTAGTATATCATCTACGTAGTTTACCAAATGTTAGCGATAATAGGGGGAGACTGGAATTGTGTAATTTCGACAAAAAGATGTGGAGCCTCGAGGAGCGGGTTGTTGCTTGGGGTTCCTGGGAGATTTATTGACGAGTGTGGGTTTAATGGATGTGTGTGGGGGGGTGGCAATGTGGAGCATACTTTCATTAGACGAGATTATGCGGCGAGATTAGATAGAATGTACGTGTCTAGTGCGGTTACAGTGGGAGAGTGAGTGTGATAAATGTGTTTTTTTTTGGATCATAGAGGAGTTGTAATGGATGTAGATATTGAGGGTGTGCCTAGAAGGGGTCCGTCATTTTGGAAATTAAATGTAAAGTTATTGAAGAGGAAAGGGAAAACGTTTGTCTTTTTGGGCATATGTGGGAAAAGCCTTGTGGTTTAAGCACCTGGAGATGTGGCTTTGGTTAATTGGTGGGAAATGATAGCCAAAAACGAATTAAAGGAATTTATATTAGTCAGGGAGTGAGATATAATCAGTTACAGTTTGGGTTTTTAACGATATTTTTGAGGGGGAGTTGCGCGACTGCTATGTACAAGCGAATGCTAATTATCCTGTTACAGAAATTGAACGAATTAAGGAGCAACTACGAAATTTACAAAACGAAAGGGTTTGATGGGGAAAGGCTTAAGGGTGGAATCGAAGAGGTTTTTTGGGGAGATCGGCCGTCGGCGTGTGTGGGTTTAGGAATCAACCAGACGTCGCAAAGCAATGGAGTTAAGGGGTTGAATGTCCAGGTAGGGATGCAGGGGTAATAGAGTGAATCAAAGGGGTTGACGGACTACGGAGGGTATGAGTGGGTATATGATGCTTGGGTTAAATTGAAAATGCAAAGTGTTGGAAAAAGTGAAATTGCAATTGCAGTCAATCGGTTGGTTTGTGCGTTGTGAGCTGGAGGAGCATGATCGTTTGATGTTGGGAGGGCCGATAACGGAGTGTGAGACTTGGGAGGCTTTATCTGGGGCGCAATTGGGTAAGGCGCCCCGGAATAGATTGGGTTGCCCAGCGACTTTTTTATATTCAAAATTGGAACGTTTTAAAGGGGTTTTTGGTACGTTTATTCAATATCATGAAGCGGGATGGGGTTTTAGGGGAACAACAAAGGTTGGCTGTGGTCGTCCCAGTTCCTAAAGGTGAGCCATTAACGGTTAAAGATTATCGTGCAATCTCGTTATTATGTGGGGACTATAAATTTTGGAAGGTCTTGGCCAACAGAATAAAAAAGTCCTGGGCAAAGTGATTGACAAGGGACAATATGGGGTGCCGGGCAGGTTATGTATGAAGGGCACGGTATGATAGAAGTTTATTGAAGAAAGAGTAGGATTGGGAGGGGGGGGGGTATTGGCTATAGATTGGGAGGCGGCATATGATAGTGTGGAACGGGAGACGTTATGGAAGATAATGAGATGGCAGGGGTTTGGGGGGGAAATTATATCCCTGGGCCAAATTTAATGTATAAAGAGGCATCTTTGGTGTGCAGGTGAATGGGAGGTTGGGAGATCGGATTCAGATTTGGGGAAAGGGGTTTGCGTCAAGGTTGTCCCCCTTTTACAAATTTTTTTGCTTGTTTCAAGATCCCTTTTATAGAGGGATAAGAGTTTTATTGGAAGCAAATGGGATGGGTAATGTAAGGGGTGGGGGAGCGGGCATTGTTGGATATGTCGACGACACGACGATTTTGGTGAGAGAAAACATGGATTGATTCGGGTAGAAAAGTTAGTGAAAGTTTTTGAAAGGCTATGGCATGACGAAACAACATGGGGAAAACAAAGTATTGAATCTTGGAAAAGGGTCGCGTGAGGAAGGAATGGTAGCTGAAAGGTGGGAAAGGGTGGACCAAATAAAGATATGTGGGATCGTTTATGTAAATGATATCAAGTTCAGCACAACAAATAAATTCCGTGCGTATCGTTGATAGTGTTCTGAAGCGTCTTAGTGGGTTAAGAGCTGCTAATTTAAGTTTGCAACAAAGGGTGATAACAACGAATGTGGGTATTATATAGTAAACTATGGCATGTTACGGTAATATTTTCCGATACTTCGTTGTGAATTAAAAAAGGTTACAAAAAAGTGTTTTTAGATTCATTTGGGGAACAGGGAGCGAATGGTTAAGTAGAGCGGTTGTCACACTCCCCGTTGGCCGTGGAGGGCTGGGTCTTATAGATGTCGAAAAGAGGATAATAAGTATGTATTTAAAACATAGTTTATAAGCGGGAGGGGGGGGCGAAAGAAGACGGGCTTTTATAGGAAAACATCAGGATATGCGACGGTGGTGGGGGGGTCGGGAGTTCATGATGGGTGAGGCAATGTTACGGGTCTTCATAAACGTGAGGGATCACTCACAAATTAAATTGAGAAATCTTGATAGGGGAAAATGGTAAGGCTCTGGTAGCGGCGGTAGAAGGAGTTTATCCGATGTATGATTGGCATAATATTTGGGGCGTTTAAATAAAATTGCGTTTAAAACCTAAAGTCAGGAAGTTATGTATAGATTTTTACATGGAAACTTGCCGTCAGGAAATGGTTTTTATTCTATAAAAGAATACGAGAGGATGGGGAATGGGAGGATTGTGGGGGATTGGCGACTATTTATCTACGGTATATTTTTTCGATTGTATTGAAACTATAAGGGTTTGGATGGGTAAGGTTTTAAGGTTAAATTTGGGGGGGGGGGGTTTGCAGGTTTTGAGGGTTTTAAGTTTAGATATAACTGGGGTGAATAAAAGGGTTGAGAAAGCGATTGGGTATATGATTTACGGATTATATATATATGATTGTGGGCTATGAGGGAGGCGGACGTGCGTGCAAGAATTAATGCATTGGCAGCAAAATTTTTATAGGACACGTGTAGAAATAAAGGGGTGTATGGAGGGAGATGGGAGAGAAAATTTTAGTGAGGGTTATCGAAATTTCACATTAAGGGATTTATGGGGTTTTTCAAAATGGGTAAGGGGATACGACGGGCTATTTTCCTAGACTTGGGTGTGAGCATGGAGAGTGTTTAATGGATGTATAATTGAGTTTTGATATCTAGAGGCAATAGGGTTATTTCCCGAGGGTTTTTTCAGGTACTACACAGTTATCATTTAGAAAGGGGTAGCACTAAAGATTGCATATTTTATCATGTATAAATCATTTCAAGGACTTTATGAGAAAATTTTTCAAAGTGACTCAAATATGTTATGGGTGTCTTTAATGATTTTGATTCCCGTTGTAAGTGGTAAAAAAATGTTTCCTAGCATAAGCAACTGGTTTTTATTTTTGTTATATTTTATGCTGTGTTACAGTGTGCTTTTCAGTAATATTATATTACATGTAACTACTTGCATTATTTTTCTTTGTTTTGCTGAGATGTTAAAAAAATCACATCGTAGTTTTGTTTTGTTATATTGGATGTTTTTATAGTGAATTTTTATATTATCCCGTTTCCTTCTTTGAATACTAAATACCTATGTATGTTAAGATCTCGTGATAATCGCCAAAATTAATGTTTTGAGTATCCCTGGTGCTCTGTTAAGCACCTGAGATCTTAGAATTAGTCTTGCATACGTGTGTTGACAGGCAGAAACCCCACCTAGTAGTGCCTGATGTAGTCTCATTAGTGTAACGTGTGTGTTTGTGTGTGTCTTTGTGCGTGTTTTTTTTGTTTTTTTTCTCTGTTTTATTTTACAATCTTCATAATTTCCAGTGTTTGATGTTTGGTAATATGTAACCTTGTTAGAGATGTTCTTTAACAATAAAACGATACCTGTAATGTATAGCGTTGTGTGGGGTGTATTACCACTGTAATATACGGTGTGTTGTTTTGTGAGTTTTATTACCAATGTAACATACGGTGTGTTGTGTGTGTGAGTGTATTACCACTGTAATATACGGTGTGTTGTGTGTGAGTGTAATACCAATGTAACATACGGTGTGTTGTGTGTGAGTGTGTATTACCACTGTACTGTATGGTGTCGTTATTAGGTCTCGGTTTAAGTACGATTCTAGTGCAGTAATCTTTTGTCGTGTATCTTTTTAATATATTTCTGTCTTTTGTATCGCACTGTTTTAAATAAAATATAAAAAAAAAAAAAAAAAAAAAAAAACTCTTACCGCTTCCAATCTCTCACAAAAATACACTGCGTGGAAAGCCGTGTCAATATCCCCACACACACAATGCTCCTTACCCACTTGCACACGTCTATTCGCTAACACCTCCCCGGAAGGCAATATATTGTGAAGGAATTTATACATGACCTCCCGTACCCCGGCCCTCAATCGTAACTCCTTCAAGCGACCCCAAATATCACGCCATGCATACATTGGATATATACCCTCTACGCTAGCCACCCCCTCCCTCTCTCCACCCTTGCCAGTTTTCTAATCTTGATTCGACTTGGATTCCTTGCATAAATTAAAAACCCTCAGCATGTTCTCGCATCTCGTAACATCCCCACCATTCATCCATCATACCAAATCCCTCGAATCCAATTCAAACCTGTACCAACCCTCCGACCCTCACGCAAATAATTGTTTAAACGTACTACCTAATATTTTTCATGTGCAGATTCATTAACCCCAGTCCACCCGACTAGTTTGGTAAATAAACAACATCTCTCGCTAACCAATCACAACCGGGAACCCCATAT